>CALNXK010000351.1:57500-80000 GCA_942486035.1 Porites lobata
CGGATTGTTATCGATAGCGATGAGGACGATTGACTTTGACGCTATTTTTTATCAACTTTGTCCAGTTTTGAATTAATTTTCACAGCTTCACTTGACACTGACTTAATCCGTATTTTGTAACCAAGAAAATATTGTTTGATCGACAAGAGACCCTTTCTCGAGTTTTAGAATCAACAACTGCTTTTGTCAGATTCCATTACATAGCGTTTTTGAAGTTTTGTTTAAGCTAATTTTAGACGATTTCACATTCAATAAATTTGTTTTTTCGAACTCGTGGTAGCTTGCTTTTGTCTGAGCTGCTCGCGTCATCACGAATACGTCACGGCCGAAGCCCCTTAAGTGCAAGCCACCGGAAGTGCATTTTACTATCAGAAACAGAGTGCCATATAATACACAACTTACTAACCGAGCTTGAGCTTGCTAGGGCCGTACTGCCACGACCTCGGGCCAATATTCCCAGTACGGCCCGAGCAAGCTCGGTTAGTAAGCGGTTATTATTACCGATCGAATAACTTCTGTTGTTCTTTGCAAAGTTTCGCTCTCTCTCTCTCTCTCTCTCTCTCTCTCTCTCTCTCTCTCTTTAGATTCATCTGTCCGTATCTGCTACGTTTTCTCCTTTTGAAAATTTTAAAACGTTTTATATATCAAACCTCACTTCTTTTGGGCAAGCCAATAAGCTAAGCTTTTACATACCCAAAATACGTTCTCCCTTTTCTAATTTATTTTACTTTTCCAGAATATTTTCTAGTTCAAACCAACTTAACGTAGCAAATACGCATTTCTTGGTACATCAACCAAAAATTTTGTAAAATTTGCCAAACAAAACGGATTTGTAAGGTCCTTAGGGTAATTAAAATTACTATTAAACCCCTCCGTGTTGGGAAATATTTTCAATTTTGCTTTAACTTAAATTAAGGACTAGACGTTGTTCTCAGGTACATGTTCGGCACCAGTTTCAGACTCAAGATTTTTTTTAGACAACCCAAAACGTATTTGCTGTAAAAATAATAACCCTTTGTGATACCTTCTCCAATTTTTATGTGGAAAGTAAGCGCTTCACAAAAGAAACTCTTCCGAAACAATTTTTGAGGTGTCAAAGCACTTTGAATGCATTTTTTATCCAAAAACCTATTCCGTAGCAAATACTCGTTTTTGCAGCAAATACGCACTTTGGTTTTCGCTCTGAAAAGAAACATGTCATTTATTTCAAAGTTAAGCCCTGATAAAAGAAGATCAACAATGCATAATGATGCCTACCAACCAGGGAACAGCCAGCCAAAGGTAGCCATTAATATTACCCGCTGTAGAAGCTTATTTTACACAAAACTGTGTAAAATGCGGATCATAAGGTAGCAAATACTCGTTTTTGCAGCAAATACGCACTTTGGTTTTCGCTCTGAAAAGAAACATGTAATTTATTTCGAAGTTAAGTCGTGATAAAAGAAGAGAAGCAATACATAATGATGCCTACCAACCAAGGCACAGCCAGCTAAAGGTAGCCATGAATATTACCCGCTGTAGAAGCTTATTTTACACGGAACTGTGTAAAATGCGGATGATATGGTAGCAGATATTTGTTTTTGCAGCAAATACGCACTTTAGTTTTCGAAATCCTATTTATTTAAAAGTTATGTCTTGGAAAAGGAAGAAAATCAAAGGAAGATGATGTTCAATTTACAAATAACAACCATCAAAAGAAAAACAGAGATATAACCTGGTTTATATCCATTATATTTATCACACATTTGGAAATAACACGTGATGCAGTTTGCAGCTATTGCGCACTTTTGGCTGGAGTTAAAAACACCGGCTAAAAGGTCTAAAGTTAGCATACTATACTACACGCTTTAAGCTTTGGTCTATTAAATTCGTACCTCGTTCGTATAGAGAAGTCTCGAGCGCGGTTGCTCGCATGACCCACACTCGAGCTAATGATGCCACACATGATGCTAATAAAACATGCTTGTAAATTTTTACCGTTTTTTTTACTTTAGTCAATGAACAAAAAAGACAAAAGGAATTTCAAGGCTCAGTTCTCCCAAAATATTACGCTCACTGACAAAAGAAAAATGATGAGCGCGTATCTAAAATTTTAATGCATGAAGAAGGGGTGCACATGCAAAACAGGAGGTTGTAGCTGGAGGACGCTTATCAGAGGAAGAATGTTGTAGCTTTTACAAAAAACTGCAAGGATAATAAATTCTCTTAGCCGCACGTCGTAAGGAAGGAGATAAACTTTCGCAGGACGGCGTACCGGCGCACTTTTAAAAAGCGGCTCAAACATTTTGCTAAACAAATGTTCCAATATATGGCTACGTAGGGTTATATAGGGCTCTGTAGGACTGTAGGGTTCTGTACGCCTATGTAAGGTTAAGTAGCGCTTATGTAGGGATTACATAGCGCTGCATAGCTGTGTATGGCCGTACATAGCCGTACATAACGGTATATAGCCCTTATAGCCGTATATACTCCTATATAGCCGTGCATACTACTACATAGCCGTATATAACCGCACATAGCCGTGCATAGCTGTACATAGCCGTGCATATCCGTACATAGCCGTAAATACCCTTGCATGGCCGAATGTAGCTGTCCATAGCCGTGCATAGGCGTATTTAGCCGTGCATAGCTGTACATATTAGCCTTACATACCCCGGCAAAGCCGTACATAGACGTGAATAGCCGTACCTAGCTGTGTATGGCCTTATATAGCTGTAGATACCCGTGCATAGCCGTACATAGCCGTGCATGGCCGTACATAGCGGTGCATGTCTGTAGATAGCCGTACATAGCCTTGCATAGACCTGCAAAGCCGTACATAGACGTAAATAGCTGTGCATGGCCGTACATGCATAGCCATAGATAGCAGTACAAATCAGTGCATAGCAGTAAATAGCCGGAGATAGCCGTGCATAGCTGAACATTATCGTACATAGACGTGAACAGCCGTGCCTTAAGCCTACATGGCCGTGCATAGCCCTTCATAGCCGTAAATAGCTGTACATAACCGTACATAGCTATACATAGCCGTACATAGCCTTACGTACCTCAGCAAAGCCGTACATAGAGGTGAAAAGCCGTGCAAATAGCTGTACATAGCCGCACATACCCGTACATTGCCGTACCTGGCCATACATAGCCCTGCAAAGCCGTACGTAAACGTAAATAGCCGTAAATAGCCGTGCATGGCCGTAAATAGCCGTTCATAGCCCTACATAGCCGTACATAACCGTAAATACCCGTGCATAGCCGTATTTAGCCGTGCATAGCTGTACATATCCTTACATACCCCTACATAGCCTTACATAGCTCAGCAAAGCCGTACATAGAGGTGAAAAGCCGTGCATAGCCGTACATGGCCGTGCATAGCCTTACTTAGCCGTATATAGCCGTATTTGGCCGTGTATAGCCGCACATAGCCTTACATACCTGTACATAGCCTTACATAGCCCTGCAAAGCCGTACTTAGACGTACATAACCGTGCATAGCCGTAAATAGCCGTGAATGGCCGTACATAGCCGTAGCTAGCCGTTCATAGCTGTACATAGCCGTAGCTAGCCGTGCATAGCCGTACATAGCCGTGCCTAGACGTGCATAGCCGTACATAGCCGTGCATGGCCATACATACCCGTACATGGCCGTAGGTAACCGTGCATAGTCGTACATAGCTGTGCTTGGCCGAACATAGCCGTGCCTAGACGTGCATAGCCGTAGGTAGCCGTGCATAGCCGTACATGGCTGTGCATGGCCGTGCCCAGACGTGCATAGCCATACATACCCGTGCATGGCCGTAGATAGCCGTGCATAGCCGTACATAGCTGTGCATGGCCGTAAATAGCGTGCTTAGACGTACATAGCCGTAGGTAGCTGTGAATGACCGTACATAGCCGTGCCTAGACGTGCATAGCCGTAGGTAGCCGTGCATAGCCGTACATGGCTGTGCATAGCCCTGCAAAGCCGTACGTAAACGTAAATAGCCGTAAATAGCCGTGCATGGCCGTAAATAGCCGTTCATAGCCCTAAATAGCCCTACATGGCCTTACATAACCGTAAATACCTGTGCATGGCAGTATATAGCTGTGCAAAGCCGTGTATAGCCGTATTTAGCGGTGCATAGCTTTACATAGCGTTACATACCCGTACATAGCCTTACATAGCCCTGCAAAGCCGTACTTAGACGTACATAATCGTGCATAGCCGTAAATAGCCGTGAATGGCCGTACATAGCCGTAGCTAGCCGTTCGTAGCCGTACATAGCCGTAGCTAGCCGTGCATAGCCGTACATAGCCGTGCCTAGACGTACATAGCCTTACATAGCCGTACATGGCCGTAGGTAACCGTGCATAGTCGTACATAGCTGTGCTTGGCCGAACATAGCCGTGCCAAGACGTGCATAGCCATAGGTAGCTGTGCATAGCCGTACATGGCTGTGCATGGCCATATATAGCCGTGCAAAGACGTGCATAGCCATACATACCCGTGCATGGCCGTAGGTAGCCGTGCATAGCCGTACATAGCGTGCCTAGACGTACATAGCCGTAGGTAGCCGTGCATGGCCATACATAGCCGTACATGGTCGTAGGTACCCATGCATAGCCGTACATAGCTGTGCATGGCCGTAAGTAGCCGTGCCTAGACGTACAGAAGTACATAGCCGTAGGTAGCCGTGCATAGCCGTACATGGCTGTGCATAGCCCTGCAAAGCCGTACGTAAACGTAAATAGCCGTAAATAGCCGTGCATGGCCGTAAATAGCCGTTCATTGCCCTAAATAGCCCTACATAGCCGTACATAGCCGTACATAACAGTAAATACCCGTGCATGGCCGTATATAGCTGTGCATAGCCGTATTTAGCCGTGCATAGCTGTACTTAGCGTTACATACCCGTACATAGCCTTACATAGCTCAGCAAAGCCGTACATAGAGGTGAAAAGCCGTGCATAGCCGTAGCCGTGGCTGAATACCAAAAGTTTTCAATCTAAATTAGCTGGCTGTGCATGGCCATAAATAGCCGTGCCCAGACGTGCATAGCCATACATAGCCGTGCATGGCCGTAAATAGCGTGCCTAGACGTACATAGCCGTAGGTAGCCGTGCATGGCCATACATAGCCGTACATGGCCGTAGGTAACCATGCATAGCCGTACATAGCTTTGCATAGCTTTGCATGGCCGTACATAGCCGTGCCTAGAAGGACATAGCCGTAGGTAGCCGTGCATAGCCCTACAAAGCCGTACTAACTGTAAAAACCCGCACATAGCCATGCATGGCTGACATAGACGTGCATAGCCGTAAATAACCGTATATAGCCGTTAATAACCCTACATAGCCATACATAGCAATATATAGCTGTTAATGGCCGGACATAGCCATGCATAGTTGTGCATAGCTGTACATAACCGTACATAGCCGTACATAGCCGTGCATGGCCATATATAGCCGTGCATAGTCGTGCATAGCCGTACATTGTCACCCATGGTCGTACAATGCCGTGCATGGCCGTACACTGCCGTACATAGCCGTGCGTAGCCGTACCTAGCCGTTTGCATGGCCCTTAGGAATAACATACTTAATTGTAAAGTTATTTGATATAAGATTACCGTGGGTAAATAAAGTTTTCACTCACTCACTGTACAGCCGTGCATGACCGTACAGCAATGTGGGGATAGGCAGGGCTTTGTAGGGCTTATGTACACCTTTACAGGACTATTCCCTGCTTTGTACGGCTATTAACGGCCATCTACTGCTCTGCAAGGCTATGTGCGGCCTTGCATTGCTGTGCACGGCTATGTACGGCTTTGTACAGCTACGTTACGGCTATACACGGTTATACACGACTATGTACGGCAATGTACGGCCGCGCACTGCTGTGTACGGGAATGCACGGCTGTGGACGGCTATGCACGGCTATTTTGGGCTTACGTACAGCTATGTGCGTCTATTCCCTGCTTTCTACGGCTATGCACGGCTATGTACAAACGTTCTAGCTAGAAAACCAGTCTTTTAGAGCTAGTTAGGGGTATATAGGAATATGAAGTGCTATGTACGGCCATGTAGGGCTATGTAGGGCTATATAGGGCTATGAAGTGCTATTTAGTATAGAGCTGGGAACAGTTACATTGCATATTAAGTAATGTGAAATCACTATATGATGGTTACACCAGTTACCTACCGCGGGGTGTGGTGATTCTTCGGCTCACAGCTCGGTTTATTCTTAGACCAATCAGCTGTGTTTGGTATCTTTTGGTTGAGACTTTTTAAAATTTGATGGCTTCTAAAGAAGCCGTTGTTTTTTTCCGTTAAGTATCAACTTAGTTTTAAAAGTTTTATTTAGTTCTCGTTAAGTTTTCTATAACGATATATTATTTTACACGGGTTGCCTCTTTAAAACAGCTTTCAAAAATAATTTCACCGGCCAAGCGTTGTTTCCACATAAACCATGATCTCTATGCTGAACCATGTTTTGGCCCTACTTGGGCCTTTAATTATGTATTTACTTTAAAATAGTTTGCAACGCTGGCTATTAATACGAAGTCGTGCAGCGGGACTAAAGTACCCCTTACTAGCTGCAAAGTCCTTAGTTTTGACGCAAAAACCTTCCGTACGTATTTGCTACGGTAGCAAATACTCACTTACGTAGCAAATACCTACCTGTAAGTATTTGCTACCGTAGCAAATACCTACCTCGAGTAGCAAATACCTACCAGTGAGTATTTGCTACCGTAGCAAATACTCACTTAGGTAGCAAATACCTACCAGTGAGTATTTGCTACCGTAGCAAATACTCACCAAGGTAGCAAATACCTACTAGTGAGTATTTGCTACCGTAGCAAATACCTATCGATCGTAGCAAATACGCACATGAATCTGCCTCTCTCTCTCTCTCTCTCTCTCTCTCTCTCTCTCTCTCTCTCTCTCTCTCTCTCTCTCTCTCTCTCTCTTTAGATTGTCGACTGCGTATTTTCTACTTGTTCTCGCTCTGCTATTTTCAAACGGTAAATTCGAAAAAAGTTCGCATTAAAAACATGGAGAGTAAAGTTTATGAATCATTTTCTAACTTTTTCAATTTTCCTGACACAGCCCTAAAACTTGGCTCGTACTATTTTCAATCAAACCTTGCTAACGTAGCAATTACTCAATTTTAGGTACAAGATACGAAATTTTTTTAAAACTTCGAAAAAACCAGCGGTTTGAAAATTCCTCGAAAAAAGGAAAATTGCTACTAAAGACCGCTGGAATTAGTAATATTTTCATTTTTACCAGACCATTAATTTACGAATCTTTCTTGTTGTAAGCTACATCTTCAACAAGACTTGAAACATGAAGATTTTTTGAAAGTGCCCCCAATAGTTTTTAGTTAAAAATTCTCTTTGGGGGGGAATTTTCCAAGCACTGTTGTTTGCAACTCGCTTCGCATAATGGTTTACGTACATTTCACCTGTCAAGAGCTCTTTTTTTTATATTTTAAGCATTTAATGGTTAAACTTTACTTCGCAGCAAATACCCATTTGGGTCGCAAATACCCATTTTCCCTTTTTTGAGGAAAACGTACTTTTCATTGCGAAAAACATATTTCAGACAAAACATCGATCACCAACTATATTCCCCATACCTGTATTTTCCTTTTGTTTATCTCATACGTTTAATACACTTGTAGTCATTGACATTTTAATTCTTTATTATTCATTTTTATTTTACTGCGCAATTTTTATGAGCATGGATTAGTGGTACTGAGACAGTGGGGGTTACGTTTTCGCAATATTCACCTGCGTGCAAAAAAGGAACATGCGGATAGCCGCGCAAACTTTTATTCTTGAGCAAATGGCGCTTTTTTCTGCCAGCATGCGTCATTCTGAAGCGAACTCATTTCAGCTGCATTTTGCAGTGCCAGCACTAAACAGGCTGTCAGATAAAAATAATTTTCACTTTTTACTATACAATGTTCTCTCCATGACTAAAATCACAAGAGTTTTACATTTTATTTGTTAATATAAAACATCGTTTTCGGTCGTCTGACAAATCCGACCAAAACAGCCCAAGCCTTGTGTTTCTTTAATGACGAGCTCACAAATGGTAACACATGACAGCAGAAGGAATGAACACTGTGCTGTAGAAAGAAAAGCTAATACATTATCCAAACTTTTAGAAAACTCGTTAAGAACTAATTATTATCATTGTTTCTGTTGTACACATTCTTTGCACGGGAATGGACGGAGGCTACTTTTTACACGCGTGTACATTTCGCTAAAGAGCAACCTTGCCGACAGCGCGCGTTGTCTCGCAGTCAACAACTTGAGAGAGAGGCAAAGGGTGCAAAAGCTTTTTGATATCTTCAGGGATAACATGGGCGCCGTGTAAAAAAAAAATTGATGATTGTGAATTAAATACAAGAGAACTTCTTTCGATACTTAATTGATAGTTAATAATTATAAGAATAATTAAATTGATAAGACTAACGAAATGTTCACTAGTTTTTCTCCAGTTCATTATTATACTTACTGTCACTTTTATTTCACGTAAACGGAACTAACATAAGTCTTAACGACGCGACCCGACGTATAAACCCTACTTTCACTATGTATGAATATCTACAGCTATGTACGGCCATGAACAGCTATGTGCGGGTGTGCAGGGCTACCTAGGGCTACGTACGGCTCTGTATGGCTATGCAGCGCTATGTACGGCTATGCGCGGCTATGCACGGTTTTGTTTGGCTATGTAGGGGGCTATGCACGGCTTTCCACGGCTATGCACGATTATGTACGGCTATGTACGGCTATCCACGGCTATGTACGGCTATGCACGGCTTTGTACGGCCATGTACGGCCCTGTATGGGTAAGTACGGAAATGTAGGGCTATCTACAGCTATGTACGGATATGCACGGCTGTGTAAGGCTATGCACGGCCATGCGCGGCTATATACGGCTATACGCGGCTATGTACGTCTATGTGCGGCTATGCACGGCAATTTACGGTAATGCGGGGTTATGTACTGCTATGTACTGCTATGCGAGGCTATGCACGGCTGTGTAAGGCCGTGCGCGGCTGGCGCACAGCCATGCACGGCTATGTACGGCTATCCACAGCTATGTATGGCTGTGCGCGGCTATGTACGGCTATGGACGGCTATGCGCGGCTATGTACGTCTATGTGCGGCTATGCACGGCTATGTGCGGGAATGCGCGGTTATGTACGGCTATGTACTGCTATGCGAGGCTATGCACGGCTGTGTAAGGCCATGCGCGGCTATGCACGGCTATCCACAGCTATGTATGGCTGTGCGCGGCTATGGATGGCTATACGCGGCTATGTACTTCTATGTGCGGCTATGCACGGCTATGTACGGCAATGCGCGGTTATGTACGGCTATGTACTGCTATGCGAGGCTATGCACGGCTGTGTAAGGCCATGCGCGGCTATGGACGGCCATGCGCGGCTATGCACGGCTATCCAAAGCTATGTATGGCTGTGCGCGGCTATGTACGGCTATGGATGGCTATACGCGGCTATGTACTTCTATGTGCGGCTATGCACGGCTACGTACGGCAATGCGCGGTTATGTACGGCTATGTACTGCTATGCAAGGCTATGCACGGCTGTCTTAGGGCATGCGCGGCTATGCACGGCTATCCACAGCTATGTATGGCTGTGCGCGGCTATGTACGGATATGTGCGGCCATCCACAGCTACATATGGCTGTGCGTGGCTATGGATGGCTATGTGCGGCTATGCACGGCTATGCGCAGCTATGTACGGCAATGCGCGACTATGCACGGCCATGCATGGCTATGCACGGCATGGTACGGCTGTGTAAGGCTATGTAGATTTTATGTACGGCTATATACGGCTGTTTACGGCTATGCATGGTTTTGTTCGGCTATGTTAGGCTATGCACAGCTTTGCACGGCTATGCACGGTTATGTACGGCTATGTACGGCCATGCATGGCTCTGCACGGCATGGTACGGTTGTTTAAGGCTATGTAGGGCCATGTAGAGTTTATGTACGGCCAAGCGTGGCTATGAACGGCTATGTACGGCGATGTGCGCTCTACACGGCTATGCACGGTTATGTAGGGCTATGTAGGGCTTATGTACGGCTATGCATGGCTATGCAAGGCTAGTGCGGCCATACATGGCTATGCGGAGCATGGTACGGCCTTGTAAGGATATGTGGAGCTTATGTAGGGCTATGCACGGCTATGCATGACCATGCACGGCTATGTACGGCTATGCACCAGGGCCACCCAACGAGAATATAGTTAAAAAACACTTAAGCATAACATTGTTAAACGTATTTTAGTATTCAAACGGTAGATATAGGCATATTTTTATCCCCTAAAAATTTTTCATCTGTTCAGATTTCTTAGCTGAAAGTCTAGTGATCCGAAAATCTTAGGGATTAAAACTTACCTTTTCGAAACTTTCAGCCCAAAAAAAGGCTCCCGAAAATTCTAGGTGACCTTTTTAGGGTACAAATCCGTTAAAAATTGGCAATTATACCATTTTTCAGATGTTCGAAAATCCTAGGAGAGGCAGGAAAGCAAGAAATTTTACAACAAATGTTCCGAAAATTCTAGATCTCGAATCGTTTTCCGAACAGATATTTTCCGAACATTGACGCTGGGTGCCCCTGATGCACGGCTATGCAGGGCTATGTAGGGCTTATGGGCAGCACGTACGGCTATGTACGGCCATACATGGCCGTGCACGCTATGGAACGACTGTATAAGGCTAGGTAGAGCTTATGTACGGTTATGTACGGCTATGTAGGGCTATGCATGGCTATGAACGGCATGGTACGGCTATGCAGGGCTATGTACGGCTATGAAAGGCTATTTAGGGCTTATGTACGGCTATGCACTGCTATGTAAAGCCATGCATAGCTACGCATGGATATGTACGGCTATGCTTGGCTATGCACGGCATGGTACGGCTGTGTAACGCGATGTAGAGCTTATGTACGGCCATGCACAGCTATTCATGGCTATGCACGGTTTTGTTCGGCTATATGTAGGGCTATGCACGGCTTTGCACGGCTATGCGCGGTTATGTACGGTTATGTACGGCTTTGTACGGCTATGCACGGCATGGTACGGTTATTTAAGGCTATGCAAGGCTATGTAGAGCTTATGTACGGCTAAGCGTCGATACGAACGGCTGTGTACGGCGATGTACTGCTCTGCACGGCTATGCACGGTTATGTACGGCTATGTAGGGCTATGCAGGGCTTACGTACGGCTATGCGTAGCTATATACGGCCATATATGGTTATGCAGGGCATGGTACGGCCTTATAAGGCTATGTGGAGCTTATGTAAGGCTATGAACAGCTATGCACGGCTATGTAGCGTTATTCACGGCTATGTACGGCGGCTATGCAGGGCTATGTGCGGCTATGTAAGGCTATGTAGAGCTTATGTACAGCTACGTACGGCTATGTACGGCTATGCACGTCCATGTATAGCTATGCACGGCATGGTACGGTTGTTTAAGGCTATGTAGAGTTTATGTACGGCTAAGCGTGGCTATAAACGGCTGTGTAGGGCGATGTACCGCTCTGCACGGCTATGCACGGTTATGTACGGCTATGAAGAGCTACGTAGGGCTATGTACGGCAATGTAGGGCTTAGGTACGCCTATGCGCAGCTATATATTGCTATGTAGGGCTATGCAGGTTTATTTAGGGCTATTTAAGGCTATTTGAGGCCGAAGGCCAAATTGGCTATTGACTCAGAGGCCATGAGGGGGAGAGGAATAATTGTTTTAGTAAAATCCAACTAGTTGGTCAAAAATATTGAGACGAAACAACTTTAGCTAGCTAAAGCTACACTTTAATCATTTTTGCCCACCAAATTGCCGGCACTTTTCGCTACTAGTGGGCTATAACATATAGCCTAGTAATAGCTCAACCAATCAGAACGCAGCATTGATAATAGACCACTAGTTGAATTTTCCTAAGTACGGATATTAGGCGATGTAGGGCAATGTACATGTAGGGCTATGTACGGCCATTATTGCTATGTAGAGCTAAGAAGGGGTATATTGGCTATGAAGTGCTATGTACGGCTATCTAGGGCTATGTAGGGCTATGTAGAGTTATATAGGGCTCTGAAGTTCTATGTAGTGTAGAGCTGGGAACAGTTACATTGCATATTAAATAATGTGAAATCACTTATATGATGGGTACACCACGCACCAACCGCGGGGTGTGGTGGTTTTTCGGGTCAGATATTCAGTTGTTTATTATTAGACTAATCGTGTTTGCTATCTGTTGGTATAGACTTTTTTTTAGATTTGGTGGCTTCTAAAGAAGCCATTGTTTTCCCTTTTAAGTACAACTTAGTTTTAAAAAAGTTTATTTATTTCTCTTTAAGTTCTGCTCTAACTATATATTATTTTGAACGGGTTGCCTCTTTAAAACAGCTTTCATAAATAATTTCATCAAGCGTTGTTTCCATACAAATCAGAAATCTCCAAGCTGAACCATGTTTTGGCCCTACTTAGCCTTTAATTATCTATGTACTTTAAAAATTGTTTGCAGCCGTAGCTATTAATATGAAGTCGTGTAGCAGTACTAAAGTTATTATTATTATTGCTTATTGTTGGCAGCACATACATGTATCCACTTGTAAGTTTGATAATGTGCTACGGAATCGAATATCCATAATTATGGTAACAAATGCCCCTTGTTAAGCGCTACGAGTATTTGTTACGGTAGCAAATACTCATTATGGGTAGCAAATACCCACTTTACAATTTAATGAGTATTTGCTACGGTAGCAAATACCCATTATGGGTAGCAAATACCCAGTCGAAATTTCAGTGAGTATTTGCTACGGTAGCAAATACCCATTTTGGGTAGCAAATACCCACTCGAAATTTCAATGGGTATTTGCTACGGTAGCAAATACCCATAAATGGAAAAATGGGTATTTGCTACTGTAGCAAATACCCATCGATCGTAGCAAATACGCACATGAATCTGCCTTTCTCTCTCTCTCTCTCTCTCTCTCTCTCTCTCTCTCTCTCTCTCTCTCTCTCCCTCCCTCCCTCTAAAAGACTGTGCCCCTTGAAATAAGAGCATACCTATAATTGCACTTTCTAAAATAATTTTTATCGAACAAATTGACTATCGCAAGGTAATTAAAAGGAAATGCAGTTTCCATTAACTTTATTCATTCTTTTAATTACAGCGCAATTTATTTTATTATTATTTTTTCTTTTTTAACTATCCCTTTAATTATTAACTATTGATCAGCCCGCAGCTAAATTACTTCTGGGTGTGATCGTGCAAAGACCTCTTGGCGTCGAACTTAATTGTTCGGATCCCAATAATTTGGCAAAGAAATAAACAGTAAATCAAGTGTCATGATGCCATTTTAACAGCTACTTCTTTGTTTATTTGTTTCACTCTTAGTATTTGCTTTGCTTCAACTGGCCAACGCTCAACACAGTAAGTATCTACTGGATTTCACTTTTGTTACAAACTATTATGACTTTTTTTGGCTTGAAAACCCGATGAAACAACTGGTCTTAGACCCTAACTTTGGTCACTTAATTAACCTAAAACTGAAATTCAAATGGGTCTCTGAAAAGGGAATCGAAAATATTTTGTTATCCCCAATGTTTATTTATTTGTTATTATTATTTTTTTCATTGGACCAAGCTAACAGCAACGCCGGTAAAATTACTCCTTACTGATAAATTCCTTTTTGTCAAGACCTAGTCTCTGAAAGATCCGTATGAAGTGATTTTTGTGCCCGAGGTAGATTTCCCGCACATTTTCTTTATTGGACGTCTTTAATAAAATACGAATATGAAATGAAATGAAAGAATTATCCTTACTCCTCCTTGGTAAATATTTACATGTAACTCAGTGTTTCCTCCGGAAAAAGAGTGTTTTCCAAGGCTTGCAATCCAATCAAAATTTTTTTATAGTTACTCTCCTACCACTCCACTGCACTACTTACTTTTTTTTAAATTTTATTTTATTTTATTTTATGAGAGATCGTCGAGGGCAGGTATTTGATCTGCATAGTTCTTCACTGTAAAATGAAAAGAGCCAAATCGACCCCAAAGGCCAAATCGGCCCCAATTTCTCGAGGGCCGATTTGGAACATGCTGGGCCATTTTGGACAGAAAGAGTCAAAATATTTCTAGATGGTACCAATTCGGCCCATCTAATTTCTGAATCGGCTACAGTAAAAGCTACTTTGGCACTTCCTCTCAATTTGACCCTTCCGATAGCCAAATTAAAAATTCTGATTTGGCCCCAACAAGGTCTACTCGGAGCGACCGCCTTTTGCCGTCAAAAGGGGCGCAAGGAGACCGCGGTGTTCGGTTGAAGTAACCATACGTTTGACACAATCCAAAGTACGGTCCGTTTAGTCGAGTAAGGTACTAAGATAACTTTAACGTAGACCTAAAACCGTGACGACAGTCTGTAAGGTAAATCATGGTTTCGAGCGAACCTTTGCCTCAAGCGAAGGTGTAAATCGGAAACAAAACTACAATCACGCTCCCGAATGTTCTGCACGTGATTTCAATATCGATAACATTGCATGATGCGTCACGCAAACTAAACGCTAAGAGGGCGTTACAGTACAATATCCCTCGGTATTGATAGCAAACAAAGACCCAGCCATCATGTACATATATTTTCTGATTCATAAGTAGAAGGTTTTTAAAATTTCGAACGCCTGCCACGCAGGCTAAAAACGACACGACATGTAAACAATCGAAAACATATTTTGAAACAATACTGGTCAGCGCGCTTTCCCTAGGCACATGCTCTTTGGTGTCGTCCTTTTGGCGTCCATTTGAAAGTACTGCAACGGTTGCGAACATGCCAGTTTCTTTGGGGATCAGGAGTCTTGTATTATACTTCTCGACAGCATCAAAGGACATTCAAGATGTTGTTACTAATTATTTTCGAACTATGAGCCGTCGTTGATTCATCACTTCGCTCTTGAAGTTCGTCGTGAAGAATCGGAGACAGAAGCCTCGTGAGGCGCAACGGTTTTCAAGATGAACTGCACAAATATGACAATTAACGCTCTCCAAGAATCAAGACTTTGCTGGAAAAAGCCGGTAGTAAGACCAGGTAAGCAGCCCAGATTCGCTCTCTTTCTACCAAATGCTAAAGTCTGAGCTATTTTAACCACGTTTGATGAAACAGAATTCAGGTCATTCAAGTCCACCTTGTCGGAAGGCTTTGAAGAACGGGTCATTAGATGCTTTTAATTTTATTATCTAATGATAAGGAAATAAGTGACCCTGTATTCTGTAGTTAAGCCAGTGGAGGAGTTAAAAAGCACTTCTTCCATCCCCTCACTGTCCCCTATTTAAAACAGGGAGAATGATAAACATATCTAATGAAAAAACCTTAAAGCCATTTCAACTAAAGAAGATGGTAAGGATGGTGTTGTCTGGTTATACATTTACACTGTAGATTTCAGTACTTGTTTTGTTTTAAGTAAGGTTTACCTTGCACTATGCACAATGCATTATTTCTCTTGTCTGATAAATAAGTGCAAAATAAATGCATTAAGAATAGAGAAATTTAAAACCCTTTAAACCCTAAGATCAAAATTTGAATGCTCATTTGTTGCCCCTATTCATTTCCTACAGAAGTAGTGGGAAGAAGTTGATAAAATATCAAGAAAATTGTGTGATCATGTCCATAATTCTCATGAACACTCTGTTTTACAAAGCATTGATATTACAAGGAGAAATTTGATGCTGATCACTCTTAAGGCTTAAAGGGTTGAAAGAATAATGTGAATTATAATAATAACGTTATGCATAAAATTAGGAAATAGAATTTTAGGTTGCAGAATTCTGCTTCAATAATGTGAATTATAATAATAAAGTTATGCATAAAATTAGGAAATAGAATTTTAGGTTGCAGAATTCTGCAGGTGTGATTGAGGTAAGAGGGTCTGTCAGTCAATTTGCTCCCACAATTACTCAGAACTGTGTGTAAATAAACTTGGTGCTCCAAGTCAACCAGTTTTAATTTAATAACATTCCTCCTATGGCAGAAATAGAAAGGCGGGCATCCTTTTGGTAGTGAACAAGGTTCTCTGGCATTGATCGGAGTGCTAAGAGGACTTCAGGAGGAATTTATCACTATTGTAGAGGTAGGTGTTTTGGGAATACAATGTTTTTCCTGACATTGTGATACAAAATACCACAGGAGTGCTACAAACTCAACTGCACATTGAACCCTAAATGCTTGGGAAGCCCAGATACAAGTGGACGTCAGGCAAAATTGAGATGCAATTTAGCTTTTGTTATGAAGGTATCCCTTGGGGGCCATTCCCGTCACCAGACTACACCAAATCTCACAGAATAATAATGGCTACATAATACTTAATGAATTTTGATTTACAGCTGCAAGATTTCTTGATTGGTGAGAAATACATGTACTAAAATATTAATCTTCTTGTATCAGGACATGCACACTGTAATTACCTCCTCAATGATGTGTGAATGTATTAGACATAATTATGCTGTCATTCTTTTTCCCATAACATAAAGGACGCACAATTTCAACAAACTATAATTTATACAGTATACCATACATGTATCCCTGAAAACTGGAAAGAAGTAATTAAGCCAACATTTTTTTGACAATAGTATTGTTATGACCATACTGACTTTTTATATGTACGCACTGTTTGTTGTGTTTTGATTATTGTTTTTATCATTTCTAAAATTACAACATTTGTTTTTATTGCAGAGGGATGCAGATGTTGACAGGAAAATTCAGGATTTTGTTGTGACAAAGGGAGGCATTATTTGCCAGTTTCCTCAGAAGAAGATTGATGCAGTGATAATATTGCTTGGGTGTTTTTATGTATTTAATGTATCATACACCCAATGCAAAGCCATCTTGACTTTTCTAGATCAGGCATTGCTTGAAAGTGGACCTGGGGTAGACACTTGTCAATGTTTCCTCCCTTTTTTAATGACTTGGCAAATACCTCAGTTCTTGCTGAATGTTAATTCAGGACAACCTCGCAAGGTGTAGCCAAATTGTCAAAATTTTTTCATGGAAGTTTTCTTTCACTCTTATAGACCAAGATTTGGCAAGATTTTTTTAAACATAATATCTGTGGAGTAAAATATAGTTTAAAACATTTGCCAAGTCATTAAGGGCGGGGCTGGTTTACTAGTAAGATACAGAGTCGGAACTGTAATCAAAAGCATAGAGTGTTGATCTATATATAACACTAACAGGGTATAATTACTCCAATTATGACTCCTTCACTTTTGATCTAGTGAAAACTATAAAGCATGGGAACAAGAATTTTGACTGGTAAGTGGTTTATCCTTCGACGATTACACCCCTGCTTAATCTGGTTTTCTACATCATAAGCAGAATCTGAAGACTAGAAAGTTGTGATGACTCCAATTCCATCAAACTTCCCTTATTATTAGCTCTTTTCGTTTTACAGTGTTCTTCTTCTTCTTCTTCTTCTGCTGCTGCTGCTGCTGCTGCTGCTGCTCCTCCTCCTCCTCCACTTCTTCTTTCTTTTTCATTTCTTCCTTAATACTGTAAGTCTCATCCGATAATTATTTATTAAAGTATTACAACAGAAACTGCAGAGAAAAGTTGTCACAGGCGATAGTTTTCCAACCTTTTATTTTCTTCTTTATCATTTATTTGAAAATTGATAAGGCGGTATAAACTGGTGTAGGTTGTGTACGTGCTGTAAGGTTTGCTAATTCCTTTCTAAAACCCGTCAACAATTATGGCGGCTACGGCTCGGAGCCATTCCTGCAATTAATGGCGAATGTTAAAGTTGAGTGTTAGTCCTCGACCACCTTGTCTTTCTTCTTCATTGCTTTAAAACTATGGCCACCTTCAAAATTGTGGTTGCAGATCTTTATCCTTGACAGAACAATTTTAGGGTGGCATGTCCTCGTTAATCTGCCTTTGGTTTGTAACAATCGTTCTGCGATACTCGGGAGGAAAGTCTTACGTCTCACATCTGACCGAAACTTAGTAACCAAGTACAATACCAAAACTTACCTAATGATTTGTTCATGCTTAGCCGTGCGTATATCGAGTTTTGGATGCACGCGGGAAGTTTGGACAGCAGGAAAAAAAAATAAGAGTAGCTCGAGGCGCAGCCGAGAGCAACTCTAGCTCCTCCAAACTTCCCAAGTGCACCCATAACTCGATATACACACAGCTAAAAGGATGAGCAAATTATTTTATAACATAGCTGACAAAAATGCATGCAAAAAAGCCTTCGATCTGGTGGATCACGGCGTTCTGTTCACTAAACTCGCTGGCCTGGGCATCACCAAGAGCTTTTGAAAGCGGAGACAGAGCTACCTATCAGGCAGAACACAGCAGGTTAAGAGGCAGTGTCCCTAAAAGCGGTCCACTCGATTTCGCGACAAAAAATACTTTTCCTTTATTTTTTGTCGGTGAAGAGGCTTTAGTAGGTGTATACTAAAATCGCTATTTTTGTTTTCAAATTCTTATTCTTAGCTCTGCTACAAGCCAAAAACGAATTGAGTCCGTCTCGGCTTCTCAGAGAGTGTTTCGAAGACTAAAATTGATGGATTTTGAAAAGCGCGTTGCAAACAACCGAATGCCCGCACAAAAAATCTCTTCGATTCAGTTTTTTTAGTTAACCTTCGATAGTTCACAGGCTAAATGAAAATATCTTTGATGAAAATATGTTCAAGTTACAGTGGTTCAAAGAATACCTATTTTGCGAGCTTAATCGAAACCCTGAAAGTAAGGAAGATTTGAGGCAAAATATCTCAAAAGTTGCGGCCTAAATCTGGTTTAAAAATCATATCAAACTAAAGTTTTAAGCTTATTTTTTTGGTTTATAGGCTCAGACTTGCGGGTATCTTCTGGGATTGCAACCAACAGTAGATTATAATCAGCCATTTTGCGTATTTGCATAATTACAGGCCGAGTCAGATGTCATGATTGTACAGGTTAAAAGTTCCATGAAACTGCCTCTTTTGACACTTGAATTCGTCTCCGGCCT
This sequence comes from Porites lobata, assembly GCA_942486035.1. NCBI lineage: Eukaryota > Metazoa > Cnidaria > Anthozoa > Scleractinia > Poritidae > Porites > Porites lobata. The sequence continues at coordinate 76,524 of CALNXK010000351.1, forward strand.
CTAAAAAAAGTAATTAAGCTTCTTTAAGTACTTTTGAATCGAAAGAGATATACTAACAGGGATCTCACCCTTGCAAAATGAATTCCCGGCTTTCTGGGAATTCCTAGAATTCCCAAAAATTCCCAACTATGCAAATCAGCCTTCATCAAATAAGCTTGGAATTCTTGAGAATTTTTGGGAATGGCAAATTAGGTCTCACTCTAGGCTTGAATTGCTTGGAATTCCTAGGAATTCTAAGGTTTACAATTTTAGAAGCTTAAGAATTGTTGAGAATTTCTGGGAATAGAAAAATTCAAGCCAACTGGGCTTGGAATTCCTGGGAATTCCTAGGAATTCTAAGTTATGCAAATTAGGAATTCAGCTCAGGGATGTTTAAAAATCAGAAAGACTTTAAAAATTGTAGAAGATTTCGTAGTCTTTTCTAATTTTTTCACATTTTAATTTTAAGTGATTGCACTGAAACAATTCTAAACTTATAATACAGAACATACTGGTAATGTATACTTTTATACTTACATTTTTATATTCAACCCAATTTTTTTACCTAATCTGGTAATGCTGACATGTGGCGAATGCTGTTCACAAACCTCCAACCAGTATTTGAATTAAGATAACGATTTAACTTATCTAAATTACATTATTACAGCATATTACAGCAATAAATATTTAAAGCCGTTACATGTCCAGTACACTTTCAGTGCAAAATGTCCGAAATGAGAAGTCTCGTTTTTAAAAATATGAAGTGCATTTCCAGTCTGAAATGTACGTTGTTTATCCACATACTCCACGGAAATTAGGCAAACGCACAAGACATGGGCTGGCTTGATTCCTTCAACCCTTGCATCAGGAGTGCAGTCAAAAGCATGGCAAGCCCGGAACAACGGCCACAACACGTTTTTCGTCGCAGTTCTTTGATTGATAATGTGGTCCAACATTTTCTTTCCCAACTTAAAAGAACAACGTTAAGTTTACCTCTTGCTTTTAACACTTCAAATGCGTTGCTTTATCTTAATTAACGTTGAAAATAACTGCTATTTCGAACCAAACGGGAGAACGTCGCAAGATTAGCCGCCATGTTTTTCTTGTTTTCTTTCCCAGGCTTCCACGCGTGCCTTTGGCACATGCGCGATTTGATTTACTTTGTCACATGCGACTTTTGAACCAATAGAAAAGTGCCAAATGAACTTCCGTTGAACAGTTCAATTTCACGCGGACTTCACAAGCAACAAAGTATTTTCGTACGACCGTCCTTCTATTATCCATGCTATTTCGAGACAAATTGATCAATTGCGAAGTTTCTGTTCACATAAAGCATGTTTGCAAGTGAGTTTACTCAGTTGGATTAATGTGGAAAGGTATGTTTTCTAATAACTTTGCGTAAATAAGCTTATAAAGTTCAAAGATGCATGCAAAGATATGCCATTGATCAGATCCCTTTTTGCTGCTTTTTGTTTACTGCAGATCGAAATAACTGTACTCTTTGTTGCAAATAGTCAGTGGAATACTCTGAAAACTGTATGTTCTGGCGCTACAAGGTTATAGCAGACTTGTCAAGACCAATGTTAGATAAAATAGGAGAAGAAATAGCATAATAGTATAAGTTTAATTTCCAATGGCTACTTATACAATAAAGTTAGAAGCAATGAAATTTCCAGTTAATTTATAAGGAATTGAGACTTGAACTTACATATAAAATATTAGAATACAGCCGGTAGGTTTGTTCATTTGAACTTTAATTCATAGTATAAGTTGCATAAGGTTTTATATTAAATGCTTCTGGTACATGTAATCTTAATAATCGCTGCAATGGTAAGGTCAAAAACAACTAGCACTAGCACTTGCCTGATGTGTGGACCTTCAGTTCAGAAGGCTGCACCGGCGACATTGGAAAAAGCAGTCATTTAGCTTTTTTTCATATTCATGCACTGTATTAATTATTCGAAGATGTTTATTTACATGCATGTATGTGGAATGTGGTGATGTGTATGTTGGGTAAAATAATTCACGAAAAGGAGAATGTTCAGCTGATGTTGTCATTTGGATTAAAAACAAACACTATCTATAGATTCCACCAACAGGGCATGTTTTTATATATTTTTTTTCAATCATGACTAGGTATATGCTACTTTACATTATCTCACTATCCAGAGATTCCACCTGAACAGGTAATGTTTTACATTTTTTTTTTCAATCATGACTATAGCGATAGTTTACGTTACACTACATGTATATCTATGTGTAAGTATATCTATATTTAAGTTTATTCATATGTATATAAGGACTACAGTCATTATACTGAATTATTTGATTCCCACTTCACAAAAAGTCATTGTCTTAAATTTGATTTTTTGAGGTCACTGTTGTAATTTTTGGAACATTTAAACGATCAGTGCAGTGAAATTTTTAAGTCAAGTTAAAGCAGAAGAAGTATTTTTTGTTAACATGGAGAGCTATTTTTCAGTTATTGCTGGAATAAACATTGTTTCAGTTTTTGTACATTTGCCTTATGGATTTCTGGTTCGGAGAGCAAAATGGCAACTTCTAGTACTAACTTCCTTAACATAAGGGTTTAAATGCAAATCAGTTTTTGATTCGAATATCCCTAAATTCCGGCAGCAGGTCGATTTGTTACATCCCTATTGACCTAGCTATTCCAAGCTATTCCAAGGAATTCCTAGGAAATTCCTAGGAATTCCTAAGAGGTAATCATTCTGTTTATATTCTTTCAATTCCTAGGAATTCCTAAGAATTCCTAGGAATATTTTCCAAGCCAACTGATGGGTGAGCAAAGCTTGGAATTCCTAGGAATTCTTAGGAATTCCATGTTCCAATTACCGTGAAATTTCACACCTTGATTCCTAGGAATTCTTAAGAATTCCTAAGAATTCCTAAGAATTTATTCTTAGGAATTCTTTGGAAAATCCTAAGAATTCCTAGGAATTCTCAATTCCATTTCGCAAGGGTGGTCACGCATGTTACTGATTACCACGATCAACTGGCGGGCGCCGTCGTCTTGTAACTACCTGCACTGAACAGTAAACAATGTTTTTAATAGAATTCTCTAGATCAGAAGTTGATCCAAGCTCTCTTAGTAATGAAAATAAATATCACTACCCCGGGATACAAAACACGTACAAGAAAGGCAACGTAGAATTTTAAGTTCTTTCCGCAATTTCAGAGTGAATTTCACCGCGGTGCACTGAAAGGTCCACAAATTATTGTAATAATCACTGAGGCTGTTTAAAAACGTTTGACGCACAACAAAAACAATTAGTCATTTACCGTTTTATCTGTTCTCGGTAAATGAGACGCTTACCTTTACTTTAGATTCTTGATGGAAGAAGTCTATCCAGGCAGCTGAAGTTATGCAGTTTCGTTTCGAATCAAATCATAGCGTGATAGTGTCACGTAATGTTATGGTCACGTGGCTACGTAACCCTTCGGCGGCCAAAATCTTTGTGATAAACGAAATTTCTG
>CALNXK010000351.1:85000-142500 GCA_942486035.1 Porites lobata
AGCGTCGAATGCGTTTCCTGATATTGGGTCGGTGGCTCAGAAAAAAAAAAAAAATGTCACAAGAAGTCTCGGAATAGGAGGCCCTGACGTAAAATGTTACCATTTACAATTTGGGTGAACAAAATGCACAATATGTGAAAGGTTTGAACCCAGGAGTCATTTCAATAGTAGATTGCAGAGTTTCATCGTCCGGGTGAATGTAGTCCTGAATGCACTCCATCGCAAGATCAGCCGCCATGTTTGTTGTTTCCCAGGCTTCCACGTGACTTTGGTACATGCGCGATTTGATTTACATTGTCACGTGCGGCTTTTGAACCAATAGAATAGTGTAAAATAAACTTTCGTTGAACAGTTCAAATTCACGCGGACTTCACAAGCGATACGGCGTTGCGAAACGAGTAGTTTTGTTATTTTCCGATAATAGAAAGCCTGTCTTTCTATTCAGCTGTTCTATTACGATTTATACCTTTGTTGTTTTCGAGAGACAGTGATCAGTTGCGATATTCTTCACATAAAGCCTGTTTCCAAGTCATCAACTCAGCTGGATTGCAGAAAGGTATGTTCTTCTTGATATCGTGGTTCGTTTACTTACTTTGGTTTTCTAATAACTTTGCGTAAGCTTAAAACCTCAAAGATAAATCTTAAAATTTAAGATGCATGCACAGATATGCCATTGATTGATTCCTTTTTGTTTACTGCAGAAATAACTGTACTCTTTGTTGCGCATCGTCTTCATTAATGGAATAATCTTAAGTAGCCAGATCTTTAGCCTGTGAACAGGCCTTTGGTCGAGCGGGGAACTAGAGAGAGGGAAAAGCGAAAAGGCCTGTGGACAAGCCTTTGGGACCGCCGTTCCACGGCACCCGCTGTGCATCAGATCCTGATGCAAGTTCTTATTGGCGAGAACATAGTCTGCTACACAGCCGTTTTTAGTGTCGTCACGCAACGTTCCTCCCCACTAAGTGGGGAGGAGCGTTGCGTGACGACACAAACAACGGCTGTGTAGCAGACTAGCGAGAACACTGACTGTTGACAGGTCTGATTGACATCGGCTTTTCGGTCGGCACGTAACACGCGTTTGGAAATAACAAAACACTCCAAAGACTGTTAAGCTTGTTCAAAAGCTATTACCAAGGGAGGAACTACGCGCTCCAGTGAAAAGACTCACACTATCTAATGGATAGAAAAACACAAAGGCTGGAGTTTACCGAGTCAAAATGCAATTCTCCATAGTTGATGTAGCTTCGGTTTAAGCTGCACTTGAATCTTATAACTTTGGATCTGTAAATTACTATCCGTGATCATTTTTAAACATTCTGCAAAGAAAACTGACGACCTGGGCCCAGCGTGATACAACATTTCAGAAAAACATTACATTTACGGACTAAAGAAAATCGCTTAGTTATTCAGATCCAGAGGGCACTTTGGAGAAAAGTACAACCCTTATTCAGCCGCAATAAAAAGCTTTACGCTTCAAAAGAGGTCAAAGAAAATGCTCTTGCATCGGAGGGCAAATCCTGCCGATCAGAGACAAAAACCACAGTAAATCGATATGTATGCCATGACCTCTCAGTGTGAAACAAGCGGCTAAAATCATATTTGCTCAGTGAAAATGTAGAACCTTCCAGAGCATAATCTACCGAGCAGAGAAAAAAACTTATGGGAACAGGCAGCATTTTGGCCTGAGGTAAACGCCGTGTAGGCCTACCGCCCTCTTTTATTGCTATAAATGCGGGATAAATACCCAAAGGTGTAATTCCTGTCGGCGATCGAAACGCTGTTGATTTCTTTGTAATTGTCTTTGGAGGTTCACGTTCTGGAGAAGTCATGATAGTATCTGTACCTTTCGCATTCCAAGTTCGCTCATTGCAGGGGCTTGTTGAATTAGAAACTGAACTAGCAAGACGAACGGCGCGTGGAGCACAAGTTAAGCAGCTTAAATCGGAAAAGTTTTCTCCTTGCACAAGAGGAAATCTTGAGGAATCAAATGCTTGCGCTAGTACAACGCTGTCTTGGCCACTGTCAACCAGCAAGGTCTTATTTCTTGAAAAGCCAACGACCGGCACCGTATTAATTCTCTTACTGGAGAACAACGATTTTTTTGCAAAATCGACAATTAGACTCGCGGTCCATTTCACTTTGTTTTGAGACGGAGCAAAACACGGATGTTTTCCCGTTAATTTTCCCAGGAGTTACTCACGCGCGAAATTGATTGACAGATAACGATCTTACTGACAGATGTTCGGCAAGATAATTACAAGAGGGCGGAATAGCGGCCTCAAATGTGTGTCTACAGGCTCTCTCCCCCCTTCCCTTCACTTTCCTTGATATTTTTTTTTTCCCCAAACAGATCGAGAGAGCCTGTTCACAGGCTACCAGATCTTGAGCTGTGCAGGCAAACATTTCTTTTACGCTAATATAAGTCGGTGATGTGACCTTAGCATGTCCATAATTCAGTAATTTGGCTTGTTGTACGGCTGAGTTAATATGTTAGATCTTTGGGGTTACTGTACTTTTCAGGTGACAGAACTTGACAAAGCAGTGGTCACTATAATTTATTATTTAATATTCTACTACATTTCAAATGACAAATGATTTTCCTTTTGAAATTTTTACGGTCAAAAACTCTTGTTTTACATCTATACATAATTATGGTTCAGTGATATTGTGAAATCTTAATTTGGTTCATTTTGCAAGTGACGGCATAAGTTTGCCAGATCTTGAAGCATATGTGTCCTTCTGAGTGACCATTGTATTATTGTTCCACATTTAAATGACAAATGATTCTTATTTCATAAATTGTACCATCCAAAACTCTTATGGTTTATACATATGGTTCAGTGATACAGTGAGATCTTAATTTTGGTTCATTTTGCGAGTGACGGCACTTGCCAGATCTTGAAGCCTACAGTATATGTCATTCTGAGTGACCACTGTATTATTGTTCCACATTTAAATGACAAGTGATTCTTCTTTCATAAATTGTACCATCGAAAACTCTCATGGTTTATACCTATGGTTCGGTGATATTGTGAGATCTTAATTTTGGTTCATTTTGCGAGTGACGGCGTATGCCAGATCTTGAAGCCTATGTGTCATTCTGAGTGACCACCGTATTATTGTTCCACATTTAAATGACAAGTGATTCTTCTTTCATAAATTGTACCATCCAAAACTCTTATGGTTTATACATATGGTTCAGTGATATTTTGAGATCTTAATTTTGGTTCATTTTGCGAGTGACGGCATTTTTTTCATTTTGTGAGTGAAGCCTATGTGTCATTCTGAGTGACCACCGTATTATTGTTCCACATTTAAATGACAAGTGATTCTTCTTTCATAAATTGTACCTTCCAAAACTCTTATGGTTTATACATATGGTTCAGTGATATTTTGAGATCTTAATTTTGGTTCATTTTGCAAGTGACGGCATTTTTTTCATTTTGCGAGTGAAGCCTATGTGTCATTCTGAGTGACCACCGTATTATTGTTCCACATTTAAATGACAAGTGATTCTTCTTTCATAAATTGTACCATCCAAAACTCTTATGGTTTATACATATGTTTCAGTGATATTTTGAGATCTTAATTTTGGTTCATTTTGCGAGTGACGGCATTTTTTTCATTTTGCGAGTGAAGCCTATGTGTCATTCTGAGTGACCACCGTATTATTGTTCCACATTTAAATGACAAGTGATTCTTCTTTCATAAATTGTACCATCCAAAACTCTTATGGTCTATACATATGGTTCAGTGATATTTTGAGATCTTAATTTTGGTTCATTTTGCGAGTGACGGCATTTTTTTCATTTTGTGAGTGAAGCCTATGTGTCATTCTGAGTGACCACTGTATTATTGTTCCACATTTATTAAAATGACAAGTGATTCTTCTTTCATAAATTGTACTATCCAAAACTCTCATGGTTCATACATATGGTTCAGTGATATTGTGAGATCTTAATTTTGGTTCATTTTGCGAGTGACGGCGTAATTGCCAGATCTTGAAGCCTATGTGTCCTTCTGAGTGACCACCGTATTATTGTTCCACATTTAATGACAATTGATTCTTCTTTCATAAATTGTACCATCCAAAACTCTCATGGTTTATACCTATGGTTCAGTGATATTGTGAGATCTTAATTTTGGTTCATTTTGCGAGTGACGGCGTATGCCAGATCTTGAAGCCTATGTGTCATTCTGAGTGACCACCGTATTATTGTTCCACATTTAAATGACAAGTGATTCTTCTTTCATAAATTTTACCATCCAAAACTCTTATGGTTTATACATATGGTTCAGTGATATTTTGAGATCTTAATTTTGGTTCATTTTGCAAGTGACGGCATTTTTTTCATTTTGCGAGTGAAGCCTATGTGTCATTCTGAGTGACCACCGTATTATTGTTCCACATTTAAATGACAAGTGATTCTTCTTTCATAAATTGTACCATCCAAAACTCTTATGGTTTATACATATGTTTCAGTGATATTTTGAGATCTTAATTTTGGTTCATTTTGCGAGTGAAGCCTATGTGTCAGTCTGAGTGACCACCGTATTATTGTTCCACATTTAAATGACAAGTGATTCTTCTTTCATAAATTGTACTATCCAAAACTCTTATGGTTTATACATATGGTTCAGTGATATTTTGAGATCTTAATTTTGGTTCATTTTGCGAGTGACGGCATTTTTTTCATTTTGTGAGTGAAGCCTATGTGTCATTCTGAGTGACCACTGTATTATTGTTCCACATTTATTAAAATGACAAGTGATTCTTCTTTCATAAATTGTACTATCCAAAACTCTCATGGTTCATACATATGGTTCAGTGATATTGTGAGATCTTAATTTTGGTTCATTTTGCGAGTGACGGCATTTTTTTCATTTTGCGAGTGAAGCCTATGTGTCATTCTGAGTGACCACCGTATTATTGTTCCACATTTAGATGACAAGTGATTCTTCTTTCATAAATTGTACCATCCAAAACTCTTATGGTTTACACATATGGTTCAGTGATATTGTGAGATCTTAATTTTGGTTCCTTTTTTTGAGTGACGGCATTTTTTTTTTGCCAGATCTTGAAGCCTATGTGTCATTCTGAGTGACCACCGTATTATTGTTCCACATTTAGATGACAAGTGATTCTTCTTTCATAAATTGTACCATCCAAAACTCTTATGGTTTACACATATGGTTCAGTGATATTGTGAGATCTTAATTTTGGTTCCTTTTTTGAGTGACGGCGTAATTGCCAGATCTTGAAGCCTATGTGTCCTTCTGAGTGACCACCGTATTATTGTTCCACATTTAAATGACAATTGATTCTTCTTTCATAAATTTTACCATTCAAAACTCTTATGGTTTATACATATGGTTCAGTGATATTGTGAGATCTTAATTTTGGTTCATTTTGCGAGTGAAGCCTATGTGTCATTCTGAGTGACCACCGTATTATTGTTCCACATTTAAATGACAAGTGATTCTTCTTTCATAAATTGTACCATCCAAAACTCTTATGGTTTATACATATGGTTCAGTGATATTTTGAGATCTTAATTTTGGTTCATTTTGCGAGTGACGGCATTTTTTTCATTTTGCGAGTGAAGCCTATGTGTCATTCTGAGTGACCACCATATTATTGTTCCACATTTAAATGACAAGTGATTCTTCTTTCATAAATTGTACCATCCAAAACTCTTATGGTTTACACATATGGTTCAGTGATATTGTGAGATCTTAATTTTGGTTCCTTTTTTGAGTGACGGCGTAATTGCCAGATCTTGAAGCCTATGTGTCCTTCTGAGTGACCACCGTATTATTGTTCCACATTTAAATGACAATTGATTCTTCTTTCATAAATTTTACCATTCAAAACTCTTACGGTTTATACATATGGTTCAGTGATATTGTGAGATCTTAATTTTGGTTCATTTTGCGAGTGAAGCCTATGTGTCATTCTGAGTGACCACCGTATTATTGTTCCACATTTAAATGACAAGTGATTCTTCTTTCATAAATTGTACCATCCAAAACTCTTATGGTTTATACATATGGTTCAGTGATATTTTGAGATCTTAATTTTGGTTCATTTTATGAGTGACGGCGTTTTTTCAGATCTTGAAGCCTATGTGTCCTTCTGAGTGACCACCATATTATTGTTCCACATTTAATGACAATTGATTCTTCTTTCATAAATTGTACCATCCAAAACTCTTATGGTTTATACATATGGTTCAGTGATATTGTGAGATCTTAATTTTGGTTCATTTTGCGAGTGACGGCATTTTTTTCATTTTGCGAGTGAAGCCTATGTGTCATTCTGAGTGACCACTGTATTATTGTTCCACATTTAAATGACAAGTGATTCTTCTTTCATAAATTGTACTATCCAAAACTTTCATGGTTCATACATATTTTTCAGTGATATTGTGAGATCTTAATTTTGGTTCATTTTGCGAGTGACGGCGTAATTGCCAGATCTTGAAGCCTATGTGTCCTTCTGAGTGACCACCATATTATTGTTCCACATTTAATGACAATTGATTCTTCTTTCATAAATTGTACCATCCAAAACTCTTATGGTTTATACATATGGTTCAGTGATATTGTGAGATCTTAATTTTGGTTCATTTTGCGAGTGACGGCATTTTTTTCATTTTGCGAGTGAAGCCTACGTGTCATTCTGAGTGACCACCGTATTATTGTTCCACATTTAAATGACAAGTGATTCTTCTTTCATAAATTGTACCATCCAAAACTCTTATGGTTTACACATATGGTTCAGTGATATTGTGAGATCTTAATTTTGGTTCATTTTGCGAGTGACGGCGTAATTGCCAGATCTTGAAGCCTATGTGTCCTTCTGAGTGACCTCCGTATTATTGTTCCACATTTAAATGACAATTGATTCTTCTTTCATAAATTGTACCATCCAAAACTCTTATGGTTTATACATATGGTTCAGTGATATTGTGAGATCTTAATTTTGGTTCATTTTGCGAGTGACGGCATTTTTTTCATTTTGCGAGTGAAGCCTATGTGTCATTCTGAGTGACCACCGTATTATTGTTCCACATTTAAATGACAAGTGATTCTTCTTTCATAAATTGTACCATCCAAAACTCTTATGGTTTACACATATGGTTCAGTGATATTGTGAGATCTTAATTTTGGTTCATTTTGCGAGTGAGAGCGTATGCCAGATCTTGAAGCCTATGTGTCCTTCTGAGTGACCACCGTATTATTGTTCCACATTTAAATGACAAGTGATTCTTCTTTCATAACTTGTACCATCCAAAACTCTTATGGTTTATACATATGGTTCAGTGATATTGTGAGATCTTAATTTTGTTTCATTTTGCGAATGACGGCACTTGCCAGATCTTGAAGCATGAGTGTCATTCCAAGTGACCACTGTATTACTGTTCCACATTTTAAATGACGATACCTCATTATTTATACCTTTTGTACAGCTCAATGATGTTGAGGGATCTTTGTTAGTTCATTTTGCGAGTAAATGCTTTGGCTTTATGATGCCAAATAACCACAATTAATTAATTATTGTTCTAAGCAACATGTGGGTTGCCTTAATGTTACGTTTCTCAGGTTCTGACCAGTTTTACGGTTTATGTGTACAGTTGAGTCATGGCTGTGCTCTGTTATAGCCTGGTGACCTGTGGGACACTATCAGTTCTGCTCTTGAATGACAGGGGAATTATTTTATTTCAGTTTTTATTTACACTTAAAAGAAACAAATGCAGATTCAACAGAAAGAGGCATTTCTGCTCTCTACTTTAACACCTGTTCCAAAAAACATATTATATATTTAATGAAAAAATTAGTAGGAATAAAATGAAGGGAGAAATTTTTCTCACAAATATCCTCAAACTGTTCCTTTGATTAAGAGAGTGTTTTCAGCTTTTAGCATCGTGTCATTGTTCTGCAACCCAATCATTTACACTGAGTATGAGCAGTACATGCTTGTTTACCAACTGTGGGTTACTTGTTGGCTGCTAAATCATGGCTCTTCATTTTTCTTTCAGAAAAAAAATTAAAGGGCCAATATGCTCTGAAGGAGTCAACTAGCATCAGTTAGTCAGACAGGGACAAGTACCTTACATGTTTGTCCGTTGCATATATGCCATCAGAGGAGTCTTTGTCTGAAACAGCTGTATCAGAGTGGCATGAAGGTAATTCTTCAGGTTCAGATGAGGACCTCCCAAACAGGGAAAATCTCTGCGTAAGGCCACTTTCCTGGCAGAGCATTGAGGTTAATGGTTTAATGGCCCAGTTGGACCGCAAAGTTGCATGGTGTCAAAGCCAATGAAGTGAAAATAATGGTAATAGAGCACACAGTGAGACCAGCATCAAACCAAGGAGCACCAGATGATGCTCTTGAGTTTGCTCTGGCACCCACCACTTACAATAGAAAAAGGAACTTGATCATAAGCATAACACAGATAATTTTTTGAAGAACATTCAGAAAAGAAGAAGACATTTTAGATAAAAATGTACAAAATAATAATAACACTCAAGTTGAAGTTGACATGCATCATGATTCAGTTCCTTTTCAGTTAAGTTCCTAGAACCATATTTACTCAGTAGACAATTGCACAATTTTTTGAGTTTTGATAAAGACCTACAATGTAGTAAGTGAATATCCTTTGACACCCATGGGAAGGAGCCATGTTAAAACTAGGTAAATTACCAAATCTCAAAGTGATTTGTCATAATCCAATGAAGATCTTGCCTGTGTTGCAGACACTCTAAACCTTCTGTATAGAGCATGCTGTCTGAGAATTAGTGCACAATATCATGTTTGAATCCCACAGGGTCACAAAGACATGCATGTATGTCAGCGTTTTGTGATTGGCTAGGTTCTTACGCTGTTTGTGATTAGTCCGATTTGAAATAAAGTGTTGACACAAAGTCACATAATCTCAATGACCATTGTATGGTATGGTGGAGCCACAAACTTTCCCTTACCAGACAAATGTCTGCAAAATTTGCCATCTTTGCAGAGCTGTCCTTGTTAGTTTGCACCTAATCACTCTGTAACTTGGCAACTTTACTGAATTTTAAAAACCTTCCATCTAGTAGCCTGTAAATGCAGCTGTATTTTCAGTCGTCGTGTCCATTCACCCAACATATGTAATTGGAGATACATCTGCATCCACTTTCTGCGGTGGTGACAGATCCTAGGGCTACCCTAAGCACTGCCTTAAAAAGTGCCACTCCGAGGACTAAATCTACCCAATACACCCCATAGTAGAGTAATTACTGGACTCCAAATGCCATGATCCTATTTTGTTCTTGGCATATTTCATGAGAAAAGAGTGCAGTTATGTTTTATGCAAAAAAAAAATACCGTGTGTGATAACAGTTTTTTGATAAGCATGGCTTAAATTTTAATCACCTGCATGCCAATAACAATAATAATGATGATGAATTAAATAAGTTCTACAGAGCTTTCATAGTGTATAGATTGTGTTTGGATAATTTGGATATTTAATCAGTCCAATACTGCAAGCAAAACAGCTGATCATGTGAATCAGAAAAAAATTGCTCAAATTTTTAGCAAATAATTTGATTTTAGTAAAAAAAATAAATGTAATAAATTATTTATGGTCATATAATAATACAAGAATTTCACCAAATCATATTATTTACAGTGATATAATAATAATAATAATAATAATAATAAGAAGAATAAGAATAAGAATAATACAAGTATTTAACCAAATCAGTGGATAGCAGATTTGCTTTCATAACTTGAAAAGCTTTTGGCTACCTATAGGATGAGAGTAAAATTGGGGTGTCATTTCATGCTAGTTTTAGAAGTTTAGCAGTAAATGAAGCACCTGTAAAATAAAATACATGTACATGCTAAAAAGGTGACAAAATTAACCTTATAAGTGTTTACTGCTGGGTAAAAATATATCAAAGTCGTACCCAAATCATAGAAATGCACAGAGCTTTCGCATAGTAACTCATTTTATTTACAAGAAATATTTTTATATAACTGATTTGGTTAAAAATAAATCATACAGATGTATCTCCCTTTGGGGTAAGTGAATAGCACTAGGTACACTATATAATATTATTCACTGCCTATTTTGGGTAGTGGATAATATTTATCAGATGAAAACAAGTTCTTATAAATAATAATTAGAGGAATATCGCTTATCATAATAATTTGAGGTTAATTTTATTTCCTGTGGTTGATGTTCTGTCCATTAGTAAGGATGACACATCTACGTTGGGAGTGATGTGTTGTGTACGTGTTGTCATCGTACAACCATTTGCCAATAGTATCAATTGAATCTAGAAAGAGTATATTTGAAGTATACCACTCAAATGGAGTTACGTTTTACCTGTACCAACCTTAGATAATTATGAACCAGCTAGTGTTGACTTGCACTTTCAAACCCAATGTACATTCTTATACACTTATGAATTTAGATACTTTCACGTTGTATGTGCTTTTTATTTAAAGGCATATATTTTGTGGTACATGCAGTGCCCTGCAGAGGCCAATGGAACTTTCTTTTAATTTATCTTGCTTTTTATTGTACAGTGTATATTAAAGATAATAAAGTCATTTTATTCTTGAAATTTTGTTTGGTGTCTAAATTGTTTGTCAGTCATTTATGGTACCAAATAAAAATAAGAAACATGTGAATAATGATGTTTTGATCAAATTTGCTATCTTGAGTGAAAGTGTAAAAAAGTGATATTTTAATCAACTTTGTTTACCTTACTTAAAGTATGGAAAACTGCTATCATGGCAATATTTGCCATCCTGAGCAAAGATACAGAAGAACTGATATTTGATCAACTTTGCTACTATGGGGAAAAGTATGGGAAACTACTGTTTTGATCATATCTGCCATCCTGAGCAAAATTGAGAATAAAGTGGTATTTGGCCAAATTTGCTACCCTGAGCAAAACAGTGGCAAACGCCTATTTTGATCATATTTGCCACACTGAGCAAAGATACGGAAGACGTGATAATTTGACCTCATTTACTACACTGGGCGATACACAAATAAAGTGAATTTTTGCTCAGATTTACTATCCTGGGCAAAACTGTTGAAAAATGAGTTTTGGTCACTTTTGCTACATTGAGCAAAAATGTGGCAAATTACTACTTTGACCGAATTTGCTATAGAGAGCAAAAGCATTCAAAAATTCATCTTCGATCGCTTTTGCCCATTTGGGCAAAAACCTGACAAATGTCAGTTTTGCTATCAAGTTTGACACCCCTGTAAATGCCTTGATAAAGTAAAGGTGATCCTTGTTTTTACACACGGGGCAAATTTGAGGCAAATTCGGCATTTACCACCTTTGCCACTAATGCAAAATTATGGCAAAGTTGGTCCTATGTCATGTGGCAAAATTGAGCAAAATTAAGCAAATGTGGCATTTGCAGATGAGTTGCTCCAAATTTGCTATAGAGGTAAATCCGTTTTTTCGTCCAGTGTAATACCATGTACTAACTCGGCGTGGGAAGACTGAAATAAAGTTGTTGCCGTTGTTGTTGCATGCAAGTATTTCCCGGGAATTATTTCAAAACCAAACTAAGAATACGGTTCCTTGGTAGCATTTTAATGTTCCTGTAATTTGCAAGGCTTCGGCAAGCCTGTGGAGATCATTTTTTTTCAACAAGAAATTCTGCCTTGAACTCAGCTGCATTCCGCTTGTTTTTTAGCGTGAACGGATCGTAACTGTCCCGAGGAAAATCGGGATTTTTGGAGTCATAATTTTCCCACAAAACGAGAAACTCTTCATCCGATACATGTTGTCTGCATAGCAAATATTTATTCTTTTAATTCTTTATGTGAGGCCATATTTTCCTCTTCGGTATTCTTCTAATTAAAGGCGCCGTCCTTCTGAGTTCACTGCGATCTTAATGTTCTATTTTTGACGGGGAGCGACGGCTGCCTTAGTTCCAGGCTTTCTCTGCCAGTCCGGTCGCCGTCGCCCCGAAAACGTCTCCATCTTAAGTTCCCTAGTTACAAGACGACGGCGCCCGCCAGTTGATCGTGGTATTAAATCAGTAACATGCGTGACCATCCCTGTTAGTATATCTCTTTCGATTCAAAAGTACTTAAAGAAGCTTAATTACTTTCTTTTAGAGGCCGGAGACGAATTCAAGTGTCAAAAGAGGCAGTTTCATGGAACTTTTAACCTGTACAATCATGACATCTGACTCGGCCTGTAATTATGCAAATACGCAAAATGGCTGATTATAATCTACTGTTGGTTGCAATCCCAGAAGATACCCGCAAGTCTGAGCCTATAAACCAAAAAAATAAGCTTAAAACTTTAGTTTGATATGATTTTTAAACCAGATTTAGGCCGCAACTTTTGAGATATTTTGCCTCAAATCTTCCTTACTTTCAGGGTTTCGATTAAGCTCGCAAAATAGATATTCTTTAAACCACTGTAACTTGAACATATTTTCATCAAAGATATTTTTATTTAGCCTGTGAACTATCGAAGGTTAACTAAAAAAACTGAATCGAACAGATTTTTTGTGCGGGCATTCGGTTGTTTGCAACGCGCTTTTCAAAATCCATCAATTTTAGTCTTCGAAACACTCTCTGAGAAGCCGAGACGGACTCAATTCGTTTTTGGCTTGTAGCAGAGCTAGGAATAAGAATTTGAAAACAAAATTAGCGATTTTAGTATACACCTACTAAAGCCTCTTCACCGACAAAAAATAAAGGGAAAGTATTTTTTGTCGCGAAATCGAGTGGACCGCTTTTAGGGAGGCTGCCTCTTAAGCTCCCGGGAGTCCTCTCCAGACATGGTGAAGTGATTGCTGGTGTACCCCAGGGCGGTGTCATTTCTCCTACACTTTTTAATGTGCATGTCAACGACATTGAAGACTGCATCCCCAGGGGAATACCTGTATCCACTTGCAAGTACGCTGATGACTGCACCATATACGAACTTGTCTTTAAGGACTGTGTCAGTCAAATGCAGGATGCTGCGACTCACTCGGAAAGATGGGCTGTGCAGAATAAAATGGAGCTGGATGCTAAAAAGACCAAAGATATGTGGATCACCTTCAAGAATCCCTGTCCAATTCCTGCTCCTATTAATATCGGGCCTACTGAACTGAAGAGAGTTTCAGAGTTTAAACTACTGGGTGTATTATGTACAGAACGATCACAAGTGGAATAACATGTCTCAAGTATTGTCAGCAAAGCGTGTAGACGCATCCACTTTCTTAGGGTCTGTAGAACAGCCCATCTCGACAGAGACATTGGTCTTACAACTTACATCACTAAGATAGGACCTGTTTTAGAATATGCTTCGCCTGTCTGGGGGAGGTTGCCCATTCACCTCGAAGAAGATCTACAGAGAGTGCAGAATAGATGTCTAAGTGTCATTGGTCTCCCTAGAGATACTGTTGAGTCACTTTTAACTAGGCGTCAGAATTTGACGAGGAAAGAATTTAAACGTATCGTAGAATCTGAAGCACATCCTTGCAAATGTTTTTAAGACAAGCCAGTGGATCATGGCCATAATCTAAGATCTTGTACGACTAACCCAGCGCACCTCAGAATACCAGTATCACGCACTGTTAGGCACAAACATTCTTTTATTCCTAGAGATGCTAAACTTAACTTAATTTGATATGTATTTATAATATGTAGTGTTTTGAGTTTTTATTGTAATATTACCGTAATTCTTATCGTTAAAGGTAATAAATAAAGGTATTATTATTATTATACATGTTTTTTAGCGAAGACGACTGTCATCCAATCAACTGTATTTTAAAACTGTTTGTGAAGTAGTTTAAAGCTATTTAACGATGTAAAGACTATTTTTACCACAATTTGAGGTATTTTTATTATATTTCACGACTAAAACCAAAATAGCGTTAAAAGTTTGAATTGTTTTGGACATCTATTTGAATAATATTTGTAACATTTTCCCAGGTTTTCCTTGTATTTGAAACATATTTGCTATCAAAGTACACTTTAAATACAGTATTTAAAGTCTTTAAACTATATTTTCGGAAAGAGAATAATGGCGAGTTGCTAAATTTTTTTAAATACCGTATTTAAACTGCATTTTGGAAAGGAGAACCTAAAATCAAAGATTTAAAAAGTAGTTTTTACAAGTAAAGTTCAAAATCAGGTTTTAATTAGGATGTTTAAAGACTATTTTGAATATACTTCCTCGTTTACGACCTTAATGTTAAAACATGTTTGAAGAAGGTTTAAGAGGCAGTTCAATTTAAATTGTGGTTTGAAATGACGAACATCTTGAAATCTCTCCAAACAGGATTAAAACTAGCTGTTTTTACTGTATTTTCGCAAACTATCCTCATTTAAAAGGTATTTAAATGGAAACCTGTTTCCAAACCTAACTTAAACAGGCTGTTTATAGGGTGTTTTGTAAAAACCCGGCTGTCCGCTATGGTAAAAAATATACTTCAAAGGAAAGAAGTCAACCAAATTTATTTTCAAACAGATTTTAAATACTGTTTTCGGGGTATTTTTAAAAATTGATACCCGCAGTCACGGACTTGAAAAACAAAATGCAACAGACATGCAGATACAGTCTGCCAAATTATTTTTTATCCCAAATTATTTCCAGACCCCTACTCAATATCACCCATGTTTTTTAGGTACCCCCCCTTCAATCATGTTAAAAGATTTAAGGGCCCCCCTTTCTTACATAATACCCAAATGGTAATAACAAATAACATTTTCTTTACTTTACCGTTCTTACTCACTGTCACTTCCGAATGTGCCACCTACATAATCGTCATCTGAGACTGATTCGTCATCTTGCTGGTCAGCATAGGACATGGAGTCTGCCATTTCAAACTGTTTCTCTTTTATAGAATTAAGCTCATTATTTCGTAGTACATACATGGCAGCTGATGGTTTTTATTTTGTCACTTTTTTACCATACTTGCCAAGTCCATGGGGAGTTAGATATTTCTCACGTTCTTTGACAGTTAGTTGTTGCAATGTTCCTTTTAGAGACATGCCTAGCCAGTCATACTCATTGTATGTTTTTAGGTCTCGTTTGCTTTTGTCGGTTTGCCTCTGAGAGCCTCTCGAACAGCTTATAGAGCAAGGATATATCAGTGATTGTGTTATAATTGAGATAAGACAAGCCATCGAAAGGTTAGAGGCCGACAGGACCGCTTCAAGGAAGAAAGAAGATAATCAGCCAAAGCTTACTGCTTTTTATATGAGCAGTACATGCTCTAATAGCAAAAAACTTGACAGTGACACATACAGTGAGTTAACATCAACCTCATCTACAAATAATGATTCGGATGGTGAGATTGCATAACACGACTTTATGCATGTAACCATTTGTCAAAATGCTGATGAAATTGTTTTAGTATTACACAATATAGGACTTTGTGTAAAACTGTGTCAAAATCAGGTCCTTTAATACTCAAGCATCATTCTGCTTAGTAGAGATGCTACTTAAAAGAAACTTGAAGACCCCCCCTAAGGTCATCCTTTGGCATTTAAGGCCCCCCAATTTCTCCTCCACCCCCCTCTCCAACTTAAATTATCACTGGTCCCTTAAAGAACACGTCGTCTAGGCACAGCCCATTCTACAAAGGCACTATTCATATAGATGAGCCATCTCGACAGAAGTGTTTCGTCGTCAATCCAAAAGAACATTGATGAGAATTCTCAATTCTGGACACATCCGATTTCTAATCATGCGCGTACTTAATAAGTAACCAGTAAGTGTAAACGCCACAAAATTATTAAGCCTAAGTCCACTAGAAAACAAGACATTGAACTGCCATACAGTTGGGAGCTAATGTATCTCCCAACAAAAACGAACAGTCAGCCTTAAACGTCATCAGTCAAATAAAGCATCGAAACGTGCATGCATTTCGAGCCCATCGACCGGTTTGATAATTAAAACGCGCGTTGTCACAGTGTGCGACAGTGTGAAAGATCTACCGATCCCCAATCATTATTCATCGTGTCTCTCTGTGTATATCTCTGCACAGCCAGAATTCCCATCAACCATAACGTAACATTAACATGCAGTGTAATCTAAGTAGTAATCTAATCGATTTTGACACAGAACCGCAGTTACGGTGAACAAAGATAGAATAAGCCCTGAACAAAATTATTGCCCCCGCAGGGATTTCGCCCAGAAGGCAAGATCCCGAGGAAGCACTCTAGTAACTCGCACTTATATTAAGGAAAGTACTTACAGTTGAAATATACAGTCATACAGTCAATATAGAAAAAATCTCGATTTGCGCAAAAAGAGTATTTGTCAACTCTGTGGACTGTCCAGACGCGTAGATTTTGTTTTAATCACGAATCAAAATGTCTCCGAATTGTCAGCGACTGGCTTTTAGTTTTAAAGAACGGATCTAAGTTCAACTAGTGGACACACGTACTGTTTGAGTCTTCGCAATGCGAATAAATGTGAGTACGATTGTTCCTTATTTTAGAATAATCTGTTATTGGAACGTCTAGGCATACGCGTTATGAAAAGGACAGTTGGATATAGGGCCTTTCGAAGAGCGCTGTCAATTAATTTATTACCAGGAGCCATTTTGCTGTGTTTGCTTACCGATAGTTTTGATACAAAGTAATTTCGATACACGAGGCGATACATCTCGTTCTGATACAAATTGATTCAGTCGAGGTGTACAACCAATATTTCGCGACATTTGTTTTTCTTGTTCACGTGCAATAACTATACATCAGGTAATCGCAATATTTTTGCAGTTTCACTGCTTAAGTTCGTATCGAAATGACTCTTTTCCTTTACAGTTAATTGATCAGATTACATTCTTGCTCTCACGCCAAATGTGTCACGTTAATTAAGCTTTGTGTCCGTCCTCTTTCGCTCACACATAGCAATGCCAACCACAAAACCAACAGTGAATGCTCTGGCTCAGGCCTTGCAAGCGTCATGATGATTTTAGTGGAATCAAATATTATTGTGTTACATGTTGGTCTTGCGAGAATGAATGTATGTATAGTTGGCACGTAAAATTCAATAATGAAATTATATATTATAGACATTTAACATATTATATTGACCCAAAATGGTTGCCTAAAATGGTTATTTTTCTGCTTGGGAATTCCTAAAAAGTTTCAGGAACATGATATTTTGACATTTAGTTTGTTACATGTAAACAATCAGGACCTTATACATATACTGCTTACATGTACAGCTGTTTCAATAAGGGTTGCTTTAGGCATTGGGAATTGAGCAATAGTAAGCTATTGTTTGGTGGTCACTCAGGGAAATCATTGCATTAATTGTTTGGTATGCCCAAATGCCCAATAGCCAACCTTTACTTAATCAGCTATATACAGTGTAGCTTCTGGAGAAGCGACAACCACAAGCTATAAATGACATCCAGTATGTTCATTGATTACATTTTAAAACAAAATCTTCTAATAATCCCTTGTCCATACAAAAAATATGCAGTGACCTTGTTAACCTCTGCATCTTGTATCCCTGATGCATAATAATCCCCAAAGATGCAAAATAATAATATTCATGGCGTGCATTCCAATGGATGCAAAGATCCACAAAAAATCTGAACATGTGTAGTTATAGAAATATCCTGTTTGTGTATTCTGTGGCAGTTATTATGGCTGTTGTTGAAGCATGCACATTTCCTTTAGCCTTTAGAAGGACTGCATTTTAATTTCAGAGTACAACAGTTTATTTTCTACTACTGTAGACAACTAGGAGAATTTACAAGAAAATGATTATAAATAAATAAATAAATAAATAAACAGTACATATAGTAGTGGGACACCCAAAATGACTAAAAAGCGTAACTAGTTAGTTTGATCGCAGTTACTTTTTATCTTTGTTTCGGAAAGGCCAATAACATCGAATGAATGCTGTAGACCTGATAGCATCATTGTCAAACCATCATGGTTAGCACAAAGGCTTCTTATGTTGAAATGAATTGTAGAAAAGAAAGGCATAGATTTGCTCTGATTTGCTCTTTAAACTGCAGTAATATAGAGTTTTGGAGTCTGTCCCTCTTCGATCTGCTTAATTCTGCATATCCTAAGAAAGCCAAATTCATTAATTGCTAGTTAATAAAATGCGGTGGGAATTAATTTACAATTCCGTCTTTATCTTGGAACATATGTACAGTACCAAATGAGTAACATTCATGGAATCAAGGTTTTAAGAAGTCATATTTACAAGACAAAGTGAATTATCTTTTCTATGAGCAATAAAATATAATTATGTGTGTATTTAGATCCTTGACCTTATTGCTATTGTCACGTGAAAATACTAAGTATAGCCCTAGAAACCAAGGCATATGCTAAGTATAGTTGACCCTAGCAATGTGATGTTTATATAAGGGTTTAAGGTAGTATAAGAGTCAAAAGTTACAAGAGAACATTTTATTGAAAATTATTTCAGCTTTAAGATTGGTCGGAGGATCCAGGAGCTCGGAAGGAAGAGTTGAAGTATTTCATAATAACACCTGGGGAACAGTTTGTGATGACTCCTGGGATATAAATGATGCACATGTCATTTGCCGTCAGCTCGGGTATCCTGGCGCTTTTAGTGCTCCAGGGTCTGCCCAATTCGGGGCTGGAAGTGGTCCAATTTGGCTGGATGATGTGAATTGTCAAGGCAACGAAACTTCAATTCTCTATTGTGGGCACAGAGGATGGGGCATCGAGAACTGCGGTCACTATGAAGATGCCTCAGTAGTATGTTATGGACTAGGATCTGGAGGTAAGAGTGCTAAGCATGCTTTCTTTGTAAGACAAGCTAGAATACTCCACTTTCCTATCTCTAAGCGACATTCTCCTTAAATAAATAAGTAAATAAACAAATTTATAAAATGTTTAATCAGTAATAGAAGTAACAGATAATAATAAGTTATTATGATAATAATTATAATTTTTAATCAATAATAAATGATAGATACCTTATTCAACTTTTAAAAATATAATAATAATAATAATAATAATAATAATAATAATCCTAATAATAATGATAATGGTATTGTAATAATTATGATAATAATTTTATAATGGCAGTGAAAATGATAATGACAATAATAATGATAACGATAATACTGTGATAATAATAATGATAATAATCATATCTATAACAAATTTCTCAAAGCTGACTGGCTATCAGCCTGCGTGGTAGCCGGACTTGCCACTCCTCAGGAGGAGGAGAAAAAGCGGAAGTACCAACAGAGGGTGCTGGATGTTGAAATGGGATCTTTCACTCGCCTAGTTTTTGCAACCAACGGCGGGATGGGAGCCGACTGCAACTGCTTCCTCAAACGCCTAGCCGAGAAGCTCTCAGAAAAGAATGAGGAACCTTATCACATTACTATTTCTTGGATTAGAACATTGCTTTCTTTTGAGATTTTAAGGTCGGCACACACATGCGTAAGAGATATATAGTCAGGGATTTAGACGGTTTGCAGCACAGGCTAACTGGCTATCAATTGGCCTGACTTCAGCACTAATAGGACAATGTAATAGGGCAGTACGCGTCATGCCTTATTAAATGTGCGAAATTAAATGGCTTTGTGTCCTCCAATTCGTGTCGGTAAACATACTCGTTATGAAACAAATCAGACTCCCGCCACGCGGTCGTCTGATTACAGCCCGAATTGGACTCCACTCAGTCCTATTACCATTACAACTACTACTACTACTACTACTACTACTACTACTACCACTACCACTACCACTACCACTACCACTACCACTACCACTACCACTACCACTACCACTACCACTACCACTACCACTACCACTACCACTACCACTGCCACTGCCACTGCCACTGCCACTGCCACTGCCACTGCCACTGCCACTGCCACTGCCACTGCCCCTGCCACTGCCCCTGCCACTGCCACTGCCACTGCCACTGCCACTGCCACTGCCACTGCCACTGCTACTGCTGCTGCTGCAGCTACTACCACTAACAACAACAACAACAATAATAATGATAATAATAATCATCATCATCATCATCATCATTAAACGTTCTTCCTTGAAATTTTCCTTTCTAAGGTTGTTCCAGGACCATAAATAGTACGTTTGGTGATATTGAGGTTAATGGCACAAACAGCTACTATGAAATATGTCAGTGGACCATACTAAGTTACAGTATATCCCAGGCCGTGGCTTTGCTCTCTGTACGAGAATCATATCTCGTCTCTTGCAGGTAAACTTAATGACGTAGTAAATTCTTGTAACTAACGAAATGAATAAGAATAAGTCACATTTTTGTTTTGTTTTGTTTTGTTTTTACCTACTAAAGTCAGCCGGAATTGCTTTTTATTTCCTGATCGTTTTACTCAAGCTTTAGTTGTGTGGGATTCTTGCGGAAAAACCCTATTTGGGGACCTGGAAAAAATCCATGTTCGGGCTGCTAAGATTATCTTTGGTTTAAATTCGGGTACACGTCAAGCGACAAGGTGCTAGAATAGCTACATCATGCGAACTGGTTTTCATTCAATAATCTATATGATCATAAGTTGTTATTACTGGCCCATAAGTTGTTTTTACCAACCTGCTCCCGAAACTAAAAAGTACGACTGCAGTTATAATTTACGAAGAAAGATTACGTCTGATATACCTTTCCCTAAGACAATACTACTTCGTAAGTCCAGCTGCTGCAAAGCATGGAACTCTCTGGAGACTCACACAGAAGAATTACCAAGTTTTGACTCTTTTAAAAGGACACTGGAAATTCAGCTTTTTTAATTAAATATTTTTAGGTCGTGAATTTTATTGTACATAGTATTATTGATTACTTTTGATAACGATTTTCATAATACTTTTAGTTTTAACACGACCACATCAGCTCTGCTGTACTTTTCGATTGTCTACAAATAATTTTTTTTCCTTTTTACCCTCTTTGTGAATCTGAACAGCTGATGATAACCTTGCTTGAAAAGAAAAGTAATATCCCTAGAAGTGTGAAGTAAAGATATTTTTGCTGCACATGTATTGTCTATCAAAACGCTAGCACTTGATTGAAAGGACCTTCCGATGTGTCATTCCCAGCAACGTTGTCTTTTAAACTTCCTGGAAGCTGATGTTTCCTGACGTTACACTGATTAACTTTTCTAAACCGCTTTTTATCACTACCAATGATCACTGTGTATTGTCATTACTATGTATTATTGTCATTTTCATTGCCATTCAGATATTTTAGCTGTTATTAATTGTCATATTTTGTTTTTATCACACAGGGAATATGTGAAAATCACTGATGGAGTAGGTACCGAGGTTTTGCATCAACGAGGGTGCGTGCCTTTCGCTACAGAGAATTTGTTGGATGTACAGTTTGGTTCGTCCGGTAACATCTCAGTTCAAGTGTATTTAGAAAACGCTCAAAGCAGGGTGAAAATCAAGTTTGCGGTTTTGAAGAATGGCATATCATCAGGTATGTTTTAGTCGATACAGTGTACTGAATTTTACAAAATCTTGACATCACCAAGGTAACTGGTGCAGATAATGTCCCTGCTCGTATTCTCAAAGCTTGTTCTGAAGAATTGTCTACACCTTTAGCCCTTTTGTTGAACAGATCGTTTAGTCTAAGGAGAGTCCCTGAGCAATGGAAGCTTGCTAACATCACACCGATCTTCAAAGCAAATGAAAGAGACCTTGTGGAAAATTACCGATCTATTTCACTTCTGTCTATTCCAGGAAAGTGTCAGGAGCGTATAGTTCATACTGCAATTTATTCCCATGTCTCTGCTTATCTATCTGATTGGCAGCATGCATTTGTTAAAGGGAAATCTACTGCTACACAACTAATTTTGACTCATCATAAGTGGGCGAAAACACTTGATGAGGGACGCTAAGTTGACGTAGCCTTTGTTAGCTTTCGATCGTGTTCCCCATAATGTCTTGCTGCACAAGCTTGGTAATCTTGGAATATCTGGGAATTTGCTGAACTTGTGTAAAGACTACCTTAGTAACCGAACTCAAAGAGTAGTCATAGATGGTTATTCTTCCTCTTTGTCGGAAATTAGTTCCGGTGTACCACAAGGTTCTATCCTTGGACCACTGTTTTTTGTAATCTTCATCAATGATTTACCAGATGTAATCTGTTCTGATAATACCATTGCACTGTATGCAGACGATAGTAAGATGTTTAGAGTAATTGACTGTGATGAACATCTGATTTACTTCCAAGAGGACCTAGACAAACTCCATCAATGGAGTCAACGTAATCAGATGGACTTCAACACTAAAAAGTGTAAGATCATGAGAATCACTAGGAAACAAGTACCCTTTACTAACAGTGTGCATATGAATGATACCGTTCTTGAGGAGGTTAAAGAATTTAAGGATCTCGGAATATTGACTGATTGAAGTTTATCCTGGAACTCTTATACTGACATGATTACTGCTAAGGGAAACAATGCTGGGCCTAATTAAAAGAACGTGCAAGGATCTCAAGGATACAGCCACTTTAAAGACCTTGTTTTGTTCCCTCGTCAGATCTAATTTGGAATACTGTTCGGTTGTCTGGTCTCCTTTCACAAAGAGAAACATAGACAAACTTGAAAGAATTCAACGTAGGGCAACCAAGTTTATTCTAAAATCCAATGATCAATACGATATTCGTTTAAGAGAGCTCAAGTTGTTTGTTAACCCTTGAACAGAGACGTTTCTTATTTGATGTCACTTTTTTGTTTAAGGCCCTCAATGGCTATATGGATGTGGATTTTTCTCAATTTTTGGATTTTTTTTGTCAAGAGGATCGCTACTCGTTTCGACCCTTTGATAATAGATCATTAAAGAAGAGATTTGCGAGGACATATGCACTCAAAAACAGTTTCTTTTATAAGATAGTGGATAAATGGAACATTCTGCCTTATGAGATCCGCTCTGCTTCAAATGTCTGCCTTTTTAAATCCAAAGTTATGAAATTTTTATTGAAATGTGAATAATATATATTAGCTTGTATTTTTTTAAGTAATGTTACTGCTACGGGTAGTTGTTTCCTTACGATTGTCCAGATCGAGCGCTCTCTATGATGGTGGCCATCTTAATTCAAACCGTTCCCCACCAGCTAGGTAGAAAACACCTTATTCACGATACCCGCCATCTTTGCACGCGCTCTGGGATTGATGGGATAAAAGCAATGTCACGTGGTACTTCACGGGGCAAGCGAGTGATAAAAATTGCCAATACGAGTAATCTCTGTCGAGTTCTATTATTTTATCAAAACGAGACAACGATTTTTAATAAACATGCAAAATTTAGAGTTGGAGTTTCGAAAAGTTTTGTGATATTTCTGTTTGTTGTGGGGAAATCTACGGTCGCTACCGCACTTAACGAAGTATATATGATCACTTTCACCCATACCGAGTAATTTGCCACAACCGTCTTTAAAATAAACGTTCTTCATCTAGAATGAACAAACTCGACCGCGATTTGTATTCAAAAGAGATATACTTTACTTCCCTATGATGACTGACAGTTTTGAAGAATGATTTTTCGGTTTCTGTGTAGGATTAACTCTTTAACTGATCCTAGCTAGACGTTAAGTTCAAAAAAGAGAGACAGTCCATGCAAAGCCGTTTGAGGAATTTATGAACTATCGATCGCGCGGCTGCTGTTAAGGTAGCAAGCCATTTGGTATTTAGCATTAGAAGAGCTACTACATGACCTCCCTCCCCGGAAAGAAGAAAAACAATATGACCGCTAGATAAATCCTTTTGCCTTTTAAAGTACTCCTTTATTAATAAACATTGAAACATTGAACTATTATTTCGGGAAACAAACAGTGTAGTTGAAAAAGGATTCTTCAAAAATCTCACAGTAGGTCTCTTTTTCGATGTTAACTTGCAATATCGGTCAATTTACGCAACTTTTAAAAGTCTGGCTCAGTTTTCGTTTGCTTCTGCGCTGAAAATGGAATTATAATTACTTAGAGGCAATACAGTATTAAGATTGGTAGAGAAAAATTATTATAACGAAAAATGTACGTTAAAAACGAACTAAAATATTCAAAACGTTCCGATCACGTGACTGATGACGTCATGTCCATCTTTTGGTCATGAAAGAAAAAAATACTAGGTAGAATATTGCTTTCCTGCAAATAGTCTGACATTCTTTTATGTATAAAATTCTCAAAGGTACAAAGCTTTTTAAAAAAATGGCCTCAAATGGTTCTGGGAGAATTTTTATGATTATTATTATAAATTACAGTTTATAATTATTATTATTATTATTATTATTATTATTATTATTATTGTCTCTATTATCACAGTCTTTGCTGGTGTTCTTTTTGTGCATCAGCAGCGCGCAAACCATGCACCTAGAGCGTCAGTCACTCAAGTCAATCATTCTGTTCATACACTGAGCACCTTTCTGAGGATTCGTGCAGATCCCAGCATGCAGATCTTTTGAATCTCTGTCATAGTAGCTCTCTCTGATACTTTCTTGGTGTTTTCTACCATACCCTTCTTCACTGTACCAAGCGCACTAACAACCACAGGGATCACTACGGTTTTCATATGCCACATTCTCTGTATTCTAGTTCTAGGTCTTTGCATTTTTTTTTCAGTTTCCTTCAGTGCGATGTTTCTATCTGATGGAACAGTCATATCAATAAGTTTGCAGGTGGAATTCACTGAATCTTTAACGATGATATCTGGTCTGTTCGCTGTTATAGTTCTATCAGTATTGACTGGCATGTCCCACATGATAGTGATGTTGTTATCTTTATTGTGTATCACGGTCTCTGGTTCGTCTTCGTCCCAGTTGTCTGTAATCTCTATATCATGATCTTTACATATGCTCCAATGGAGATATCCTGCAGCATTATTGTGCCACATCCAGATACAATATGGTCCACTGTCTCTTCATGTTGCGAACACAATCTGCATTTGCTCTCCACTTGCTGGCCACATATTACTTTCTGGTAGTTTCTGGTGTTTATTGCCTGGTCTTGAGCTGCTACAAGTAGTCCCTCTGTTTCTCCTTTCAAATTACTTGACAACCATTTGTTGGTGGTGACTGTGTCTACATGAGGCTTCTCTGGGATCTTTGGATACTGGCCATGCAATGCTTTGCTTTTCCACTTTTCTTCTTTCATTGACTTCATCTTGGACTTAAACACGTGTTTCAGGGGTTTAGCATTTTCAGAGGCAGATTTATCTTCTCTGTTCTCAATCTCTGGCATTGTTACTTCGCTTTTGAATTTAGTAGCATTCTTGGATATTGAATTTTTGGCTTTAGATCTTTCATGTTCAAGCACCTACTCTGGATATTGCCCTTCCTTGTGCTTCAGATAGTGATCAAGCCCTATTGTTGCAGTTTTGAATGCTGTTTCTACATCAATCAGGCCCCTACCTCCATCTTTTCTTGGGATGTACAGCCTTTCCACATCTGCTTTAGGATGTAACATCTTGTGCATGTTCAATAGTTTGCGTGTTTTTGTGTCAATCTTCTTCAGTTCTGAGATTTTCCAGTCAATGATGCCAAAGCTATATTGCACAACTGGGACTGCAAGACTATTGATAGCTTCTATTTTGTTATTATTATTATGTCGCAGTATGAAACTTTGGAATGCTGTCCACATTATGAGTAGTATAGGGCGCATAGCGTAACCTACACCACTTGAGAAGCTATACTTAGAAGTAAAAAAAGGTCGATACGAAACCTAATACAATCCTAAAATACATAGTGATAAGAATCTCTCTACTTAAAAAGCCAATTTACAATATTATTAAATTCTGATACTCTGTAAAACCTTCGCTATCTCTACTAAAAGCTTATACATAGTGATATAAATCTCTCTACTTAAAAAGCCAATTTAGAATATTATTAAATTCTGATACTCTGTAAAACCTTCGCTATCTCTACTAAAAACATATTTATAATAATATCACACTCTAATGTTGTAAAAAATCTAAGTAAAAACGTCAGCAAGCTTGTGTTTCTAGATTTCTAGAGAAAAAACAAAAACCTAAAAACTGAAGTCCATAGCGCCCTAACTAAGTATTTATCTTAAATGTTCTGGCAATGTTTAAAGTGTTTGAGATGAGCGACTTCTGCATTCGCTCAAGTACGCTCCGTGCTCTCGCTCCAAGTAGCTTCCTCACCGACTTCTCTAGGTGTTTAGAGTAACCCCCCAGTACGTCAATTATTACGTTGTACTGTTCAACCCTGTAACCATTGTATCTCTGCTTCAGCTCCCACATCATGGGCCCATACTTGAGTGTCTTTTCCTCATCTTTCTTAGCTCTAATCTCAATCCATGGGCAGCTCATTTCAATTGTGCAGACTTCTTTCCTCTCGTGGTTGACAAGTCGCGCGTCGATCCGATTTGCTCTAACTTCGTTGTGCTCTGCATAGATGGGAATATCCCAAAACGCCTCACTCGTGGTGTTCTGGTAGGCTGGTTTTGGCATCACCGGTGAGTACCATGGTGGAACCTCTTCCATTAACCCATGCTCTCGCAGGAGCTCAAAAAACAGAATCTTCAAAGCTGCATTATGCCTGTATAGGTACTTGGTTTGTGCCAGGGAGGAACATCCAGCCAGTACATGTGCAACGCTCTCAGCTACCTTCCCACATAACCTGCATAGAACTTCGCCGTCGGTGGAGGTTTGCGTCTTCTCCTTTGTGTAGAGCTTCGTAGGTAACAACTGCTCATACAGTTCATACATGCCCGCGATGGTATGTGTAGGGCATGTAGCCCAACCTTTTAACCATGCAAAGCAACTGGCTATGCTTAGGCTCTCATCTTCCTATCTGATACGGAATAACTTTCCTTGCCACTTTTTGTTATTATTATTATTATTATTATATTTTCTTTTTCAGCTTTACCGCTTTCAGGATGGAATGTGACTGTTTTGATGTCCAGTCATTTTGGTTTTACTATTCAGTTGTCTGCACTCCACACGTACATTGACCGGACTGCCAGTTTTTATTTGATTGTTCTTAAAACTCCAGCGGGATATGTACTGGCTGTAGAAACTTTTCCAGGAAGTGCGACAACTGAAGATATTACCGGGCTGAGACCCTCCACGATGTACCGATTTTGCGTGTATGGAATTGACGAGACTGGACAAGCCTACAAAACCAGTGAAAGTCTGGCTTCAACTACTGACGGTAAACTATACATTTTGCATTGCTTTCTGTTTATGTGGGTATTGTTATACGCCACCAGCTAACCTCTAATTTAAACCAGGCCATACGTCAGATAAGATTATGATTCCTTCGAAGAAAAGGGAAGGAACATCCAAATTATTATGATGTCCTTTGGCACTGAAAAGTTAGTACTTTAGCATCGATGTAACAGCCATGAAGGTTTATACTACCTGCTTGTAGCCTTCCTTCTTGTTCCCTGTTTGTAGCCCTAGTTCATACCTGAGCTTTTATCTCCCTCTTTCATTGCTAAATAATAACCGGGCACAACCTATTTTTTTTTTTTTTTTTTTTTTTTTGTTTTGTTTTTTTTTTTTTTTTAAAAAATTATCTGACCCAATCAGACAAACGCTTTCGCCTTTTTCTGATGGCTTCTTTTATTTTTCTATTTGTAAAGTATTTTGTGGGTCTCGACCAAGCGCTAGTAGTCAAATTGTTGGTGGTTCAGTTGCAAGAGTGAATAGCTGGCCGTGGCAGGTGATGTTGATCAGAACTTCTGGAAGCCGGTTGTTTTGCGGCGGATCGTTAGTAGACCCTTATTGGGTGGTGACCGCTGCACATTGTGTCAGAGGGAAATCGCCGTCTTCCATCAAAGTAAAGTAAGTTATGCTTTAACTTTTTCAAAACCAGAAGAAATTCCCCACTTAGGAAAATCTAGGGAGAAGCTTTGGGCGCAGTGATTGCCTGAATTTTATCGAGCTCTCTTTGTATTGTCTTAAGTTATAAGTGATTTCAATCGCGACAGCATGCAGCAGTATGCCACATTTTGAACTATGAGTTGTGCTACCGTGCGTTGTTGAATTGAGGCCTCAAATGTCATAAATGACCCTAAATGTAATAAAGTTTCTAGTGTAATAAAGGGCGCTTTCCATTCAACCCAAAAGTCCGGAAATTTCGGTTGGTTCATCAAATGGATCGGACCATTTCGGTTTGGTCCGACCGGAATATTCGGGACCAGCTTTGAAGGTGGTAAACTGTGACCGGTCTGGTCATTTCGGTCGATCGGACCGAAATGTCCCTTTCCATTTGCCAAAATTGTTGTCCCCAGTACCGTTCTTTTCTATCCCGCTTACAAGAACAAGTAGTTTCCAGTCGAAAGTGAAGTGCTGAGAGTAAAGCATGACATGTCAAATAGTTTGAATCAGTTGCAGTTTTTTTCGATTTTTGATATTTGCCATTAACATTGTCAAATAACTGACGCAACACGACACGTAGGTGACAAAAAGAGTATGTGTAATCAACAAGCTACAATTGTATAAAAGTCCGTGAGAATCAGCGTATTACTTGTCTGAAACCTGTCGACGATATTTAACTAAAGCAATTTATCAATTAAGCGGAAATGAATACAACAAAGCCTGGCTGAAAACAAATTGGCCAAACACCGAATGTATTTACCTTACGGTTCCAGGAATTGCTTCGAATCGGTCGAATATTCTGAGAAACGTATCGCTTCAATTTACAAGAATTTTTTACCTTCACTTGCATTCATAGGCTTTCTACACGAAAGTATTCCTCCGCCTTTAGTTTTCCACCGCCCCTTTTCGACAGTCGAGTGTTCTTTAGGATATAAACAGTATTTACTTTTCACTTTTAGAGCGTAATTATGAGTGTGCTGCAAAGCCACAATAACAAAACGGGCGGTAGCTTGGGTCGGGTCTGTGCTATCGGAAAGTATCGTTCCACTGAGCACGTGAAGTTTCCGAAATTTCAAACCGGAACTTTTGTTGGATGGAAAGCGTCCAAAGTTTGGCCCTAAATGCAATATTGGTTCTAAGTGTAATAAAGTAGTAAGAGAGTAGAATAACTATTGACCGTAACCTTGATAAAGTCGCATTGACTTAAATGTCATAGCCAGGCGATTTACTTTCTACGCCATATTGAAGTGCAGGGCGGGCTGGCAGCGAGGTCTGCAACCAAATTTACATGATCACCCCAGTTAAGAAATTTGGCCGAGTGAGACTGAGTACCAATTTCCTTAAAAAAAAAAAAAAATATGGCGCAGAATGCAGACATGGAAGGACGGTGACTTTTTCCTCGGTTTTAAGTTTTCCCGCGTCCAAATATCAAGAAAAGGTTTTCATGAACTTTTTTAATGGAATTTTTGGACAGTCATGGGTGACTTTACTTTTCGTGATTCAGCATCTCGGCAAGTTCAGTTATTTATAAGCTCCGTGAATTTTACGAGTGACCAGTCTGCTCCATCTCTTATTTTTTTCCACTTGCAGCGGCATTACGACTCTCTTCCTTATCCTAAACATATGCTATGAGCACACTACATCAGTATGAGTCTTGCAACATTCAGCATTTAAATGTTCTTTAAACCAATTTTCTACTGCGCTGCTCGTACGTTTGTTTGTACATTGGGAGCCAGAACAAATATTTATGGGCTTAAATACAGAATACAGGGCCAGATGAGTTAAAGCCAGGGTAAATTTTCCAATCACTTTGATTCACATATACTGGGTCTGTCAGTATAAGCTATTTTTATTACCAGAAGGCTGGGAGGGGTTTTGAAGGTTCATTACCTTCAAAACCTTCAGTGGAACATCATTGGACTGATAATCAATAAATATTTCCAACAGCAATACCGTATTTAGTAGTTTATATTAGATAGTGACTTCGGTTTCAAGTATTTCCTTGAAATTTTTGCTACAAAAATTACCCTTTAGTTCTGAATTATACTTGAAATGATTATTATTTAGTGTGGGGACAAGAGGCTAATCCAGTTGCTAATAAGAGTGAGTACTACATTAGAGAGGGGTATGCATTGAGAAAATCCCTCAAGGGACTAAAGTACGAGAAACAGAAAAAAGAAAATTGAATGTTTTCCAAAGTTTACAAAGAGAATCAAAAAGATAAATGTCACCATTTTCCTGGTATTATAAATTTCCTTTAAAGCATATTTAGCCAGATATGGTCCTCGTCAAAACATGCAAACTTGAACATTTATTTTCTGAACTTCGCTAATCTTTTTTAAAGGGAACCTCCACTCTTACTACAGAATAAGTTTAAATCGAATAAAATTATGTTGATAAACAAATTTGTTGGAAATTTGTCCCTAAAAAAGTGTTTGTATCAGGAAAAGTGAATTTTAAAATCGCTTATTTTCACTTTCAAATTTCGCGGGCGCCGCCATCTTGAATAATTGTGACGTGTTATGGTTGCTCTATTGTTCTGACACAAAGAGCTTTTGTTTAGTAAC
This sequence comes from Porites lobata, assembly GCA_942486035.1. NCBI lineage: Eukaryota > Metazoa > Cnidaria > Anthozoa > Scleractinia > Poritidae > Porites > Porites lobata. The sequence continues at coordinate 115,358 of CALNXK010000351.1, forward strand.
AATAGGGCAACCGTAACACCTCACAATTATTCAAGATGGCGACGCCCGCAAAATTTGAAAACAAAAATAGGCGAATCTAAAAGTTATTTCTTTCGGATACAAACGCTTTTTTAAAAAATATTTTAGATTGACTTCACTGTAACAGTTATTTCCTGTGATTTAAAGTTATCTTTTTGTTGAAGTGGAGGTTCCCTTTAAAACCATACTCTTATTCCAAGGGGTGGTGCAGTTTTTTGGAATTTATAATTTTTCCCTCTTTGTTTGCAAAAAAGCACACTAGAATGAGGACTCCATCTGAAGGCAGTGTAATAACTGCTATCACGAAAAGAGAATTCCAAACACGCACAAAAATTACCCTTTCATTTGCCTAAGCTTCGTTTGTTGGAAACTACAGTAAAGTTTAAATTAAATCACTGGAAGATAAGAGCTTAAGCATATAAATGTGCAAAATCAAGAGAGAATGATCTCTTGGAAAAATTTATTTAGCTTTTACTACATAAAGAAATACATGAACTACGAGATTTGACCATGCCACTCAATTATGCAACGCAACTCTGCCAGGATAAATTCAAGTCAAATCAAGGATGAAGAATTAAGACTCTCAATCACCATTTCTTGTCGTCTTAAAGGTGTAGTAAAACCGTTAACAACTCTGACAACTCTTCCACTCGACCACAGCCACTGCACTTTTTTTTATATCACGAGGAATTAATTTTGGGCCTTTCACTTGAAAATATAAATTTCTCTACATACGTATTGGAGGGTTGGCCCTTCTTTTAGTCCTTTGGGTCTGCTAAACAGAAACACAGCTTGAGAGCCTGCATCTAGAGAGGTGAAGTGAGTCAAAGGGTCGGGCATCGAGGAACAATGACTGTTTACTATCAGCTGCGAAGACTACACCACGAGCAGTCTCTCTTTTCCTTGGTCCGTCGCTTCCTTTACTAAATCTGAAGAAAAAACAAGGCTGAGCCATAAAACGTTTTCGGTAAACAATATGTAGTATTACTTAACTGGGCAATGTGAACATGGTGGATTAATTATAAAAGAAAAGCAGCAAACAACAAATCCTTAAATGATCATGATAGTCGTGGTAAAATTCTCTGATATTTAGATCAGAGTTCTAAACAAACCCAACGGTGCCTGGCCTTGTTAAATCCCAGCCTGATATTAAGAAAAGAAGGAAAACTAACCACTGAAGATTTAGTGTGAAACGCTAAACTTTGTGCAAATCAGACACCAAGTAGATCTGTTGGATCGATCTTGGAAAGCGTGGAAGGATTAAATTTCAGATCAAGGATTGTTTATCAATATATATTCTCCGTTATGAATGTTTTCAGTACGGTTCATTTGTCTTTAAAGTGTTTAATGTAAAAATAGCAAAGCAGTTGCGGCTGAGTTAAAAGTTAAATAGAAAATGGACCCCCCCCCCCTTGTTCTGCAAAGTTACCAGGGTTCTGAATTTAAAGGAGCTCTGAAAGGACGTCTTCTTAAATTGCGAGTAAAATTGGTATACAGCCGCCCATACCATCCCCATTCTAGTCAAGGGAAATAGTAGTCATTGCGCTCTAAATTCTTGCTCTAAGTTCCAAGATGGAGTATGATTCTTTAAAACTGGTCAGAAGAAAAGTCCTTATTAGGATAAAAGCACTGGCTGAAAACCAGAGGATTTTTACACGAGGAACCAAGAAAAAGTACTAAAGTACATGTACATCTCTCCATTTGAGGTGTATTTTGCACACACAAGCCTAGTTTCCATATTAACCAAGTTTCTATACGTTTGGGACCTTTATTTCATTTAGGTCCAAAATTTCTTACATTTAGTGCCTTTCTTACATTTAGGCTTAGAACCTTTATTACATTTTAGGTCTCAACAGCGTGCATCATTTAGTTACTCTGGCTACTTAACGTCTCCTTTAAATTCACAACTACGATCACATTGGTCCTGGGAAGGATAATCATTAAGTTTGTTCATAATTGCCTTGTTGTTGTTACTATAATCGTCATCATTATCACTCCATCGTCAGAATCTGAGTAATTCTAGACCATATACTTTTTTAAAAACAATATTTTTATACAACCTCGTTCCCAGCGTCCCCTATTCCTCGTCCCCTGGAGCATGAAAGAGAGGACCGGGGGAGCCTGAGAACGAGGTTGTATTGCTTGCACTTCTGTCTTCTGTCGTATTAATCAATCAATCAATCAATCAATTAATTATTTATTTACTTAATATTTATTTTTTGTTTAGGTTGGGAGCCCACTATAGAACAACCGGCAGTGTTGGGACAGAACAGGAGATCCGGGTCGCACAGATCATCAGGCATGAAAACTATAATAACCCGTTGATCTATAGCAATGACATCGCCCTGATTAAGCTCTTAAAACCTGCAAATCTTGGCGTAGGCATCGGGCTTGTCTGCCTGCCTGATATGCAACACGCTCTTCCTTTTGACAATTTGAACAAAAAGTGCTGGACTACGGGCTGGAGTACACTGTCCTCAGGGGGGTCCCAGCCAAATACACTTATGGAAGCTCAGATTCCATTGGTCTCCAAGAGGCGTTGTGTGAATTTCTACCCTGGAAAGATTGATGATTCGATGCTCTGTGCTGGCCTCGATACAGGAGGAGTTGACACTTGTCAAGGCGATAGTGGTGGTCCATTGGTGTGTGAGTTTAACGGTACATGGTTTCTTGAAGGCGTAACTAGTTGGGGTTACAGATGTGCGTATGCTTCTAAGTATGGAGTAAATGTTAACGTTAGAGATATGAAAGCATGGTTAACAAACCATATTTATCAAGCAATACCGCCTAATGTTTTACCACAAAATCAATCGGTGTCCGCGTTAGGTAAGTACACTAAACAGCTTTTATTATTGTTTTACAAACCCCTGTCTAGATCTTACAAACTGAGAAAAAGGTTCCCTTGCTCTCGACTCACCACCTAGCCAACGTTTATTTACTGGTTTTAGGTCACTGACTATGTAATCGTCACATTGTCGGTGCCATTGCATTTATTTTTTACTGCCATTGTTCCAATACCGTTCGTCTGTATGGGACAGTTGTGGAAATGGGAGCAAATTTTATCTAGATAAGCTAAACAGAGGTGCCGCCTGTATTATTGAGGGTCCATCTATCAGGGCTGTGTGCGTCTTGGTCTTTAAATGTCTTCATGGAATGTCGTCATTGTACTTACATTCGGAGGTTAGGTACACTCACCAACAAGTTCATGGCTACAACAGCAGCAGCCATGATTTGTTGGGTTCTCCTGGCGAAAACTGCTACGTTCCAAAGTGACGCTCAGTGAATTTAAGATTAAGCTCAAACGCCATCGTAGACAATAATACCTGCACACTGTACATGTTGCCTTGATAACTCAACTGATTGTGTAGTCTCTTTAATGTTTAATTTTAATATCGTTTTATTACTCATTCAAAATATTTCGCCAATTCTGGTTGGCTAAAAGCACACGCATAATTCACCATAACCAGTTAGTCATGACCCAATTGGGAAGAATTTTGCGTTTACCGAGGAAATGATGTCAAAAATGCAGCCTTCTACGGGTTAATGAACCGTTAACCGAGAAGACCTGGGGACGAGGTTGAGTTGTTTTGATTGTGAAAACAAAATGGCTGACACCTCACTCGTTTCAAGAGTAAGAACTAGAGCTTGAACTAGGCTAAGTAATGGCTAAAAATCATATCAAAAACAGCAAGAAGACAACTCGGAGTGCGACATCTGCTATTTTGAGAATATTTGCCCAGCTGGACAAACCTAAACGTACACTATCGAAGATGAGCTTCACATCGATGGATCGATGGAGGTATATAGCAAGCATGTTTTAGCTATGTTTTTAAAGTAGGAATTATTTTGAATGAATAATAAAACAATTATTGAATTCGGCTTTCGTATCATATGAAGAATTATGGAGAATTATTCTTCATAAGATCCTCAGCCTCATTGATTTCATTAATTGTTAAGTTTTGGTTGTGTCAGGACTTCATTTAAAGGAGCTCTGCTAAATTAGATGCCCCTGGTTAAATATTCATTTGAATAAATGAAAAATAAATTTGTTTATTAGTCTTAACCAGGAAGTTGATGTTTGGAGGAAAAATGAAAATGTTTGTTTGTTTATCATTTATTTAACGTGTTTAGTATGGTGCTCATTTGACAATGGATTATGCTCCGGATGGAACCAATCTTCTTCAGATGATTTTGATTGGACACTTTCGTCTGGTTCAACACCATCCGCGTCTACAGGCCCGTCTTCTGGTCAAGGGGGATCAGGTCAGGTTTAGTTATTATGTTTCATTTCAGTCCCCATTTCCTCCTCACTGCAGAGGAAATACTGCTTAAATTAACTATGAGTTCCCGTAGTTATTTCAACGAAGTAAAATTTAATGTAACTATGTTGCACGTATGCAGTTAAAGTCTCTACTTATTTGTAACTAAATTCAATTAAGTGCCCGTAGCCATTCTAGTGAAGTGTATTTAATCTGTGTTATACATACATATAATGATTAAACCTCATTAGTTATGAAGTATTTTACATTATATGTGGATTTTTATTATGCGTTTTTTTGGTCAAAGCTGGCTCTTAACGAAAAGAACCGAAGACAACTTTTTTGTTGACATTTCTTTTAAAAGATGCAACAACAACATGTAAACAATCAAAAGCATAAACATCAAAACCACAACAAATCACTCACTTGCGGTTCATAGCACAAGACAAGGCTAAAACTTTATTTTTACACCACACACAAAAAACAAAAACAAAACAACACGACGTTACTACTGAGTATGTAAGATACTTAAGGTACAACATAGAAACAAATAGCTATAAAGCTAATCTAGGTAGGAGTCATTATACACTTTAAAAACAATAAAAGAGGTTATTACATGGATGCACATCCAGCTGTCCAGTCGTCCTTTTTTGATAGTTTGAGTAATATTTCCCTTCTCCTCTTTCCTTAAAGGAAAATATATGTACATTGAAACGTCGTCCCCAAGAAGACCCGGCGACAAAGCCAAGCTTATTCTTACTGTTCCAAACAACGGAGAAATGTCGTGCCTTTCATTTTACTATCATATGTATGGCGCTACAGTTGGAACTCTCAACGTCTTCAGCGGAAACAGCAAAGTCTTTAATATTTCAGGACATCAGAGTACTAACTGGATTATGGTGGAAAGAAACATAATTCTGAATGGAGTGGTGAGAGACAAAAAAATTCTCTCTAGCGTGTTCTTAGTTAAGTCGAATTAATCGTCTGAACTAACTATTCCTCACTTTAAGTTTGAAATCTTTTGACCCACCTTTTACGTGCATAACCTCCCTTCCCCCTCATGGTGAAACCATACAATAATAACGGTAATAATAATAGTAATAATCATCATAACCATCATCATCATCATCATCATCATCATCATCATCATCATCATCATCACCATCACCATCATCATCATGATCATCATCATCGTCATTATTATTATCAACATCATCATCATTATCATAAATCACTGCATAAATATATCAATAGCAAAAAAATTGTTCTTGATGATTGACCACCCGACTATAACGAAGCTTTGCCTATTACTTCGCACTTACTAACTGCCAACTAGCGAGGTAATCGTCGTGAGATGGTGGGAAGAAAAGGGAAGTGAAAGCTTGGTTTATTACCCCAATAAGCAGATAGAAAGCGATAGGTATATTGCTTACTAAAATTAACCCTTTTCGCAGGTAATATTTGAGGGGATTGCAGGAAAGTCATTTGCCGGTGATATCGCGATTGATAGTGTAGAAATAAACGGTGGAGGCTGTAAAGGTAAAAATAACTGAGATGTATATTTTTAGCTTACATTTTTTCTCGCGCGCTGGCGTGTCCCTTCGCCGCCAAAATGTTTTCCAGCTAGAACTCGCACAAGTAATCCTGCCTATACGGCTATAAACAGCACCTTAACCTGAATATTCTCATTTTAACCACACACTCTTCCGCTCTTCTACTCAATCTTCGTGGTTTTGTTTACCACTGTGGTGTAAATCGTCTTGCCATTTATACCATTCATCTGTATTCATCATTCAAGTAAAATGACACCTGCTTTATTTACCCGATTCTCCCTTAGTATCCTGTAACTTTGATAATGGATTATGCTTCGGATGTAGCCAGTCGAGGGAGGATGTATTTGACTGGACGTTGTACTCTGGTTCCACTCCTTCGTCTGGTACTGGGCCACTCTCGGATCATACAAGTGGATCAGGTTTGATGCCATTTGAAATTTACCCCTTAACAGTCTCCTAATGTATTCTAGTATATTCAGCAACCCCCTCAATTCACAAAGCGAAGAAGGAGCGAAAGCAACAACGACGGCGACGTTTACAAAAACGTCACATTGACTTAAAAATTGAATTTGCACTGCCTCAAACTTTATTATGCTTCTTCCATCTCGTTTAATTCTTCAAACGTTGCCAATTTTTTGGAGTTGAATTCTTAAGGAATGTATCAAAGCCTTTGATTCAGGAAAAAAAAAAGAAAGATGCTGTCTTAGCTTGTGTTCCCGTTTTCAGTAAAACGTGGAGTTAGGCACTGTCACGTAGTCGTGCATCGATGTACAAAAAAGCATGATGCACGCGTAAAGTTCTTGTTTTTCTAAGCCTATTGCTTTTCTACCGTACTCATTGCCGTCGTCAGTCGTCATTGTTTGAGCTCTCTGCTAATGACAAGAAGACTAGGAAGCCGATGAAATGAACACGACATTGTTTTGTTTTGTTCTGTTCTGTTTTTTTAGGTTTGGCTTCTTCGTGCTGTCTTCATTGGGCCACACTAAGAGAACATTGATGAGAATATTATAGACGAGATAGAAGTAGTGACCTTTTCAATAAATTGGCTTTAAATGCTTCTGTCCTTTTTATAGGGCATAGTCTTTACACACTGCCCTTTAAGACCTCTTTCTATTTTTGTACAATGGATGGAATTGATGGAGACCGTGTTATTTATTCATCTATTATAATTATTATCATTAGCATATTATCATATTTTTTTTTTTCGTTACAGGAAAATATTTCTATATTGAAGCTTCAAATCAGGCAACCGGTGATAATGCAAAGCTTACCTTTACGGTGCCAAGAAATAAATCGTCATGTTGCTTAAAATTCTTCTATCACATGTATGGATCAGCAATGGGAACTCTAAATGTTTTCAGTGGAAATAATAAAATATTCACCAAGTCAGGAAATCAGGGGAACTACTGGAAAAGAGTCATCCGGACAGTATACCTCAGTGACATGGTAAATGTGTAAACGGATGAAGTTGAGAACTAGTTATGATACTAAAGAGCCATCAACATTATACAGTAATGGGGGAGATGGGGCGCGCTGGGGGTTTGGTGGGGGGTGACTCCTGCCTCCCGTACCTTGCAATCCCGGATCCCGCCCCCTCTTTTCTTGACTTTATCCCTTTTTTTTATTACAAAATATTGACGATTGTTGCGTAATTTTCCCCATTTCTCTCTCTTCTCCTGCCGCTCTCTCCTCTCCTGCCTCCCGTACCCCTCCCGCCCCTTTTTGCCCAGGACGTCCACCAATACATGAATGGACTGTGGATTATCTATTGTTTCGTTAGCGGAGGGAAGGGGGGGACGTGTGGAGAAGGTGGTGCAGGGGTCCAAACCTCCCGCCCCCCACACCTTGCCTTCCTGGCTCCCTTCCCTTTTACCTTGATTTCTTACCCCTAGGGCTTTTGCCATTGCGAAATATTGAGCATTATATTGTTGCGTAATTTCCCCGATTTCTCTCGCTTCCATCCATAATAAAGAGTTCCTTCCTCCCGTCCTTCCCTCTCTCACTTCTCTCTCTACTTTTCTCCTGGACTCCCACAACCCTTTACTTTCCCACTATAAATGGTTTAATACAAAGTTGCTTGTGGGTCTCTGTTGTTCATTTACTATTATCCAAAAAAAAAAAATAATAATAATAATAAAGTTAATTGGGACCGCGTCTTTACAGGTGACGTTTGAAGGAATAAAAGGACCATCGTTTCAAAGTGACATCGCAATCGATGATGTGTCAATAGTAGATGGAAGCTGTCCAGGTTAGAAGTCAAATGAATTTGTCAGACGTAAAGAAACTGTGGTTATAATTTTTCTCTAGGTATAGTTTAATATGGTGAAGGGATACATTTGCTGCCTCGTTGTTTAGCGTAAATGTCTTGCTTGGCAACTTAAATTAAACATTTTCTCCTTTTAATCTTACCCCACACAGTTTTATTCTTGAATTGAGCATTTCATCGGACGGTACGGTTGCCGTTTCCTTGCCCATAGTTGATAAACTTGTCTTGTATCGAGCAAGATTTATATAATGATTTCTCGACTGGTCTTAAAAATTCCTTACATAGACTTTGTTAGAACACGACACAGTTTCAAATCAAGTATGTTAACCTTCGCTTATTTAAAAGAAACACTTTCATGATGCGATCGAACCTCTCGGTACGGACACCTCTCTACTACGGACAGCTTCCAATGTCCTGACAAAAGTCTCATACATTTTATTAAAAACAAACAAACAAACAAAAACAAAACAAAACAAAAAAACTTCTGTTAATACGGACTCTCTCTAATACGGCCAACGGACACTAAATCTCGGCCCCAGAGAATAAATTCATGTAAACCCAACCTATTTATAACGGACCCCGCGGTGATCAGGTGAATCCCGAATCCCGATCGGGTGAATCTCCACAAGGGGAATTCCGTCTAGTCTGGCTGATGAGCTATAGTTTGAGTCCTTCATACCCCTATAGCCGTGATGCAAGATTATTAAACGGGGTAACACGTGGTGCCCTCTTAGCACCTAAGGAGGTGGTTTAAAAAAAAAAAAAAACAGTATTTCATTTTCCCAGGTTTGCGTGTTTAAAAATAACGAGACAAAGACGGCAGTTTTTGACCCTTTTGTTTATGTGGTAATATGCAATAAATTGGACTTTTATAGGAAGCACGTGGCAAAAGATGCCATATCATCTTAAGTAAGCTGCAACGAAAGGGGTTTTGGTCCTAAAACGCTACAAAGATGCGAAAAATAATATATTTCCTTCGACGTTTATTTATGAAAGGAAATTGAGTGACCTGAGATGCCCCGCTAGATCAAGGAGATAGCTTTTTGTTGTTGTTTCTGATAAGTAGGTGGACATGGTTCCTCTTTTATCGCCTGCCATTTACAGGAAAGAAAAGTTACGGTAAAAAGCAGCTGTTTTCGACTTTACTTTACTTAACTCAAGTTTGGATTTGTGCTTACTTTTTGGTCAGATGATGCCCTATCCCTAGTCATCGGATAACGTTAAACATAACATAGTCGTGAGAGCTCACATATAACGTGGCTTTGTTATCTGTACTTGGTAACGAAATTCATTTCTTTGCAAAAAGGAAGTCACTTTCCCTAAGAATAGGGAACTTAAGATGGAGACGTTTTCGAGGCGACCGCGACCGGACTGGTAGAGCAAGCCTGGAACAGAGGTTGCTGTCGCTTCCCTCCAAAATTCGAACATTAAGGTCGCAGTGGACTCAGGTGGACGGCGCCTTGGAAGACTACCGAAGAGGAAAATATCGCTACGCATAAAGAATTAAGAGAATTAATGCTTATTTGCTTGCATGCAACAACAATAACAGCAACAACAACAACTTTATTTCAGTATTCCCACGTTAGTACGTAGTGTTACCTTCTATTCTAAACAATTTTCAATACATACGTTTTATTTACACGATACTCTAACCAGAAAAGTGAGCTAAAAGCACACAACTAAAATATCGGAGTTCATACTTTTTTTCTGGACACTTTCATTTGGCTCGTAGGACAATTTTGTCCATGTAAACCTCACTTACGGTTTGCTGTTTGCCATATTGGATCAGATTGGATCTTGACTCTGTGTTTAGATAACAGAGCTTGCAGATCCAGTGCAGATCGAGCTTGAAATGTGACTCAAAGAAAACAAGGACCTCTTAAAGAACGGTAATCTGGAACATTCTGGTTGCTAAACGCAACAAACCTGATTGAAATGAAAGTTAAATACTCACGTTCTCGCCACAACGCCAAACCGACCAGTTTCACGTCGCCGACGGGAGCACGACGGCAATGTGGTGAGCGAGAGTATGCGCAATATTGCACAAATCATGACGTCACGTCCGATTGAAATTGCCGTCGCCCAGGAAACTTATCCATCCTAAGTTCCCTAATAGCAATTTTCCAGCACGACAATGTCAGGAATTTACGTTCTTCAGCGGTCTACACGGTCTACCATCATATGAGATAAATATAATAATATATTATATTTCTTACTTTTGCAGAATGGTAGACCATGGATTGATGGTAGACCGTCAGAAAATACAAACTAACGTAGCATACAACTTTTTCTGCTCTCTAGCTCTAAAGGACTTCAATAACCATCTTATTTTCACCGTAGTAGATAAAAAAAGAAACAACTGAACGGTTTTACTTAAAACAGCGATAACGCCATTGCATATCAAATGTCATTGCGTTACAGATACAGGGGTGAAAATGAATGTTTGGCAGCATTATTTGCAAGTACAAGTATAATATCTCTAAATACTAAGAAAAGGAAAATTTATGCTGTGATTATGCATTCCCACTTCTCAGAGTTTAATGACAACGCCGAAACTTTAAGCCATGTCACGGTAGATAATGGCGCGTACGTTACAACAAAACTAAGGCAAAATTTTAAAGTCACTACATTCTTAAGCGCTTTTTTAGGCAGTTTGCTATAAATGACAATGATGTATCGGCCGGGAAAAGCAACAGAAAGTGTCATTCTATTTATTTATGTCGCTATAGTCTCCGTTTTGGGAATTTAAGACGTGGAAATCGCTCTTTGAAGTATACCTTAACAACCAGTTGCAAAAGTACTTGAGACACTGCACCGTATTTTGGCATAAATGGCCTGTCCATGATCTTGTGTTTGTGATCCCCCTCCCCCCTTTATCAAAGTTGCTAGCAATACAAGACCATGCTCAAAACGTGGAGGAATAACTTTGAATGGGAGGGAGGAGGGAGGAGGGAGGTCAGTATTATATCTCACATACCTGTGACTAGGAGCGATTTGAAGCAAGAAAGGTCGTTTTTTCTTGGGAGTGTCTCAATATTTTTGCAACTGGTCGTAGCAAGTTGATATAGAGCCCAGTCGCTGTATATCAAGCAGCGATTTTTCGAAAAATTTACAGAGGAACATAACGGACTTTTTAAAGGCTTCAATAACTATAGATAGAATAAAGATTTTTGTACTACATTTTCTACTCTGGTTACTGTGTACTGCACTTTCAAAATAGCGAAAGACGCTTTCAACTCTTTATGTGCAGCTTGCGCTGTAGCTCGTTTCGTTTTAAAACAGTTATTTGTCTGTAGCTGAGATGTACAATGTTGTATGTTACTGAAAGACAGTGTCTGTACTGTGAATTAATAACTTTAAATGCAGTTTAAAGACGAGTATTAGCCTGGTTTTAGCTAATGAACACGTAAAACTGTAAGTGGAGTAATCATATTTGACCTCGTTTATACTGACACCTCTCCAATACGGACACTTCGCTCTGTTGCTTCGGTGTCCGTACTAAAGAGATTTGACTGTACAGCATTCTATGTTCTTTAGGCTGTGGTGGTGCCTTGAATAAAACGTCCGGGGTGTTGTATAAAGCTAATGGTGGAGACGAAGCCCACGAGCACTGCGTCTGGAAAATCGGCAAGGCTGGAGTGAGGGACGCAGTTGCAATTTTTAGTTTGGAAAGTAATTGCAGGTAATAAAAGGCTTTGAGTTGCTCAAACATATAGGTCTTCACTGATAGAACCACTTGACTACCCTAACTTAAAGTTATTCTGCAAAGGCCCTGAGAGTGTTGTGCATTTTTCTTGTAATCATATACAGCGGTCTGAAGGAGTTACTGTCCTCTGAAAATAAATGAAAACCAGCGCCACGTTTTGCTCAATAAAATTATTAGGTTTTGTCCTTTCATTTACGTACGCTAGATCTATTTGAAGAAAATGTTGCGCTCTACTTTCTCAGTACTGTTTTATTGTATGTTCTTATTGTGTCGTGGGCTTAGTTTGTAATTTAGACATGTTATATTGCAATAATGATAATAATAATAATAATAGTAATAATAATAATAATAATGATATTGAAAATGATAATGATAATAATAACTAAAATAATAATGATAATAATACTGATATAATGATAATGATAACGATGATAATAGTGAAAATAATAAGATAATGATAATGATGACCATGACGATAATGATGACTTTTACGTAAACGTGAACGATAACGATAACGATGGCGTTAATGAAAGCGATGGCAAAGACGATAACAGAAACTCATCACAGGAGAGTTACAGATCGGAAAGTTTCCTTAGGATTTTTTTTTTGCCAGAATCCTGAACCAAATGGACAAGTTACAAGTAACCGTTTCCTCTTAACTTTCTTCCTCTTAGCTCATTTAAGGTCATATATTAAATAAGAATATAAGCGCACTCCGTGATACCCATTTTAAGGCTCATCTTTTCTTTTCTTTTCTTTTCTTTTTTCTATTTTTTTTTTGTCATTTAGTGAACACGTCAAGCTACTTAGACCAGATGGCTACGAAGTTTTTAACAAGGGAGGCTGTAATTCTTCTTACCCCGCTGGCACTTCTCTTGAAGTTCCATTTGGAGACGCAGAACACCTCATACTTGATATATCTCTGGAATATAGATGGAGCGTGGTTAACGTCAAGTACAGTATAGTCGGCCGAACACTTAACTCAGGTTCGCAACCCATGGCATGCCAAAAATTACTTACATTACTAGTAATACTAGGTATTTCACTAGTGGGGATTTTGACGTTGTCTAATTAACGGTCAATTTCATTAAATATATGGAATATGTGTGAAAATCTTCCTTATGAATCGGTATATTTCAAAGAGCCACACAATGAGCAAGAATGCTATTGACCAACAATATACAGAGCGGGGGCAGCTGTAGTGTCAACTATTACTAGTTAAAATGTATATTATGGCTAACGGTTATCGCTAATACTTGACCTGTGAAACGTATCCGTTTGAACTTGAACACCAATTACGCATTCACCCTTTAAAAATATTTCTGCTTGCGAAAGATGTTTCTTTTTTGTGCGTACGAAGAAGAAACTTTGCTTTGTCACCATTATCTTTAACTTTCCCACACAGACATTTTTCTCGCAGATTTTGATTACGTTATCAAGACTTGTGAATCTCTAGATTTTAATTCATCCTTAAAAATAAAGCATTCCTTCTTATTCTCTGTTTTACACTTGAAAACGTTGGTAATGAATATTATTGTGCCGATGATTATATTATGATGATGATGATGATGATGATGATGATGATGATGATATCGATGATCAAGATCGTGATGATAAGGGATATTTCATTTATTATCATTATCATCATCATCATCATCATCATCATCATCATCATCATCATCATCATTATCATCATTGCACCGTCATCATGATCATCATTTTTATTATTATAATTCATCTACAGCGCAAGTGGTGCCTTCATGGAATATTACCATCATCAACAAGACATCAACGTCATTGACAGTGCGGTGGTCAAACTTCCCTTTAAGTGTTCCACTCCAGCATTTATTAGTGAAGTATAAGGACAAGAATTCAAACGTCAGCTTAACCTACCACGTCTCAAATTGGTATAACTCACATTACACCGGAAATCTACTTAAAGTTTACATGTTTTACGAGGTTTATGTCGTTGCTGTATCTTCCGTAAATGGGACACTGTACTCCAGTGAAGCAATGACGGCAAGAACTAACGAAGGAGGTAAATATGCCAAAACATACCGTGCGATGCTCACGTCCAATTGCGGTCGTACTCTTATAACGACCATTCTTCTTAATAAAGCGAAAACATTTGCGTTTTGACCTCAAGAAAGGAGAGTTTTTAAAGTGTTGTTTCCTTTTCTAAACGCATTTTTCTCTATTTTAAATTTTCGTTTAACCTCTCTGAATATAGTCTTCCAGCAAAAGTTTGGTTCGCCATGCAAGGGATGCGTGACGAAATCCTAAGAATGTCTCCGTGGTAGGCTACACTGAGTTTGGAGAAAGGTTAATTTCATACTTGAAGAACAAAATCTTGTCGGGGATTTATGATAAATCATTTTTCCTGTTTTTCAAATTGTTTACAAACTTCTTAACGTTTTGTTGTTGTTGTTGTTGTTTTTGTCTTTAATATTTTAGTTTGAGACCATGCAAACTAACAGAATGGAGTGTCGCTTTAAGTTGTGATTAGTGAGCCGGGTCCCAGTTGTTCAAACGCTGGATAGCGCTATTCACCCGATATATCACTATACAGCGGATCGAATTATAGTTGGGAAACCAATAGGCCATTTTACAGTTGTGTGTTCAGTGTCCTGGCCTTTGAATAGAAGCGAGGCTGGCAGTGACCTTGTTTTGTTACAAACCTTCTTGTTTTTCATATGTAAATGATCATGTTCACAGGATTTTTAGCATGAGAATACCACGGTTTGCATATGAAAAGCAGGAAGATTTGTAACAAAACAAGGTCACCGCCAGCCTCGCTTCTATTCAAAGGCCAGGACCCTGAGCACACAACTGGAAAATGGCCTATTGCGTTATCCACTGAACAGAGATTTGTCCAGTGGATAGCGCTAGCCACCTTTTAAATAGCTGGAGCCTGCTGTGTAACCTTTATTTTGATATTGAGCGTAGGTATCACTTGAACATCACCTCTTTAGCGTACCTTCTCACTAATATCATCATTTGTTAATGTTTTAATTTTCCTAGTACCCAGCGTTGCACCATCGGGCTTACGAGTTTCTACGCTACATCTCACTGAATTAAAGGTACAATGGAATCCAATACCACAGCATCGTGTAAATGGGCGACTACTGGGATATGTAGTCAACTACCAAGAGTACCCCTATTATCGGTATAGCACGAGACGAGTCAACACGAATAGCCCAGATGTCTATATGCTGGTGTTGAGTGGTTTGAAGGCAGCACATACCTACAGAGTCTGGGTGGCTGGGTTCACAAGCGCGGGAACTGGACCTCAGTCATCTAAATACTCCGTCACAACTGGTAAATTGAACGGATCGATAGCAAATCTTATAGACCATAGACAGTGTTTCTGCCAGAACGCGCCATTGCGGAAATCCCGCTTTGCAATACGAGATGGCCCCCAAAATAGAGAAATTTAAGGGCCAATTTGGCCCTTTCCTTCTACAAGGCTGCAAGCTGAACACAGGCGTAGGATTTTAAAAGCAATCCCTTTTTAATTCAAAAGCGGTTTTCAATACAGAACAATAGCAAAAAGCAGGCCAAAAAGGATACAAGTTTGATCAATCAGAGCGAATAACTCAGCACCATATTTGGGAGTAGCCTGGATACTACATTAGCCTCGAATTAGTGATTTATCATCGGAAGTGCTCATGGGTTACCCATGGATGTTTCTTATAGCGGCTTGAAAAAGATTATTGGCCCCTGTCTCAAATAAATAAAAAAAAAAAAAAAAGGATGGCCCTTAAACTGTAATACTGCACAGACCGGACATCAGGTTGTTCAAAACTCAAGTGTTACCACAAACTACAGCCAAATGCTTTGAATTCATTCCTGCATGAACACGTCTCTCTGTTGCTCGAGGATCGAGACGTCTGCACGCAGCCTACTGGTTTCACTGCAAAGTGGTTTATTCATTTTGACGTCATTTCAATGGTCTATAAAGGTAAAGACCATGAAAAAAAATTGTTATCTACTTTGTAATAATATTGAATTTTAAACACGAAATTAGTAAATCGCGCGCGAGAGATAAACTGCACCTTCATGACGTCATTTCCATGGTTTCAATACTCGCAGGTCCGTTTCAGATGAAGTGATATTGTCAAGCCAAACTCCATTCATAAGTTGGAGATATTTGAGAATACATTTCGAAAGTTGCTTTTTACTCTTATTCCTTGTTTTTGTCAAGAGCTATTTTAGCTATAGTAATTCCACTCATTTTTACGACTGGCATAAACTGGTTTTGACAAATGGTAGTGAAATCGCAGTATGTTTGGAACGATTTAACTAGATTGAAAACAAAAACTAACTTAAACTTCATCAAGCAACTAAATTTTATTGCTTCCTTACTGTCAATTAGGTTGCGAAGGATACACAAATCGGTCTTTTGGCCACTTAGAGATTGGTTCTAACAGAGGCTGGAGCTATATAACATGTACCTTTCTGATTGGAAGAGGGGACATAAATCAGGCAGTTGCAGTAATCTGGATACAAGATTTGAATTTGTCACATTCCAGGTATTATCTCTGATTACTTAACACCACTCTCCAAGATTTGTTTGATTGTAGAGTTGTCTTTAACGAGCTGTAACGGTACCTCCCTTGCGGTTTCGCACTGGAAATAAAGGATGATACTTATGGTTGGGTACTGATCCAGCCGTCTCAACCAAAACAAGCTATTTTGCGGACAGGTTTCGACTTTACTGTCTTCTTCAGGGGAATTTTACAGTTTCAGCTTGTCCGGTCGTTTACGCGCCGTTGGACTTACTGGATTAACTATGTGTCACAACTCTTTACATACCATAAATTGGCAATTACGTGTATGACGTGGGTATGGCATCAATAGATTGATCAATGAGTTGTACTTATTTTCGTGCACAATCCTTTGGCGTTTTTTGTGTTAACGCGGAAAACTTTAAATCTTAATGTCTCTTTATCCTTACAATTTGAGGCTACAACCAGTTGCAAAAGTACTTGAGACACTGCACCGTATTTTGGCATAAATGGCCTGTCCATGATCTTGTGCGTGTGATCCCCCCTCCACCCCTTATCAAAGTTGCTAGCAATACAAGACCATACTCAAAACTTGGAGGAACAACTTTGAATGGGAGGGAGGAGGGTGGTCAGTATTATATCGTACAGACCTGTGACCAGGAGCGATTTGAAGCAAGAAAGGTCGTTTTTCCGTGGGAGTGTCTCAACATTTTTGCAGCTGGTTGTCTGAGTCCTTCATACCCCTATAGCCGTGGTGCACGATTATTAAACGGGGTAAGACGTGGTGCACTCTTAGCACCTAAGGAGGTGGTTATAAAAAACAATATTTCATTTTACTAGGTTTGCGTGTTTAAAAATGGCGAGACAAAAACGGCAGTTGTTGGCCCTTTTGTTTATGTGGTAATATGCAAGAAATTGGGCTTTTAAAGGAAGCTCGTGGCAAAAGATGCCACACCATCTTAAGTAAGCTGCAACGAAAGGGGGTTTTTCTTCCTACAACGCTACAGAGATGCGAAAAATAATATATTTTCTTCGAACTCGGTTAAAAGATGTTTATTTATGAAAGGAAAGTGACGTAAGATGCCCCGCTAGATCAAGGAGATAGCTTTTTGTTGTTGTTTCTGATAAGTACGTGGACGTGGTTCCTCTTTTATCGCCTGCTATTTACAGGAAAGAAAAGTTACGCTAAAAAGCAGCAGTTGTCGACTTTACTTAACACAAGTTTGGATTTGTGTTTACTCTTTGGTCGTCTTACAACTTTGCTTCGATTTTGAAGCCCGAGTGTGGCAAGGCATCAGATAACATGAAAATTCACGCGCGTATTTCAGTAACATAGTCGCGAGAGCTCGCATATAACGTGGCTTTGTAGTTCTGTACTTGGTAACGAAATTTATTTCTTTGCAAAAAGGAAGACACTGTCCCCAAGAAAAGCCATTTTCCAGCACAGCAATGTCAGGAATTTACTAGCTTCAACGGTCTGAACGGTCTACCATCATATGACATAATTATAATAATATATTATATTTCTTACTGTTGCAGAATGGTAGACCGTGGATGATGGTAGACCGTCAGAAAATAGAAATTAACATAGCACACAACTTTTTCTGCTCTCTAGCTCTAACAGACTTTAATAACCATCTTATTTTCACCGTAGTAGATGAAAAAAACTGAACGGTTTTACTTTAACAGCGATGTTGAAAAATAAGTCACGCGGTATATCGATTACATAACGCCATTGCATATCAAATGTCATTGCGTTACAGATACAGGGGTGAAAATGAAGGTTTGGCAGCTTTATTCGCAACTATAGTATCTCTAAATACCAAGAAAAGGAAAATTATGCTGTGATTATGCATTGGCCCTTGTCAGAGTTTCATGAAAACGCCGAAACTTTGAGCTATGTCACGGGGGATAATGGCGCATGCGTTACAACAAAACTTAGTCAAAATTTACAAGTCACTACATTCTTAAGCGCTATTTTAGGCAGTTTGCTATCAATGACAATGATGTATCGGCTGGGAAAAGCAACACAAAGTGCCATTCTATTTATTTATGTCGCTATAGTCTTCGTTTTGGGAATTTAAGACGTGGAAATCGCTTGTTGAAGTAAACTTTAAATGAGACAACCAGTTGCAAAAGTACTTGAGACACTGTACCGTATTTTGGCATAAATGGCCTGTCCATGATCTTGTGCGTGTGATCCCCCCCCCACCCCTTATCAAAGTTGCTAGCAATACAAGACCATACTCAAAACTTGGAGGAACAACTTTGAATGGGAGGGAGGAGGGTGGTCAGTATTATATCGTACAGACCTGTGACCAGGAGCGATTTGAAGCAAGAAAGGTCGTTTTTCCGTGGGAGTGTCTCAACATTTTTGCAACTGGTTGTAGCTTGTGCTACTTTTGAAGTATTAACTTAATTGCTACTAGAGAACTGTTATTCTCTGATTATTTTGGAGGTGACGTCTTTACTCTTGCGTAAAATTCTATTACGTATATGACGTGGGTATGTTATCAGTGAATTGATCAATGAATAGTTGTTTTTCGCGAGCAATTGTTTGGCGTTTTTGTGTTTAACGCAGAAAACTATAAAACTTATTGTCTTTCCAACCCCGCATTTTGCGGCTTGCTTGTGCTACTTGTGTCTTTCTACAAACTTGGTTGTTGTTTGTTTCTGATTTTATTGGCGGTGGTGGCTTTAATCTTGGGCGTAATTCTATTCTAATTACGAATATGACGTCGGTGTGGCCTCAATTAATTGCTTAAACGAGTGGTGCTTCTTTTCGTGCACAGTTGTTTGGCGTTTCCCGTGTTTAACGCGATAAACTGTGAATCTTAATGTCTTTCTATCCCCACATTTTGAGACTTGCTTGTGCTGCTTGTGTATTTCTGCCAAACTGCTTGCCACTAGAGAATTATATAGATGAAACTGTTTGTCTCTGTTGTTATTGGTGGTGCGGTGGCTCCAATCTTGCGCGTGCTACCTGTGCTACCTTCTTGGTGTCAAGAAAGCGCAATTGTTAACGCAGAAGTCCAGGTGACTGGGTTTTCTCTTTTCCTGAAGTCTAACAGCTCCATCTAGACAGGCGATTATATAATTTGCACGGGCTCTCTTGCCAGGAGACGGTGTCTAGGTTCAGCATGCTTCCCATCCCCTGTAACGGAATATAATCGCCTGTCTGCCATACCCACGTCATATACGTAATTGTCAATTTATGGTATTTAAAGAGTCGTGACACATAGTTAATGCAATACGTCCAACGGCGCGTAAGCGACCGGACTAGCTGAAACTGTAAAATTCCGCTGAAGAAAACAGTAAAGTTGAAACCGGTCCGGAAAATGGCTTTTTTGAATGAGACGGCTGGATCGGCGCCCAACCATATATATATAAACTCCAGTGGGGACTGAAAACTTAAAAAAAAAAATTGGCCTAGCTGTTGACCACGTGATTGAAAGTAAAGTAAAGTTATTATCCTTTTTACTTCGGGGGAGCGCGAAGTAAAGGATTCGCGACGCTCAGGAATGTATTAAAGTTACCATTTTTTGACAAGATTGGGCATGCAAAAGTCTGTAGGTTTTCGGTTTTATTCGGCTATTTGACGAAGTGAGAGCCGAATTAGTTCGAGATATCTCGAGATCACTTCGATTTCTTTGACTTTCGAGGTAGAAAGAATTATTATTTTGGCTTCCCCGGGGTTTGAGCCGACTCACCTGTGTGACCCGTCAGATCAGAGGAGACTCTCAGTTGAGGGATTAGCCGATTGCGCTACTGCGACCCAAGGTAGTTCGGGAGATGAAAAATAGTTATGAAATTATGCAATAGTTTCAGGACAAGATTGGCCGTGCAAGTTCGCCACTTTTCGACTTGTTTCGGCTATTTCACGAAATGAAACCGGACTACTTTGTGATATCTTGAGATCACTTCGAGTTTAGTCTTTAATTTTCTCGAGGAATGAATAGAGGATATTACGTGGCCGCGCAGAGACACGAAATTTCTCTTCTAGTGGTGAAAAACATTTCACGAGTGAGCCCTCCTTTCGAACTGCTTTATGATGAATTTAAAGTTACAAAATGCTGCACAAAGACATTTTGTCACTGTTGAGTGTTACGTAGTAAAATTGCTATCATGCGTTGCGTGACTTTCTCGAACGTTCTCTACTTTTTTGGAATATTCATGAATAATTAATTAGGGCATGTTTACATTCAGCACGAGTCAGCAGATTTGCATCAGTTACAGAAATCATAAAATATGTCGAAAAGCTACTACTATTCACCCGTTTAGTATTTTCTAGAGCCTTATGTCAAACGGTATACAAGTTCCAAGCGAGGTCTTTTGACGAACTAAGTTTTTTTCCCACAAGCTGGACTGCTGTGTTTAGTCAAGTGTGACGAAGGTCGGTTTTCAATTACTGTGTTTACAAGTTGGCGGAAGCCGTAAGATATCTGAAGTTCAAGTGAGAGTTTGTTATTATTGGTAGAGGCTGTTCAGTTGTAGTTAAGTTCAAGTCAAGTTTGTGTTGGCGGATGCTGTGATATAAAGCTCTGAAAAGGCTATGTTCCTTTGGCATTAAACTTCCTTGTGTTAATCCGACATTCCTGCGTGCTGATAGTCAGTGAATAATTATCCTCAAAACATTCGAACTCGTAACAGCCAATTCCATGCTCAACGTAATTGACTCCTTACCCATGCCTTACATATCTTCAATCAGTACATGAGACTGCTATTCTGTTTTTGAGCTATTTTGAAAAAATAGCTCATATGTCAGTGGTGTGAGCGTATGTATCTTTGTGGCTTTGTATCTTTGTATGTTGGGATGTTTGTTGCAAGAGCCAATAAGGTTGAAGGTACTATGAGTTGATGCTTAGGAACCAATGAGATCTTGCCATCTATTTAAACATGGCATTGGTAAAAGCCGAACAAGGGCACTTTGAGACCGCCATCTTGGTTCTTCACAATTTTTTCGTCTTTTATTACGGCTACAGGTGTTTGGAAGAATTATATTAAATATCTTCATGATTCAAACGCTGTGTACAGTGATGCAGCTGTTTAAGACTGCATATTTTAGTATGGATACTGCTTCAAGCCATTTCTGACCGAATTCGGCTATCGGTACAACGCACGTCTGTATGAGTTCTGTTTCACCTGCTACAACTGGGTAGAGTATAAAAGATCATATATTTTCAAAGCTCTTCCAACGAAGCAATAATTGATATTTAGATAGAGACTTATATTCGAAAGTATGCGCCCTATAAAATGTGGTTTTAGAAGTTTAAAACGGCAGCTTATTTTGGTGAAAACTGTACCGAGTATTGTTAATCCTGTAAACAAGCTTTAAAAATATTATTCTCTCGCTTACAAAGTTCAACAGACCTTTTTCGTTCTGGCAAAACAACAAAAAAAAGAATAAGTGAACAACATGATACATCAGTTCCTGCATACTAAGTATTATAGTTTCTGAAATGTATTTTATTTAGTAAAGATGCGTACCTTAAGTAGAAACAGTAGCGTTAGGGAATAAAATTGGAAGAAGCTAGTTGACACAATAATTAGATACTGTTGTATTGAGTGGAGTAACATGATACAAGTAGAAATATATTTCGGCAGTTTGATAATTAACTTGGAAGTTAATAAATGTTAGGCTATCAACCTTGACGTTGCATGAAACATAATTTAATTGCAGATGTTGTAATAAAGCCGAGGCGATTTCTTAAAATCGCTTGAGAAAATTTTGTAGTCAAACAATTTGCCTTTTTTTTAAAGTACGAATTGTAAAAGGGCCAAAGACGAACATCTTCACATGCAAATTGTGTGCATGAGTTATTTTTATAATTCTGTTTACTAGATTACTGTGTGATAACTCGAATTCCCTCACGTACGAACCACGAAAGGGGGCAAAGTCCAACACTTTCACGTGCCAGCTGTGTGACTGTACATCTCATGCAGATTGGCTTTTCACAATGATAAATACGATGTAGTAACTTGGACGTATGAAGACCTGTTTCGTTTTGTAACCAATGCCTTAAAAAAGGCTCTTGTCTTTTAAGACGCAATAGCTTTTAAAACATGAAGAAATACGTTGTCGGAGTTAAAGACTGTTTCACTGAGTAGAATCGCACTTGAAAACCTCGTGAATTATGATGATGCAACCATCTACGTCAATGATAAAAGTCCTGGTATTTCGTAACTATTCAGTATTCGATGAGTCACATTTTGGCTTAAGAAACTCCGAGGAAACCTTAGAGTTTTCCTTCTAATTAACGTTTGGCGAGTAGAAATTTATTTTACTTTAACAATTTGTTTAACTTGCACCAGATGTAACGGGGAAAGACAGAGGAAAGTGAATATATAGGTTGAAGATCGACTCAGCTGAGCGTTCCGCGTTTTCATTTATGTAGTGCAATACCCAATTTCGCACAAAAACCAAATCTACATTTAGGATGAAAAAGGTAGATTCATCACTCTTGGTAAGGTTACCTCGAAGTATTATAGTTACACTGAAGCATTCAAAATAGCTCATGCACGTTAAACGTGCCTATGTTTGAAGCCTGATGTGACTGAGAAAAATAGAGAATTCTTTTTTCACTGTTTGTTTTGTTAGACTTGTTATTCACCGCCAGTAACCTCATATTTGACTTAGGTCTAAACGTTTAGACCCAAGTCAAATTTAGAAGGATTTGTACGGAGTCATCAGAGCATAACTGGGCTAATATCTCAGAGACAATTTGTCCCGAAATGCTAGTTTTTGGCAAGTAGGCCTCTTGGATGTTGCTCTTTTCAGAATATCCTGACAAATCCTATAATTTCACAAATTAATTGTTTCAAATAGAACGTTTCTAGCCCATACTTTTCCATCGTTTGACAATGTAATTACCGTCTCTGCCAAGAAAGAGTTTTGAGATCTAGAAATTTTGCTACTATGGCAACGTGACATCACACTTCTTTTCTCTACTGTTTAGCCTCCTACGCAGGCGTTTTCAGGGGAGCTCGTCGGTGGTTTAAAGCTTTTTCTTTTTCTAATTTACTTGTTTAATATTATTTTTATTACGTTTTTCTTCTTATATTTAGGGAATATTTGAAAATAACTGACGGAAATGGATCGCTGGTTTGGCAGTACAGATATTCTTATTCGCCTGATCTGCGATCTTTCGTTCAGGTTGGATTTGGAAATGCTGATAACATAACTGTTCAGATTCATTTAAGCAGCTACAGCCGCTTCAAGCTTCAATACGGAATTATGACGCAAGGTCTTTTCTCAGGTTAGAATCCTTGCATCTGCTAAATGAATAAATTATATAGGTAGATAAAACTCTCTGATATATTAAATTTGGCATATATTAGCATTCTAGATAGGCTGTCAAAAGCGAAACAACAATAGGCATGTCGAAGCGTGTGGCGAAGATGGTTGCACCAAAACATGCTCTCTACATCAGGCAAATAGCTATTCTTTTTGCAGCGATTATTAACGTTTCTCTTTTTCCTATTCGCAACATTACAAGATACTCTTTGATCCACCACTGACCATTTTGGAATTTCTCCAGAGAAGGCAACTTGAGCTTCAACTCTGACTACATTCGCAAAGCCAACAACATAAAGATCGCTCATCTCAATATCCGCTCGCTGAAATGCAGGGTCACTTCCTACTTGTCAAGGAAACTATTTTATCAAATAAATTTGCAGTTTTCGCTATATCTGAATCTTGGCTAGATACCACTGTTTCCGACTTGGAGATTGAAATTCCTGGATACAACATCTACCGGGTCGATCGAGGTAACAAGGCCGGTGGCGGCGTCTGTGCATATGTCGCAAGTAACTATCGTACAGAACTGTTAACCGACATCTCTAATATTTCTAGCAACGGTTTTCATCAGCTCTGGTTGAAAATACAGGTCAGGAACTTAAAGTCAATTATCATTTGCACCGTTCATAGACCTCCAGATACAACGTTAACCTGTTTGGAGGACAATTTGACAGCCACTCTGATTTACGCGGACAAGCCTATGTACATAATGGGAGACTTAAATTGTAATCTCCTAAATGCAGAATGCACTGAACCGAAATCCCTGACTAGTTCCTGCGAGTCATTTAATCTGTCCCAGTTGATTGCTTCTCCTACAAGAGTAACGGACTCATCATGTTCTCTTATAGATGTGATTCTCACTTCACAGGCTAAACAAGTCATTAAAGCTGGTGTAATAGACTGCTTAATAAGTGACCACGATATCATCTTTACCGATCTGCGTTTAAAAGCATCTCGACCTAAGGTCACTTATGTCAAAACAAGAAGTTTTAAAAACTATCATCCTGACGCATTTCAGTATGACATGTCTTTGGCTCCTTGGTCTGTCTTGGAAATATTCGTCGACGTCGACGACAAATTACATGCATTTGATCTTCTTTTCAATGAGATTCTTGACCACCATGCTCCAATCAGATCAATTAAACTTCGCGGAAAGCCAAATCCTTGCATAACTGAGGAAACACGCGAGCTTATTGAAATCTAGGAATTATTGGCGCAAGATAGCACCCAGAACTTATAATCCCGCTGACTGGTCTACTTACAAAAACCTTAAACACCAAGTGAGAAAGTTAACAAGAGCAGCAGAGAGCGAATTTGTCAAGGATCAGATTCAAAACAATCCACGAAATACAAATTTTATTTGGAAGGCAATTCGCCCTTGTCTCTCTTAAAGATCTGTCACCCCAAAAGTATATAGCAAAGATGACAAGACCGTGGCGGATGATTTTAACAACCTTTTTTGCATCAGTCGGAAAATCTACAAATTCTAAAATTGAATCTTTGGCTGAAGAGCACAACTTCGTTCTTCATGAAAACGCTTGTACTCCTAAATGTTTTCCTACTAATGAGCAATTTACATTTAATTATGTTGATTGAAAACAAGTCGCGGACGTCATAAACGCAATGCCCTCTAATAAGGCTCCTGGGATTGACAAGGTGCCAACTTGAGTCCTTAAGGACAGCCTGTTGATCACACTCCCTTTTATTACGTCAATCATCAATACACTACTTCTCTTTTAGCTTCAACATTCCCAGAGGTCTGGAAAACTGCCGAGATTACACCTATTCCAAAACAAGGCAACCACGAAGTTCCTAACAATAACAGACCAATTTCCCTGCTACCTGCCTTGTCAAAGGTTTGCGAGAGAGTGGCTTATAATCAGTTTGGCACCTATTTCACAACCAAGGAAAGGCTTACCACAAAACAATGCGGCAACAAAAAATGGTTCTCTACTGAGACATCTTTAATTCACACAACTGATGCATTTCTCAAAGGAATTGATGAAAAGAAATTGACTGCCTGCGTGCTTTTAGATATGAGTAAAGCCTTCGACAGCGTTGACCACCAAATATTGTTACGTAAAATACAAAGCGTCGGCGCCTCAACCAGTGCGCTAAAATGGTTTAACAGCTACCTTACAAATAGATATTAAGTTGTACGAATTCATAGTTCCGTTTCCGATCCTGTTCCAATTGAATGTGGCGTTCCTCAAGGCAGTATTCTAGGCCCCCTATTATTTAGCATATACGTAAATGATCTACCAGAAGTTACAAGGCATTGCTCTACAGAATGTTACGTAGACGATACAAAACTGTTTGTTTCTTTTAATTTACATGACTCCCAACGGATTGTCGAACAAATGAATGAAGGTCTCCTGCAGGTGCGCAACTGGTGCTTCGGAAATCGGCTACTACTGAATCCAGACAAGACAAAATTAATTGTTTTCGGGAGCCGACAGATGACCTCTAAGCTCCATGAATTTCAGTTGTCTTTGTTGGGAAAGGACATTTCCCCAGTGCAATCAGCGAGAGATCTTAGCGTGATTTTGGATCCGAACTTAACATTTGATAACCGTGTAACGACCTCAGTGTCGGAATGTATTGCACGTCTAGTGCAAATTAACCGGGTCAAACGTTGCTTAGACAAAAATACGTTGTTAACCGTAATACTGCCTTAGTCTTCAGCAAAATGTACTACTGTTCAAATGTTTGGGCAAATACCACAAATAAGAATATTAGAAAATTGCAGGCCGTTCAAAACTTTGCTTGCCGAATCGTCAGCGGTGCGGAAAAATATGATCATGTAACACCCCTCTTAAAACGCCTGTCTTGGTTGCCTGTTAAGGACCAACTGTACTATCGCCAAGCTATTATGGCCTTCAAATGCATGACCGGTCAAGCCCCTAAATATCTTACATCCCAATTTATTACCCGTGAGCAAGTTAGCGAGCGAACAACTCGGAGTAACCAAAAGCTAAAGATCCCTCTTTTCAGAACTGCCTCAGGACAGAGAACCTTTTATTACAGCACTGTTAAACTTTGGAACAATTTGGAATCTTTTCTTAACCCATTCGCCCCTGAACCGCCCGTAACCGCCCGTGCGGATCCAGGTCCTTTCTATCCTTTGTGACGTCATCAGTTTTAACGGTCAAGGACAACTTTCTTCGCTAACTTGTGCAGAGTGAAGAGATCTTTCAAACCATACCAGAATGAGCACAATTCAGTCAAGGATACCGGAGAAAGAAGCAAAAAACCACGTGACAAGGACCTGAAAATCTCCATGAAAATCTTGTTCCATTACCCACCTACCTTTCCTTTCACCTAATCCTAAGATCCTAAAAGCTTTCCTAAAAACTCTTCCCACCAAAATGAAGCCTACTAAATGCCCAGCAAGAGAAAAAAAAATGAGGCAAGAAAAGCGAAAAAAGAAGGGAGGAGAGAAATTTTGCTTTCTGCGCATGCCCGAACTTCGCAAGCTGATATTTTGCATCTGGATCAGAAGGCCGCCAAGTGTACGACCTGTAAACCGGTTTGTG
>CALNXK010000351.1:150000-222500 GCA_942486035.1 Porites lobata
GGATGACTAAAGTACGGTTTGATCAGGTTAAAGTAGAGTGGAATCCTCTCCCTCAGCAATTTGCCAATGGGCGTCTCCTTGGATACACAGTTTACTTTTACGAATATTATAATTGGTACAAGTTGACAAAATCGGTCAGCACCAGTGGTCCGTTTGTTAACATGGTGATATTAAGAGGTCTCAAGGCAGCAACTCGCTATCAAATAGCTGTAGCAGCCTTTACGTCTAAAGGCGCTGGAACCCAGTCGTATTGGCAGCACATAACCACAGGTGATATTTTATGTCATAATGCTGTTAAGTTTTAGTTATTTATAAAATGCTGATTTGCGTTAATCCCCCTTGCACAGAGTCTTTCTCTCATACTCAACCTCACATACTAACTGTAGAAAAATGTTTACAAAGATAGAGCGATGGATTCAGAACAAACTTCTATGCATTTGCGAGATGCGACATCTACAAAACGGCCAATAGAACTGTCACGTAGGGTAAAAAAAGGTGACCTCAAGTTATTTCAGGAGACTTTTCCTTCTGAACAGTCATTCTGTGATAAAAATCAGCGATAAAAGGCGACGACGTTTCGACCTCGTTTCGACCTGCAATCGGAAACCACCTGAGGGATCAGTACAACATGTCCCCAAATGAATTTGCGCGAAAATTTAGAATTTAAAGAAAGTGCCGCAACAAACTTGATTGCCTTGAAATGCAATTTATCAAAGAACTGAAACCAACTCTGAACAGAGTGATTCCATCCGCGCTTAATTATTTGTTTAGATCGATTTTAATTAGCCTTATTATTATTTATTTATTTATTTCCATGTTTTAAAAACAATTTATCACCTATCCTTTACACATTTTATAGCTTCTTATCGTTCATTGTATTTTTACATTTTAAACTATTTTAAAACCGTTGTAATATATTTATGAAACTGGCACTCGCACTCGCAAATCGAAACATTGTGGCTTTTTATCACTGATTTTTATCAAAAATGTTTGTTTGAAAAAAAAAGTGTTATTTAAATGTTTATGAGTTCCTCGGGCGATAAATTCAAGATTTTGCAGCAAAACTCAGTGACATACGTTTCTGTTCGTTTCCGGCCGCCGTCTTAGACCAGCATGGCGTCTCCATACAAAATACTAATTCTATAAATATGGGTAAAACAGTTATCCGAATATCTCGCATATGAAAAAATGTGCCGACCTGAATCTTGGCGAGGATCTTAGTTATCTCCTTTCATTTCCCTGTTTCTGGACCATATCTATTGAACGATTCCTTCATTTTTGATGGCCTGATATTAAAAACCAGCAATAACATGGGACATTGCCCGTTTGTTTGCAGGTTGTGGAGGCAACTTAAATGAATTGTTTGGGACCTTTCAAGTCGGCCGAAGATCGTACTATTCTTCTACTCTGAAATGCAATTGGAAAATTGGAAATGCAGGGATCAGCCAAGTTGTTGCACTTGTATCATTACGGGAACTGTCTCTGTCTTACCGCTCTTATTCCTGGTTTGGTTATAACCGGTGAGTGTAATATATAGAGAGAGCTTTGAATAGATACTTAGACTTGAACTAGGTCAAAAACATTTACTTGCTACTCAGAGTTTCATGCTTCATGAGAAGCAATCATCAGGCAACTGCCAAAAAGAAACAATACATGGTGTTTTATAGTGATTTGAAATGAACTCGTGTCAAGTTGCAGACATGCAAAGAAATTTCTTCTAAATAACGTGATTATTTAAGCCTGTAAGACGTATTTTATTTTTTCTTTTTCAGCGGTTTACTGGAAATTGTTTATCCGTTGCTATACAACTCAGCCTATTATGAATCGCTACCGTTTTTTTCAAAATCACTATAAAACACCATGCATTGTTTCTTTTTGGCAGTTGCCTGATGATTGCTTCTCATGAAGCATGAAACTCTCAGTAGCAAGTAAATGTTTTTGACCTAGGTCAAGTCTACGTATCTATACATATATATATATGTGTATATATATATATATATATATATATATATATATGTATAGATACATAGACTTGACCTAGGTCAAAAACATATATATATATATATATATATATGTTGCATAAAAAAACGGTCCTTGTAAAAAAGCGTCATTTTTATGTAAAAAAGCTGCTTTTTTACAAATTGAGCGGTTGTAAAAATACTGCTTTTTTACAAAAAAATTTTTAAAAAAAAGCTTTTTTTTTGTAAAAAAAAAGCTTTTTTTACCTGGTTGTAAAAAACTGCTTTTTTACAAAAATATATTTTTGTAAAAAAGCTGCTTTTTTACAAGTTACCTGGTTGTAAAAATACTGCTTTTTTACAAAAATATATTTTTGTAAAAAAGCAGCTTTTTTATGTAAAAAAGCTGCTTTTTTACAAATTAAGCGGTTGTAAAAATACTGCTTTTTTATGTAAAAAAGCTGCTTTTTTACAAAATATATTTTTGTAAAAAAAGCTGCTTTTTTACAAAATATATTTTTGTAAAAAAGCTGCTTTTTTATGTAAAAAATCTGTTTTTTTACAAAAGATATTTTTGTAAGAAAGCTGCCTTTTTATGTAAAAATCCTGCTATTTTACCCATATAGACCATTTGACAAACCCATTTATCGAAGACAGGCTGTTTTCTATAGCATGGTTCGAACTTTTTCGTGCGCTTCTCAAACCGTAGATTATAATATATACGGCTAGTCACGTTCACGTTCCCGTGTCCCCTTTATTGTGGGGCTTTTAAATTCCCTTGTTAACTCGCTGACAGCGTTAAAAATTTACGTTCTTTTTATTCTTTTTATTATTTCTTCTTGTTTCCTTTGTCATTCAATTTTCCAGGACCTTCTAATTGTTGGATGCGAAGAAGGAACAGGCAGTAATTTCATTTGATATGCTTATCATCGGCTGAGGTCACGCACGGCAGTAACTGCATGTTAGGCAATAACAGAATAGCTGGGTTGTTCACTGTCTTATTTATAAGCAATGCCTGTCACAATCTCTTGCAGCAACCAAAGCCTTCTATTCTCTCCTTCATTGCTACTTTCGTTTAAGCCGAAAACTGTACAGAATATTGTTCTGTATTATTTATCTATTTTCCCAAGGTTATCAGCTGCAATAATCGGTTTAACTGTCAACAAAATACTTGCCTATAATGCTTTGATGCTCTTGGCAGTGGACAAATAAATTATAACTCCATTTCTAGCATAAAATCTTCAGCAAGAATCAACGACAGCAATTGTTAGGCAATTTCCTGTATTGTGTATGATGCGCTAAACTTCTATCACGGGATTCATGCTATGTTGAAATCCATGTTGATGCATGCAAGAGTGTCATGTCTGTGTTACAACTTTAAGCTTTCAACATGATGTAGGAACATGTTCAGTCGGCTAATCAAGCAAAAGGAAACGCTAGCCTATAGCTACAAGCGTACATACACTCGCTTGTTAGTCTAATTTTTGCAATACACAGAGCAACTTTATAAGGCCATAAAAACAGCAGCCGATTTGTTTATAACAATTAGGGACTATAAAGGCGGTCTGTAACGTACGGCAATGCGTGTTTTATTTTAGAGATCGAGAAATAAGCCCGAAAACACTTGTAAAGGCTAAACAACTTTAATATGAACACAAGCTGAATTCGCCAGCAACATTTAGTGTAGGACCGTTTTTTTACAAAATATATTTTTGTAAAAAAGCTGTTTTTTTACAAATATATATCAGTGTAAAAAAACAGCTTTCTTACGGTACCGTTTTTTTTACACAATATATATATATATATATGTGTATATATGTGTGTGTATATATATATATATATGTGTGTATATATGTGTGTATGTATATATATATATATATATATATCTGTCTGATTTTGGAAAAAGGTACCCTACAACAGAAGAGGCTGTGTAAAAAATGGATGCCTTTTCTGTGGTCTCCAAATTGACGTAACTTCTGAATTACCAAAAAGGCCTTAGAGTGGCTAAGGTTCGTTCAAGTGTAGTAGAGGTTGGCCAGCGAATCACGCCCCTTTCCCCTCAAACCCCCCCACCGGCTTCTGAGGCCCTTGTCCCAACAACTAATATGGGAGGAGTATAACGAACAAAAAGTATGCACTGATTTCAATGCTTGCGTGTGTCACCACTACTGTATGGCGGTAAGTTAGATAGCTACACTAGCCAACGGCTGGAATTCTTAGATAGGTACCTTTTTAAGTGAAATCAGACAGAAATAACACAAGTGTTAGCTATCTCTTGTAGTTTATAATCTGCCATGGTGATCTTTCTAATTTGGCCAGAAAAGGCTTCTTAAAGCACACAGGGTTTGTAAGCAATCTAGTATGCTATTTCCGTGGTCCTTGTATTGTCCGTTGGGTCTGTTTTTTTCGAAAGGGTCAAAGTTCTTTAGGCTCCTTTAGTGCAGTGACCACTGCTTTACTCCCTCTCTGGTGAAAAAAGATAATAATAATAAATAATAATAAGCAACAGCAATTCAGGGAAAGAAGTATTGCAGCATAAAATACTAGCATTACTAAAGTTTGTTAACTGGCTCAAGTTAATAGTAGCTTTGAGAGAGAAATATTCGGAGCACCTCTTGCGGTTTCCAAGCAAGATGTCCTATTTACCGTTCTCGTTTTAACCCCAATTACCTGCCGGTAACTCTTGCGGCAAGAACCAAGAGCTTTTGCTCGAGTGTCTCCCAGAGTTACCGGCATTTAAAGACTGACAGAAACGTCAAGACTTCTACTTGTGAAAGTAAAAAAAAAACAAAAAACAAAAAAACTAATGCAGTTTCACTCACCGTGATCTCTTGCAGCGAAGTTGCGCATGGCCGCGGAGGACTGTGTAATTGCCCCAAACGGGGCAAAAACCCAGGCTTCGCGCGGGCAACAGCTCCGTGGGCCATTTGAACGATGACGTATCCCTTTATTTTTACTACTAAGACCAGAGTTCATTTCGTTTTTTTTTTTCTATTTAAATTTGGTAGTCCCAGTAAGGTTTTAATAACAAAAGCCTTAACTTGCACAAGAAAGCAATACCCTGATAATGGTAAAATGACACCAGGTGCAAATGGCCTACTCCATTATGTAAGAATACACTTTCTCACAAACAAGAAAACCCTCCCAGCGCGAACTTCACTCTCTGTAATATAAAACGCACGGTTTTTCGCCAACCCTACTGTTAACCTCTGTCCGCAAAGATTAGCATCTATCAACAGGCCCTAACTATCTGGGTGACCTGTGCTGCACCCATAATTCAGTTGTGTCTAAAATCAAATATGGCGATCTCCAGGATCTCAGAGGGATCGAGCAAGGAATATTCCAAGATTCAGGGTTTCTTTGTACATCGTTATAATCGGTAAGCAAACAGTTACAGTGTTACATTCATTGGACACTGCAGTACAAATTGTATTGCGAAATCCGTTCTCGTCTCTCATGGCAGCTGTGTAGTAACCCTTACAAGCTTGTGTTGTTTATTTCAGGCCTACACATATTTAATCGCTAGGATATTTACAGTCAAACGAAATCGAGCCTTA
This sequence comes from Porites lobata, assembly GCA_942486035.1. NCBI lineage: Eukaryota > Metazoa > Cnidaria > Anthozoa > Scleractinia > Poritidae > Porites > Porites lobata. Next base: position 155,516 of record CALNXK010000351.1, read on the forward strand.
TAACACTAATGAAACTCAAGACAATATGAATAAAATAGTATCGAACCTGCGTGCTAAAACCGGACCACAACACCTGTTTGAATATAATTTGCAGAATGTAGTAAAAACAAACAACAACAACAAAAAAAACATATGTATTTTAAAATGATGTTCCTTCGAATTCATTATCAGTTTTATGCTTTCTGGAGATGATTTCTTGTCAAAGTCAGGTATTATTCGATTGATTTGATTAATAAATGCCTGTCTCTGTACTGAGTATTTGTTACATTGAAAGAGGAAATGAATCTCATCCTCTACCTGATTTGAGTTACATGAGGGACATAATCTATTTTCTCTTGGCAAATGATCGATTTGGTATCGACCATGTTCAATCATAAGTTTGTGATTACTTATTTTAAATTTAACAAAATTCTGTCGTTCGTCATAACGTCTTAGCTGGTAGAGATAATCAGATGTAGAATATTCGTCTTTAAAAGTTTTATAAAATTCAGGTTTTTTTGAATTTTCAAGGCTGTGCCACCAAAAAGATAGATATTTCTCTCTCATTTCTGTGGTATATCGTCTAATTTTATCATTATCTAGAGATTCAGCATCTAAACTGGTTAGATTGTCTTGTTCAAACATGTTTATGAAATTGGAAAAATATCCTGAATGTAGATTCTTTGACATAAGGAAAGACTGTTTGACTATAGAGTCATTATCTTTGTTGTTGAGGTAAACAAAATATTTCATAATTTTCTGATTTATCGGGATAAGCAGCGGCAATCTATCAAGTTCAGCTCTGCAAGCTATGTTAGAGGCCTTATTGTTAACCTCTAAGTAACGTTTACAGAATTTGAGGTGGACTTTTTCTATTGGGGAGCTATCCCATTTTTTAAAATCTTGCTTGGTGTACACCCCCCATACCTCACTGTTGTAACTTAAGATTGGGAATACCATGGTGTCAAAAATATGGGATGCAGTATTAGGATTAAGTTTGTTAAGAATTGTCCGCTTCCGAATACTAGAAAACGCGTGAAGGGCCTTTTCTTTTAAGTGTTCGAGTGCAAGTGTAAAGTTTCCCGTTGGAGTTAAACGTGTACCTAAATAAGTGTATTCTTGGACAATTTCAATTGACTCACTGCCTATGTTGGAATTTGATGTCAATAGATTTTTTTGGGCGTTTCTGGAATATCATAATTTTTGTTTTTTTCGGATTAATTTTTAGCTTCCATTTGTCACAATACAAGGAAAGCGCATTTAAACAGTTCTGTAATCCAGTTTTCGATCTTGATAGAATAACTAAATCATCTGCGTACAAAAGTGAATTTATTTTTTTTCCCATTTGGAAGAACAAATGGGTCAGATAAGGTGTGTGTTTTCGAATAAAATTAATGTGGTACATTGTTTAAATAGAGGTTAAAAAAAAGAGGGCTTAAAATACAGCCTTGGCGTACACCTCTGGAATATGAAAAAGGCTGTGTTTTGTTTTCACCGATTTTGATGGAACATGTCGAGTTGCAATAAAGGCTTTTCATGAGGTTGTACAAGTTTCCTCCTATATTCGTTTCGTAGACATGGCAATTGGTCTTGTGTTTACATAACCCACACGGAATCAAGCATGACATTCCCTGAGCAACATAACAATTCAGCCATTCAGAATTCAGCTGAATGCATCAGAATAATTGTTCATCTTGTGCTGCTCACGCTTGTTCAAAGCAAAACAGATTAAAAACACTGTTTTAAACTCACGTTTGGGGGGAGTAATGAAATGTGAAATGGAGTAATGATTGTCGGCATATATCAGAAACAAAGTGTGAGTCATCGAGACACTGTTGCATTACAAAGCAAAGATAATCACAGGAGTACACTGAAACAAAAAACCATTGACCCTCCATACTTGTTTGTGTAGCCCAAAGATTGTTAATTGCTGCAGTTTATGTTGGTCTTTTCTGTCTAGTCCACACATTGAAATAAAGGATTCCGTATCATAAGCAAGCGATTAATCCTTCAATCTCCACAGCATGGTACTAATGTTGTTGGAGATGTAAGCTTTATTATTCTCCTAGTTGATCAGAGAATTAAACTGTTGGACATACACAACAAGGTTTTAAGATTCATCACAGGCCTTTTCCTCCGATTGTCAAGCAGACAGCTTTTTTGAACATATAGACAACCTCAAGATTGCCTCTTTCAGGTTTAGGGTTCAGTGTTGATTTTCCTTCTTGAATCCAGGGGGACCATTACTTATGCCACATTCTGACAGACCACATAAACAATCACCGGCAGCATCTTCTGGGGAAAGGAAGTGGAAACATTATTTTTACTTGTGGTACGTAAATGCTTAACAGTAGTCTATTATTTTGTGCACTTGATATGGCGTGTGCTGAAGTATAAGCTGTTCACATAATTATATGCCAGAATTGAAACCCATCCCTAATCTTAAAAGAAGAGCCAAAGGACCTTTTAGCATTGCAGCTGGATCTCAAAGGTGAAAACCACCTCAAGATCTCACTGACCCTTAAGAGAATTATGGGGACTGGTCAAAAAGCCCATGACAGACACCGCCTCGGTTGCAATAAACAGGGTCAATAAAGGAATGAAAGGTATCAAATCACAGAATGTAGTCCCTGCACGATTTTTGCTCTGTAAAAGGTTGGTAATGGCGAGAGAAGGTAGAAAAATTCTTCGGCTGGTGTTTTTGTAAGTTCTTAATCTCACCGAGACTGGTCGGTTGGACCAGATCAGTATTGATTTTATGCCGTGGATTTTTTTCCACACAAATGGGGAGAAAATCGCAATGTCTAGTTTTTTCCGGCTGCCTAATCTGCACACACTGCTAATTACCAGTCCAGATGATACATTCTAATGGCTAAGACAGAGACTTAAGATTAAACCATTTCATGCCAGAAATCAATCTTTTCTCAGTGTAATGATTCCATTCATCTTCAGTCAAAAGCCTAGAGGACTAGACATCCTACTAGTACCTTCACTGTATTAGTGTTATTTTTTGTAATTGAAACCATTCCTTCAAGAAGGAAGTTGGATTCAAGTTTTGCTTGCACAAATAAAGGCGAGTTGTTCACAGTCAGAAATAGGTTGCTCCAGCTTTTAAAGTGCAGTATAAAAGAAGTTTTATTGTATTCATTTTATCCACACAGCAACTGTGTACACTGCTAGAGACTTTGCAGAAGAAACCAGTGCCACCCTCCAGTTAGCCATGACAAGCTTAAGACAGGTTGGAAATGGGCCAGTGTTTTGCTGTACTAGTTGAGGAGTCAAACACAGTAGATAGCCCTTAAATATACGTGGCTAGCCAAATTCACTCCTTAATCCTCTTGGATGGAGATGTACATGTATCACTTCCTGCAGCACAAGAATGTTGGGGTGGCTTCTTCTGACTGGAGTTGGGTTAGACAGTCAATGGGTAGAAAAAGCAACACTGCCTCGTCCCGGTCACCATGGTCACCTTCAAAAAAACAAAGGCGGATGCCATCATTTCAACACAAGCAAGAGATCCATTCACCAGGCATTCATGAAGTAATGGTAAGGTAAGCAAGTGCAGTAGAGAAACTTTGTTTACACTTAACATTCACCTTGTGCACAATTTATGAAACTCAACTCGTTCTGAGCAGGAAGCAGGAATATTGCACATCTGTTATAACTGCCAAAGACTTTTCTAAATTGACTGTCTTGATAATTTTTGCCAGTAACACATAGATATACCATAAACGTGCGGTTGCAGAATAATATTGTGCTTCAATTTTCAGAGTTCCAGTCTCTCTCTTTATCAGCTAGCCTGTGTGCAGTACCCCCCCCTTCCCCTGCCTTCTCCGATTTTTCCTGCAGGGAGTGCCATTTGAACAACAAAATAAACAAATGGGACGTTTTGTGCCATTTTCATCCATAAGAATTACTTTGTACAGTATAACTTTCAGCCAGGATTGAATTAATTGAACCACAGGGTTAGTTAAGTTTGACAAGACTACATGCAAGTACCGTAATTGTCAACGTAATAGAGTTTACTGGAATGATGAGGAAAAAAGGAAATTCTTATCAGGAATAACACAAAAAGTTGTGCTATTTTCTCGTCTTGTGGGGATTAACTGATCCACTGGGATCGATCGCAGTATTAAGTTTGACACTAACTTGCCTTTTCAATAAAGTGACCATATTGGAAAATAATAATAATAAAAGAAGGGTTTACCATTGCAGCCCCCTTTTCCTTAACACCTCTCCTTACAAAATATACAGTATACAGTACATGGATCTCCAATAAATTTATGTATTATAACAAGTGCTGTATGAGAAGGGGAGAAGCCCACTTTAAATAAATGCCTTTCTCTCTCCCCCCCCCCACTGCCCTTCATTCTCCAGAAATTCACAAAAAATAAATAAGTGTTTATCCATAGCCTGTTCCAGGCGTTCAGACAGTAGAGCGTGTTAACTGATCATCTATTTCCCCACCATTTGAACGCTGTACATTTCTACTATCTGACCAGACATATGCATTGTCATCTAAGATCACGAAAACATGACGTGCAAACTACGTTACAAAGCGTTTAGACAAGACCACCTCTGTTAAGGTCACTGAAAAACTCTCAGAATACGAAGACCTAGAAACTGAAGTCAATACCTTAAGACTAAGGGTTAGTCTCAGTCTTTGTGAAGCTTTTCTTAAGGAAAGCACAATGCAAAGGCTCAGATGTTGATGATAGTAATAATGACAATAATAAAAATAATAACGACAACAACAACAATAAATCAAGAACTGCAGAGCCCTCATCAGGGATGTGAAATATGGTGTCTTTTTCAATTGTGGCGATTGCAATTCTAACGACTTCAAAAACTTACGATAATTACGTGTGCTTTGGTGGAACAATCAATCTGACTTTTTCACGCGTAGACCACTTTTCCTGGGTAACAGTGGATGCGGACGACAGCTAAAAATAGCCACGTCTCTGGGTACAAATACTCACCCGTCCCAGTACTTCTCGTCTCTCTCAGCGCAGCCATGCCAGAACTACTGACTTTGCTGTCCTTAAGCAAAAATACAACGATTTTCACTGACCTGAAACCCCTTCCATCGCGTATATATGCACAGTTTTTCTCTCTTGCAAAATTCACCCCCTCTGAGAAATAAGCCTTCAAAAAAAGCTTACTCTCTGCCTCAGAGCGAGGCGCGCTAAAAGAACCTGTCACGTGATCTACCATACTCTCCAATCTTAAAACGGCTGCAAGCGCAAAACCTAACTAATTAATCCCCCTGTGTAAAAAAAAAATAAATAAATAAACGATTTTTCAGTCGTTTTTTGTGCCAGTTCTAAACTTTGCACGAGCAGTGGAACGGTGGCGTCTCCCTTTTTACGTAACACTAATGCGCGTTTTTGTACAACTTGAAGTAGAACTGAAGATTCGAACAAAGCTTGTCGCTCCTGCTTGTCGATAGTTTTTTTTTTTTAAAAAATGGCTTATGTTGCAGCTTCCAACAGTGAAGCAGAGTCAGCTCCCGACCGATCCCGATTTTTGTATGACTTTGACGTGGACAATCAATGGAGGCATTTCCGTCATGGACCACCAACAGCCTCCTCGGTTGAACGGGGAAGAAGAAAAACTAGATTCAAAATGGATAAAAGGTACTCTTCAAGGAAGCAAACACCGTCAAGGAGAAAAAATGCCGCCTATCGCGACGTTGATACGGTCAATTTGGTCTGCTGCAACGGTGGATGTCTTTTAAAGAATGGCATAGAGACTGCGAGGCAGGTTATTCGACAGGAACGAGGTAGAGCTTTCTATAGATCTAGAAACTACAATGAACAAAATTACGTGATATCGAAACTTATGCAAGTGGAACTATTTCCTAGCGGACGCAGAAAAATAACCTACATTATCCCAGCTTTGGGCCCTGTGTGCAAAATCGCCTTCATGAAATGCTACGGAGTGTCGCCCAAAAAAATTAAAGTCCTTTTAGAGAAAATGGATTGTGACTGTTTATCTATTGACCCCGATAAACGCGGTAGGCACAGTAACAGACCGCGCAAATTGACGGAAGATGCGAGGAGACAAGTAACAGAGTTTATCTGTTCCCATTCGGCAAACCACTCGCACTACAGAAGGGCGCGAACGGAAAAACAATTTTTTGATACCCCCACAACTATGCGAAGAATGTGGAGAGAGTTCACTAGACATTACCCGAATTTCACCTCGACACGTTTGGGAAAGAAAAACAAAGGTCCTGTTATAAGTTTTACTACCTTCAGGAACGTGTTCAACGAAGATCTCGGCAGCAGGTTGGGTTTTCGAAAACCACGAGAAGACACATGTCAGGTTTGTGACAGGACCTTAAACACGATAGGACGAATGACAAACGGCGCAACCGAGGACGGCGCCAGTAATGAAGAAGAACTTCAAAGAATAAGAACAGAACGTCAAAATCATTTAATTGAGGGCGAAAGGAGATATGCTGCCTTAAAGTATGACATGTTTGTTCTGTCTAAGAAACGGGTCAATGGGTGTACAGATGAAAGTTAGCAGATGGATTGTCGACGCTGATTTCCTCTTTGCTTTAGCTTGAAGGTCAAGAAAATGTAAAACTCAGTATAGTTAAGGTGAATAAAGTGTTGAAAGAATTTGTACTTGCTGAGTTCGAGTTGATTTGAGAGAAGGTGGGTAACTTTGTAGTTTGCGATTTGATGACACTAGTAATAGGCCCTCTGCAGCTAGCCATTCATGTGGTACAAAACCGCCATGCTGGAGAGCAAAAGTCGCACTGGGACAAGAGAAACAAAAGACATACCGGCATAATTTTAAATGGTAATTTTCTTTGTTAGTCTTGTCCCAGTGCGACTTTTGCTCTCCAGCACGGCGGTTTCGTACCACGTGAATGACTAGCTGCAAAGGGCCTATTACCTTAGCCTACCAAAGCTAATCGCATGTCTCAGATCAAGGCTTTGTTAACTTGAGGAAAGTACAACCTTCCTATGCCTTATGATAGGTGGGTAGCCCTCCCTCCTACCATGAAACATGGGCCTGAATCCGAAAAAAGGGTTGCGTATTTGTTATATATCTGTTTTAAAAAAAATCGCCCTCCTCAATTGTCATCCCTTTTAATTATTCATTACATAAAAAAGTCCCCGTACTGATACAAAATACACACCGCATCACGGAAAAAGATTCACTTAAACACATTCAATTCCAGTTCAAAAAAGTACAGGAAACCGTGAGCCATGGCAGACTGAACAGAGATATTTAGAGTCTCTTTTACGGAAAAGAGCAAACGTCAGATTCAAGTTGAGAATTTCACAACAAGAAACAGGGAACACTTGGTCACGTGGTACAAATTCACCTTTGCCGTTTGCCGCAAACGTGACTCTTGGCTCCAAAAGGGAGCTTAAGCAACAGCGTTTTTGAGCGACGGACGTCAACCGGAAGTGGGCTTTTTGCAACATTGGGCAGTGGATGGGTTCAAAATCCCGGGCAAATCGTCTTTATAAGAGAAAAGAAACTTAGAAATACAAATTTTTTAGCGTCAAGGCATATAAAAGAAGAGAAGGCCTCACTTCCGGTTGACGTGCATCGCTCAAAGTCGTCTTTGCTTAGGGTCCCTAATGTGAAGACAACTGTGTGCAAGACCTGCGCGCGCTCTCTTAAGTTTCTCTTCCAATGACTGTCGCAAACGTAAGTGATAACGGTAGTGTTTTTTTTTTTGAATATCGAGCCACTAGCGCAAGCTGTAAATAACTGAAGACACAAGTTTCAAAGTAAACTGAGTACTGCGTTAAAGAGGGCAAGATGTGTTAAGCCTCACGTAGTCAGGTCCCTTTGCATGGACTAAAATGGCCTCGAAAACGCTTACTTTGCATATGGATTTTCACAAAAGCTTACCTACACCAAAGGTGTCTTCTCAAGACTGGTATTACTCAAAAAAGCTCAGAACAAGCCTAATGGGTATATACTGCGCAAACCAGGAGGTTATACACTGTTTTATGTACGACGAGTCTATTGCTGGTGTAGGCCCAAATGAAGTGATCTCAATCTTGGACTATTTTCTCAAAAAACTTCAGACGGAGCAAGGCCGAGACAGGTATGACCATCTTATAGTGTGGTGTGACAATTCTCCGGCTCAGTTTAAGCAAAACTTTCTATTTTTTTATATGGATTACCTGGTCACAAGAGGAGACTTCCTACGAACAGACTTAAAATTTTTGTTGGAGGGCCACTCGTATAGTGTGTGCGATAGATATTTTGGAAACATTCAAAAAGTTTTTAACGCCCAAGAGAAAATTGAAACACCCAAAGACTGGGAAAACGTTCTAGTCAGCAGTGGTTTATCAAACGTCAAGGTCTATTGGGTAGGTCTGGACATGATAAAGGACTACAAGTCATTTTTAAAGTTAAAATACGTCAGTAGAAACGAAGATTTACAGCACGAGAAATTTGAGGTCAAAGAAATCGCGTGGATTAATGTTGGAATTGGGGAACAGCCTGATGACAGGGGCAATCTGAAAGTTGTAGATCATCCCGACTGCGCCTTCGTGCGTTTCACTATTGACCCAAAACAGCAACCCAGGCTAGTTTCGTACACAAAGAAAAGGCAAGCAACTCCACTGCGAATAGACCTACTGACCACACTGAGGCAGGAACTAAGGCCAATTCGTGAAGATGTAAAGCAGCAGTGTCTAAATCTAGCTAGAAAATATTTAAGTGAACGTGCCGAGCGTTTTTATGCTGCCCTACCATGTATCCAAGAGGGGAGCGAGATTGACGATTGAAGGTTATCATTATATACCTTTCACTTGAACATTAATCGTGTGTCCTAATTAGCTTCCTCTTTAACGCAGCACCTCAGTTTCCTTCGCCTTGCCTTTGTCTTACAGTAAAACGTACTAAGAACCTGGATTTTTCAAAGTTATCCTAAACAGGTTATTCTTTTTAATATATAAATGGTAGTTAGTACAGGTTAAGGCTATTTAGGTTCTTACATAGGTTATGTTCTGAATAAGAAACATACAATATAGCCAAGAGAATTTAGTGGTTCAGCTTATTCCTCATATAAAATCTGCACACCAAATAAGACGTTATGTAAAAATGACCATATAAAGAAAACCTAAAGTATTGACCTCATTGGCATTTAAACAGTCCAGTTAGAGCGATAATGCAGGTATGTCTTCAAAGAGGATTCTAAACAGTGACTGATCTAACTTTTGCCCAAGGGTACAGGCAAATTTTTTCAGAGATTTTAGAAACTAAGAAATTGTTTCAATTTCTAGACTAAACAGGTTCTTAAAATATAGGTTCTTAGGCAAGGGGTTTCACTGTATAGCACCATTTTATCATTCGCTAATAAATAAATCGTTGTTGTTGTTGAAAACTACTGTTTGCTGCTTGACCGTTCCGGTACGACAGTGAGTTAGAAAGCTACACTAGCCAATGGTTGGGATTCTGAGATAGGTACCTTTTTCTAAAATCAGACAGATAATATGTGGTAATTTCCCAAATGACCAGGTAACTGCATCAATGAATACTCAACTGCTTTCTCTAATGGCCAGCTATCTGCTGCAGTGAATATTGGAGCAGAACACAAATCGTTGCTTATACATCTGTAAGGGTGAATTAATTAATAATTATCTGTCTGATTTTGGAAAAAGGTACCCTACAACAGAAGCGGGTCTGTAACAAATGTGTGTCTTTTCTGTGGTTACAATATTGACTTAACTTCTAAATTACCAAAAAGGCCTTAGAGTGGCCAAGCTTCTTTCAAGTATGGTAGAAATTGGCTAATGAGCCACACCCCTTCTCCCCCTATTCCCCTCACCCCTGCATCCGAGGCCCTTGTCCTAACAGCTTATATGGGCCGGAGCAGAAAAACAATAAACTAACAGCGTGCAATGACTTCAATGCTTGCGTGCATGACCACTACTGTATAACGGAACGTTAGATAGCTACTCTAGCCAATAGTTGGGACTCTGAGAAAGGTGCCCTTTTCTAAAATCAGACAGAAAATTAATATGCGGTAATTTCCCAAATGACTTTCTCCACTGGCCAGCTATCTGCTGCAGTAAGTATTCAAGCGGTACACAAATCATTACTTATCCAGTTACAGTGAATAATATGTGGTAATTTCCTAATGACAAGGTAACTGCACCAATATGAATGTACTCAACAGCTTTCTCTAATAGCCAGCTATCTGCTGCAGTGAATATTGAAGCAGTACACAAATCATTGCTTATCTGTTAGGGTGAATCAATACGTGGTAATTTCCCAAACGACCATGCAGCTAACTGCACCAATGAATACTCATTCACTTTCTCTAATGGCCACCTATCTGCTGCAGTGAATATTGAAGCAGTACACACATCATTGCTTATCTGTTAGGGTTAATCTGTCTGATTTTGGAAAAAGGTACCCTACAACAGAAGAGGCTCTGTAACAAATGGATGTCTTTTCTGTGGTCTCCAAAATTGACTTAACTTCTGAATTACCAAAAAGGCCTTAGAGTGGCTAAGGTTCGTTCAAGTGTGGTAGAGGTTGGCCAGCGAATCACGCCCCTTTCCCCTCAAACCCCCCCCCCCCCCCCACCTGCTTCTGAGGCCCTTGTCCCAACAACTAATATGGGAGGAGTATAACGAACAAAAAGTATGCACTGATTTCAATGCTTGCGTGTGTCACCACTACTGTATGGCGGTAAGTTAGATAGCTACACTAGCCAACGGCTGGAATTCTTAGATAGGTACCTTTTTAGGTGAAATCAGACAGAAATAACACAAGTGTTAGCTATCTCTTGTAGTTTATAATCTGCCATGGTGATCTTTCTAATTTGGCCAGAAAAGGTTTCTTAAAGCACACAGGGTTTGTAAGCAATCTAGTATGCTATTTCCGTGGTCCTTGTATTGTCCGTTGGGTCTGTTTTTTTCGAAAGGGTCAAAGTTCTTTAGGCTCCTTTAGTGCAGTGACCACTGCTTTACTCCCTCTCTGGTGAAAAAAGATAATAATAATAAATAATAATAAGCAACAGCAATTCAGGGAAAGAAGTATTGCAGCATAAAATACTAGCATTACTAAAGTTTGTTAACTGGTTCAAGTTAATAGTAGCTTTGAGAGAGAAATATTCGGAGCACCTCTTGCGGTTTCCAAGCAAGATGTCAGTATTTACCGTTCTCGTTTTAACCCCAATTACCTGCCGGTAACTCTTGCGGCAAGAACCAAGAGCTTTTGCTCGAGTGTCTCCCAGAGTTACCGTCATTTAAAGACTGACAGAAACGTCAAGACTTCTACTTGTAAAAGTAAAAAAAAACAAAAAACAAAAAAACTAATGCAGTTTCACTCACCGTGATCTCTTGCAGCGAAGTTGCGCATGGCCGCGGAGGACTGTGTAATTGCCCCAAACGGGGCAAAAACCCAGGCTTCGCGCGGGCAACAGCTCCGTGGGCCATTTGTACGATGACGTATCCCTTTATTTTTACTACTAAGACCAGAGTTCATTTCGTTTTTTCTTTTCTATTTAAATTTGGTAGTCCCAGTAAGGTTTTAATAACAAAAGCCTTAACTTGCACAAGAAAGCAATACCCTGATAATGGTAAAATGACACCACGTGCAAATGGCCTACTCCATTATGTAAGAATACACTTTCTCACAAACAAGAAAACCCTCCCAGCGCGAACTTCACTCTCTGTAATATAAAACGCACGGTTTTTCGCCAACCCTACTGTTAACCTCTGTCCGCAAAGATTAGCATCTATCAACAGGCCCTAACTATCTGGGTGACCTGTGCTGCACCCATAATTCAGTTGTGTCTAAAATCAAATATGGCGATCTCCAGGATCTCAGAGGGATCGAGCAAGGAATATTCCAAGATTCAGGGTTTCTTTGTACATCGTTATAATCGGTAAGCAAACAGTTACAGTGTTACATTCATTGGACACTGCAGTACAAATTGTATTGCGAAATCCGTTCTCGTCTCTCATGGCAGCTGTGTAGTAACCCTTACAAGCTTGTGTTGTTTATTTCAGGCCTACACATATTTAATCGCTAGGATATTTACAGTCAAACGAAATCGAGCCTTATAACACTAATGAAACTCAAGACAATATGAATAAAATAGTATCGAACCTGCGTGCTAAAACCGGACCACAACACCTGTTTGAATATAATTTGCAGAATGTAGTAAAAACAAACAACAACAACAAAAAAAACATCTGTATTTTAAAATGATGTTCCTTCGAATTCATTATCAGTTTTATGCTTTCTGGAGATGATTTCTTGTCAAAGTCAGGTATTATTCGATTGATTTGATTAATAAATGCCTGTCTCTGTACTGAGTATTTGTTACATTGAAAGAGGAAATGAATCTCATCTTCTACCTGATTTGAGTTACATGAGGGACATAATCTATTTTCTCTTGGCAAATGATCGATTTGGTATCGACCATGTTCAGTCATAAGTTTGTGATTACTTATTTTAAATTTAACAAAATTCTGTCGTTCGTCATAACGTCTTAGCCGGTAGAGATAATCAGATGTAGAATATTCGTCTTTAAAAGTTTTATAAAATTCTAGTTTTTTTGAATTTTCAAGGCTGTGCCACCAAAAAGATAGATATTTCTCTCTCATTTCTGTGGTATATCATCTAATTTTATCATTATCTAGAGATTCAGCATCTAAACTGGTTAGATTGTATTGTTCAAACATGTTTATGAAATTGGAAAAATATCCTGAATGTAGATTCTTTGACATAAGGAAAGACTGTTTGACTATAGAGTCATTATCTTTGTTGTTGAGGTAAACAAAATATTTCATAATTTTCTGACTTATCGGGATAAGCAGCGGCAATCTATCAAGTTCAGCTCTGCAAGCTATGTTAGAGGCCTTATTGTTAACCTGTAAGTAACGTTTACAGAATTTGAGGTGGACTTTTTCTATTGGGGAGCTATCCCATTTTTTAAAATCTTGCTTGGTGTACACTCCCCATACCTCACTGTTGTAACTTAAGATTGGGAATACCATGGTGTCAAAAATATGGGATGCAGTATTAGGATTAAGTTTGTTAAGAATTGTCCGCTTCCGAATACTAGAAAACGCGTGAAGGGCCTTTTCTTTTAAGTGTTCGAGTGCAAGTGTAAAGTTTCCCGTTGGAGTTAAACGTGTACCTAAATAAGTGTATTCTTGGACAATTTCAATTGACTCACTGCCTATGTTGGAATTTGATGTCAATAGATTTTTTTGGGCGTTTCTGGAATATCATAATTTTTGTTTTTTTCGGATTAATTTTTAGCTTCCATTTGTCACAATACAAGGAAAGCGCATTTAAACAGTTCTGTAATCCAGTTTTCGATCTTGATAGAATAACTAAATCATCTGCGTACAAAAGTGAATTTATTTTTTTTCCCATTTGGAAGAACAAATGGGTCAGATAAGGTGTGTGTTTTCGAATAAATGTGGTACATTGTTTAAATAGAGGTTAAATAAAAGAGGGCTTAAAATACAGCCTTGGCATACACCTCTTTGGAATATGAAAAAGGCTGTGTTTTGTTTTCACCGATTTTGATGGAACATGTCGAGTTGCAATAAAGGCTTTTCATGAGGTTGTACAAGTTTCCTCCTATATTCGTTTCGTAGACATGGCAATTGGTCTTGTGTTTACATAACCCACACGGAATCAAGCATGACATTCCCTTAGCAACATAACAATTCAGCCATTCAGAATTCAGCTGAATGCATCAGAATAATTGTTCATCTTGTGCTGCTCACGCTTGTTCAAAGCAACACAGATTAAAAACGCTGTTTTAAACTCACGTTTGGGGGGAGTAATGAAATGTGAAATGGAGTAATGATTGTCGGCATATATCAGAAACAAAGTGTGAGTCATCGAGACACTGTTGCATTACAAAGCAAAGATAATCACAGGAGTACACTGAAACAAAAAACCATTGACCCTCCATACTTGTTTGTGTAGCCCAAAGATTGTTAATTGCTGCAGTTTATGTTGGTCTTTTCTGTCTAGTCCACACATTGAAATAAAGGATTCCGTATCATAAGCAAGCGATTAATCCTTCAATCTCCACAGCATGGTACTAATGTTGTTGGAGATGTAAACTTTATTATTCTTCTAGTTGATCAGAGAATTAAACTGTTGGACATACACAACAAGGTTTTAAGATTCATCACAGGCCTTTTCCTCCGATTGTCAAGCAGACAGCTTTTTTGAACATAATTATAGACAACCTCAAGATTGCCTCTTTCAGGTTTAGGGTTCAGTGTTGATTTTCCTTCTTGAATCCAGGGGGACCATTACTTATGCCACATTCTGACAGACCACATAAACAATCACCGGCAGCATCTTCTGGGGAAAGGAAGTGGAAACATTATTTTTACTTGTGGTACGTAAATGCTTAACAGTAGTCTATTATTTTGTGCACTTGATATGGCGTGTGCTGAAGTATAAGCTGTTCACATAATTATATGCCAGAATTGAAACCCATCCCTAATCTTAAAAGAAGAGCCAAAGGACCTTTTAGCATTGCAGCTGGATCTCAAAGGTGAAAACCACCTCAAGATCTCACTGACCCTTAAGAGAATATATGGGGACTGGTCAAAAAGCCCATGACAGACACCGCCTCGGTTACAATAAACAGGGTCAATTAAGGAATGAAAGGTATCAAATCACAGAATGTAGTCCCTGCACGATTTTTGCTCTGTAAAAGGTTGGTAATGGCGAGAGAAGGTAGAAAATTCTTCGGCTGGTGTTTTTGTAAGTTCTTAATCTCACCGAGACTGGTCGGTTGGACCAGATCAGTATTGATTTTATGCCGTGGATTTTTTTCCACACAAATGGGGAGAAAATCGCAATGTCTAGTTTTTTCCGGCTGCCTAATCTGCACACACTGCTAATTACCAGCCCAGATGATACATTCTAATGGCTAAGACAGCTGAGACTTAAGATTAAACCATTTCATGCCAGAAATCAATCTTTTCTCAGTGTAATGATTCCATTCATCTTCAGTCAAAAGCCTAGAGGACTAGACATCCTACTAGTACCTTCACTGTATTAGTGTTATTTTTTGTAATTGAAACCATTCCTTCAAGAAGGAAGTTGGATTCAAGTTTTGCTTGCACAAATAAAGGCGAGTTGTTCACAGTCAGAAATAGGTTGCTCCAGCTTTTAAAGTGCAGTATAAAAGAAGTTTTATTGTATTCATTTTATCCACACAGCAACTGTGTACACTGCTAGAGACTTTGCAGAAGAAACCAGTGCCACCCTCCAGTTAGCCATGACAAGCTTAAGACAGGTTGGAAATGGGCCAGTGTTTTGCTGTACTAGTTGAGGAGTCAAACACAGTAGATATACGTGGCTAGCCAAATTCACTCCTTAATCCTCTTGGATGGAGATGTACAGCATGTATGACTTCCTGCAGCACAAGAATGTTGGGGGTGGCTTCTTCTGACTGGAGTTGGGTTAGACAGTCAATGGGTAGAAAAGCAACACTGCCTCGTCCCGGTCACCATGGTCACCTTCAAAAAACAAAGGCGGATGCCATCATTTCAACACAAGCAAGAGATCCATTCACCAGGCATTCATGAAGTAATGGTAAGGTAAGCAAGTGCAGTAGAGAAACTTTGTTTACACTTAACATTCACCTTGTGCACAATTTATGAAACTCAGCTCGTTCTGAGCAGGAAGCAGGAATATTGCACATCTGTTATAACTGCCAAAGACTTTTCTAAATTGACTGTCTTGATAATTTTTGCCAGTAACACATAGATATACCAAAAACGTGCGGTTGCAGAATAATATTGTGCTTCAATTTTCAGAGTTCCAGTCTCTCTCTTTATCAGCTAGCCTGCGTGCAGTACCCCCCCCCCTTCCCCTGCCTTCTCCGATTTTTCCTGCAGGGAGGGAGGGGGTCTGTATACAGGCTATTTATTAGCATAAAATTGGCTGTGTAGGTGGTTTGGGGGCGTGGCAGGGGGTGTTGTAGCTCAAAACGAAATTTCTTTTAATTTTTTTCACATTTTGTCTTTCAGCCTGCCCTGGTTCCAGATCAGATGGGATCAAGTTGCCACTAAACTATTTACGGTCAAATTCAGTCAAGACTGCCATTTGAACAATAAAATAAACAAATGGGAAGTTTTGTGCCATTTTCATCCATAAGAATTACTTTGTACAGTATAACTTTCAGCCAGGATTGAATTAATTGAACCACAGGGTTAGTTAAGTTTGACAATGCTACATGCAAGTACCGTAATTGTCAACGTAATAGAGTTTGCTGGAACGATGAGGAAAAAGGGAAATTCTTATCAGGAATAACACAAAAAGTTGTGCTATTTTCTCCTCTTGTGGGGATTAACTGATCCACTGGGATCGATAGCAGTATTAAGTTTGACACTAACTTGCCTTTTCAATAAAGTGACCATATTGGAAAATAATAATAATCAAAGAAGGGTTTACTATTGCAGCCTCCTTTTCCTTAACACCTCTCCTTACAAAATATACAGTATACAGTACATGGATCTCCAATAAATTTATGTATTATAACAAGTGCTGTATAAGAAGGAGAGAAGCCCGGTTTAAATAAGTGCCTTTCTCTCACCCCCTCCCGCCCTTCACTCTCCAGAAATTCACAAAACATAAATAAGTGCTCCACTAGCCTGTTCCAGGCGTTCAGACAGTAGAGCGTGTTAACTGACTCCCCACCATTTGAACACTGTACTCTACGATCTGAACACCTGGAACAGGCTAGTGCTCCGGGCTCTCGGTTTATCCATAGCCATGATCAGGCCGCAAGTGCATTCATTGGAAGATATGGCCGAATTATAATATCATATTAAAAGATGCCAGGACAATGGTATCATCTATTTAAGCCAACAGACAGTTGTAGAACATGAAGATGTTACATTTCTAAGGAAGATGCAAATACACACCGACCAAGGATTCGCTACTTAGAGACCAGACATTGTCATCTAAGATCACGAAAACATGACGTGCAAACTACGTTGCAAAGCGTTTAGACAAGACCACCTCTGTTAAGGTCACTGAAAAACTCTCAGAATACGAAGACCTAGAAACTGAAGTCAATACCTTAGGACTAAGGGTTAGTCTCAGTCTTTGTGAAGCTTTTCTTAAGGAAAGCACAATGCAAAGGCTCAGATGTTGATGATAGTAATAATGACAATAATAAAAATAATAACGACAACAACAACAATAAATCAAGAACTGCAGAGCCCTCATCAGGGATGTGAAATATGGTGTCTTTTTCAATTGTGGCGATTGCAATTCTAACGACGACAAAAACTTACGATAATTACGTGTGCTTTCGTGGAACAATCGATCTGACTTTTTCACGTGTAGATTACTTTCCCTGGGTAGCAGTGGATGCGGACGACAGCTAAAAATAGCCACGTCTCTGGGTACAAATACTCACCCGTCCCAGTACTTCTCGTCTCTCTCAGCGCAGCCATGCTAGAACTACTGACTTTGCTGTCCTTCAGCAATAAAACAACGATTTTCACTGACCTGAAACCCCTTCCATCGCGTAGTTTATGTTCCATATTTATATATGCACAGTTTTTCTCTCTTGCAAAATTCACCCCCTCCGAGAAATAAGCCTTCAAAAAAAGCTTACTCCCTGCCTCAAAGCGAGGCGCGCTAAAAGAGAACCAGTCACGCGATCTACCATACTCTCCAATCTTAAAACGGCTGCAAGCGCAAAACCTAACTAGTTAATCCCCCTGAGTAAAAGAAAAAATAAATAAATTAAACGATTTTTCAGTCGTTTTTTGTGCCAGTTCTAAACTTTGCACGAGCAGTGGAACGGTGGCGTCTCCCTTTTTACGTAACAGTAATGCGCGTTTTTGTACAACTTGAAGTAGAACTGAAGATTCGAACAAAGCTTGTCGCTCCTGCTTGTCGACAGTTTTTTTTTAAAAAAAAAATGGCTTATGCTGCAGCTTCCAACAGTGAAGCAGAATCAGCTCCCGACCTATCCCGATTTTTGTATGACTTTGACGTGGACAATCAATGGAGCCATTTCCGTCATGGACCACCAACAGCCTCCTCGGTTGAACGGGGAAGAAGGAAAACTAGATTCAAAATGGATAAAAGGTACTCTTCAAGGAAGCAAACACCGTCAAGGAGAAAAAATGCCGCCTATCGCGACGTTGACACGGTCAATTTGGTCTGCTGCAACGGTGGATGTCTTTTAAAGAATGGCATAGAGACTGCGAGGCAAGTTATTCGACAGGAACGAGGTAGAGCTTTCTATAGATCTAGAAACTACAACGAACAAAATTACGTGATATCGAAACTTATGCAAGTGGAACTATTTCCTAGCGGACGCAGAAAAATAACCTACAGTATCCCAGCTTTAGGCCCTGTGTGCAAAATCGCCTTCATGAAATGCTATGGAGTGTCGCCTAAAAATTAAAGTCCTTTTAGAGAAAATGGATTGTGACTGTTTATCTATTGACCCCGATAAACGGGGTAGGCACAGTAACAGACCGCGCAAATTGACGGAAGATGCGAGGAGACAAGTAACAGAGTTTATCTGTTCCCATTCGGCAAACCACTCGCACTACAGAAGGGCGCGAACGGAAAAACAATTTTTTTGATACGCCGACAACTATGAGGAGAATGTGGGGACAGTTTACTAGACAATACCCGAATTTCACCTCGACACGTTTGGGAAAGAAAAACAAAGGTCCTGTTATAAGTTTTACTACCTTCAGGAACGTGTTCAACGAAGATCTCGGCAGCAGGTTGGGTTTTCGAAAACCACGAGAAGACACATGTCAGGTTTGTGACAAGACCTTAAACACGATAGGACGAATGACAAACGGCGCAGCCGAGGACGGCGCCAGAAATGAAGAAGAACTTCAAAGAATAAGAACAGAACGTGAAAATCATTTAATTGAGGGCGAAAGGAGATATGCTGCCTTAAAGTATGACATGTTTGTTCTGTCTAAGAAACGGGTCAATGGGTGTACAGATGAAAGTTAGCAGATGAATTGTCGACGCTGATTTCCTCTTTGCTTTAGCTTGAAGGTCAAGAAAATGTAGGAAGAGTTTAAAACTCAGTATAGTTAAGGTGAATAAAGTGTTGAAAGAATTTGTACTTGCTGAGTTCGAGTTGATTTGAGAGAAGGTGGGTAACTTTGTAGTTTGCGATTTGATGGCACTAGTAATAGGCCCTCTGCAGCTAGCCATTCATGTGGTACAAAACCGCCATGCTGGAGAGCAAAAGTCGCACTGGGACAAGACAGACAAAAGACATACCGGCATAATTTTAAATGGTAATTTTCTTTGTTAGTCTTGTCCCAGTGCGACTTTTGCTCTCCAGCACGGCGGTTTTGTACCACGTGAATGACTAGCTGCAAAGGGCCTATTACCTTAGCCTACCAAAGCTAATCGCATGTCTCAGATCAAGGCTTTGTTAACTTGAGGAAAGTACAACCTTCCTATGCCTTATGATAGTTGGGTAGCTAGCCCTCCCTCCTACCATGAAACATGGGCCTGAATCCGAAAAAGGGTTGCGTATTTGTTATATATCTGTTTTAAAAAAATCGCCCTCCTCGAATTGTCATCCCTTTTAATTATTCATTACATAAAAAAGTCCCCGTACTAATACAAAATACACACCGCATCACGGAAAAAGATTCACTAAAACACATACAATTTCAGTTCAAAAAAGTACAGGAAACCGTGAGCCATGGCAGACTGAACAGAGATATTTAGAGTCTCTTTTACGGAAAAGAGCAAGCGTCAGATTCAAGTTGAGAATTTCACAACAAGAAACAGGGAACACTTGGTCACGTGGTACAAATTCACGTTTGCCGTTTGCCGCAAACGTGACTCTTGGCTCCAACAGGGAGCTTAAGCAACAGCGTTTTTGAGCGACGGACGTCAACCGGAAGTGGGCTTTTTGCAACATTGGGCAGTGGGTGGGCTCAAAATTTCGGGCAAATCGTCTTTATAAGAGAAAAGAAACTTAGCGATACAAATTTTTTAGCGTCAAGGCATATAAAAGAAGAGAAGGCCTCACTTCCGGTTGACGTGCATCGCTCAAAGTCGTGTTTGCTTAGGGTCCCTAATGTGAAGACAACTGTTTGCAAGGTCAACAGACCTGCGCGCGCTCTCTTAAGTTTCTCTTCCAATGACTGTCGCAAACGTAAGTGATAACGGTAGTTTTTTTTTTTGAATATCGAGCCACTAGCGCAAGCTGTAAATAACTGAAGAGATAAGTTTCAAAGTAAACTGAGTGCTGCGTTAAAGAGGGCACGATGTGTTAAGCCTCACGTAGTCAAGCCCCTTTCATGGACTAAAATGGCCTCGAAAACGCTTACTTTGCATATGGATTTTCACAAAAGCTTACCTACACCAAAGGTGTCGTCTCAAGACTGGTATTACTCAAAAAAGCTCAGGACAAGCCTAATGGGTATATACTGCGCAAACCAGGAGGTCATACACTGTTTTATGTACGACGAGTCTATTGCTGGTGTAGGCCCAAATGAAGTGATCTCAATCTTGGACTATTTTCTCAAAAAACTTCAGACGGAGCAAGGCCGAGACAGGTATGACCATCTTATAGTGTGGTGTGACAATTCTCCGGCTCAGTTTAAGCAAAACTTTCTATTTTTTTATATGGATTACCTGGTCACAAGAGGAGACTTCCTACGAACAGACTTAAAATTCTTGTTGGAGGGCCACTCGTATAGTGTGTGCGATAGATATTTTGGAAACATTCAAAAAGTTTTTAACGCCCAAGAGAAAATTGAAACACCCAAAGATTGGGAAAACGTTCTAGTCAGCAGTGGTTTATCAAGCGTCAAGGTCTATTGGGTAGGTCTTGACATGATAAAGGACTACAAGTCATTTTTAAAGTTAAAATACGTCAGTAGAAACGAAGATTTACAGCACGAGAAATTTGAGGTCAAAGAAATCGCGTGGATTAATGTTGGAATTGGGGAACAGCCTGATGACAGCGGCAATCTGAAAGTTGTAGATCATCCCGACTGCGCCTTCGTGCGTTTCACTATTGACCCAAAACAGCAACCCAGGCTAGTTTCGTACACAAAGAGAAGGCAAGCAACTCCACTGCGAATAGACCTACTGACCACACTGAGGCAGGAACTAAGGCCAATTCGTGAAGATGTAAAGCAGCAGTGTCTAAATCTAGCTAGAAAATATTTAAGTGAACGTGCCGAACGTTTTTATGCTGCCCTACCATGTATCCAAGAGGGGAGCGAGATTGACGATTGAAAGCTATCATTATATACATTTCACTTGAACATTAATCGTGTGTCCTAATTAACTTCCTCTTTAACGCAGCACCTCAGTTTCCTTCGCCTTGCCTTTGTCTTACAGTAAAACGTACCAAGAGACTAAGAATCTGGATTTTTCAAAGTTATCCTAAACAGGTTATTCTTTTTAATATATAAATGGTAGTTAGTACAGGTTAAGGCTATTTAGGTTCTTACACAGGTTATGTTCTGAATAAGAAAAATACAATATAGCCAAGCGAATTTAGTGGTTCAGCTTATTCCTCATATAAAATCTGCACACCAAATAAGACGTTATGTAAAAACGACCACATAAAGAAAACCTAAAGCATTGACCTCATTGGCATTTAAACAGTCCAGTTAGAGCGATAATGCAAGTATGTCTTCAAAGAGGATTCTGAATAGTGACTGATCTAGCTTTTGCCCAAGGGTACAGGCAAATTTTTTCAGAGATTTTAGAAACTAAGAAATTGTTTCAATTTCTAGACTAAACAGGTTCTTAAAATATAGGTTCTTAGGCAAGGGGTTTCACTGTATAGCACAATGTTATCATTCGCTAATAAAAAAATTGTTGTTGTTGTTGAAAACTACTATTTGCTGCTTGACCATTCCGGTACGACAGTGAGTTAGAAAACTACACTAGCCAATGGTTGGGATTCTTAGATAGGTACCTTTTTCTAAAATCAGACAGATAATATGTGGTAATTTCCCAAATGACCAGGTAACTGCATCAATGAATACTCAACTGCTTTCTCTAATGGCCAGCTATCTGCTGCAGTGAATATTGAAGCAGAACACAAATCGTTGCTTATCTGTAAGGGTGAATTAATATGTGGTAATTTCCCAAATGACCAGGTAACTGCATCAATGAATACTCAACTGCTTTCTCTAATGGCCAGCTATCTGCTGCAGTGAATATTGAAGCAGAACACAAATCGTTGCTTATCTGTAAGGGTGAATTAATATGTGGTAATTTCCCAAATGACCAGGTCACTGCATCAATGAATACTCAACTGCTTTCTCTAATGGCCAGCTATCTGCTGCAGTGAATATTGAAGCAGAACACAAATCGTTGCTTATCTGTAAGGGTGATCTGTCTGATTTTGGAAAAAGGTACCCTACAACAGAAGAGGGTCTGTAACAAATGTATGTCTTTTCTGTGGTTCCAATATTGACTTAACTTTTAAATTACCAAAAAGGCCTTAGAGTGGCCAAGCTTCTTTCAAGTATGGTAGAAATTGGCTAATGAGCCACACCCCTTCTCCCCCTATTCCCCTCACCCCTGCATCCGAGGCCCTTGTCCTAACAGCTTATATGGGCCGGAGCAGAAAAACAATAAACTAACAGCATGCAATGACTTCAATGCTTGCGTGCATGACCACTACTGTATAACGGAACGTTAGATAGCTACTCTAGCCAATAGTTGGGACTCTGAGAAAGGTGCCCTTTTCTAAAATCAGACAGAAAATTAATATGTGGTAATTTCCCAAATGACTAGGTAACTGCCCCAATGAACACTCAACCACTTTCTCCACTGGCCAGCTATCTGCTGCAGTAAGTATTCAAGCGGTACACAAATCATTACTTATCCAGTTACAGTGAATAATATGTGGTAATTTCCTAATGACAAGGTAACTGCTTCAATATGAATGTACTCAACAGCTTTCTCTAATAGCCAGCTATCTGCTGCAGTGAATATTGAAGCAGTACACAAATCATTGCTTATCTGTTAGGGTGAATTAATACGTGGTAATTTCCCAAATGACCAGCTAACTGCACCAATGAATACTCATCCACCTTCTCTAATGGCCACCTATCTGCTGCAGTGAATATTAAAGCAGTATACACATCATTGCTTATCTGTTAGGGTTAATTTCTGTCTGATTTTGGAATAAGGTACCCTACAACAGAAGAGGCTCTGTAAAAAATGGATGCCTTTTCTGTGGTCTCCAAATTGACGTAACTTCTGAATTACCAAAAAGGCCTTAGAGTGGCTAAGGTTCGTTCAAGTGTGGTAGAGGTTGGCCAGCGAATCACGCCCCTTTCCCCTCAAACCCCTGCCCCCCCACCGGCTTCTGAGGCCCTTGTCCCAACAACTAATATGGGAGGAGTATAACAAACAAAAAGTATGCACTGATTTCAATGCTTGCGTGTGTCACCACTACTGTATGGCGGTAAGTTAGATAGCTACACTAGCCAACGGCTGGAATTCTTAGATAGGTACCTTTTTAGGTGAAATCAGACAGAAATAACACAAGTGTTAGCTATCTCTTGTAGTTTATAATCTGCCATGGTGATCTTTCTAATTTGGCCAGAAAAGGTTTCTTAAAGCACACAGGGTTTGTAAGCAATCTAGTATGCTATTTCCGTGGTCCTTGTATTGTCCGTTGGGTCTGTTTTTTTCGAAAGGGTCAAAGTTCTTTAGGCTCCTTTAGTGCAGTGACCACTGCTTTACTCCCTCTCTGGTGAAAAAAGATAATAATAATAAATAATAATAAGCAACAGCAATTCAGGGAAAGAAGTATTGCAGCATAAAATACTAGCATTACTAAAGTTTGTTAACTGGTTCAAGTTAATAGTAGCTTTGAGAGAGAAATATTCGGAGCACCTCTTGCGGTTTCCAAGCAAGATGTCAGTATTTACCGTTCTCGTTTTAACCCCAATTACCTGCCGGTAACTCTTGCGGCAAGAACCAAGAGCTTTTGCTCGAGTGTCTCCCAGAGTTACCGTCATTTAAAGACTGACAGAAACGTCAAGACTTCTACTTGTAAAAGTAAAAAAAAACAAAAAACAAAAAAACTAATGCAGTTTCACTCACCGTGATCTCTTGCAGCGAAGTTGCGCATGGCCGCGGAGGACTGTGTAATTGCCCCAAACGGGGCAAAAACCCAGGCTTCGCGCGGGCAACAGCTCCGTGGGCCATTTGAACGATGACGTATCCCTTTATTTTTACTACTAAGACCAGAGTTCATTTCGTTTTTTTTTTTCTATTTAAATTTGGTAGTCCCAGTAAGGTTTTAATAACAAAAGCCTTAACTTGCACAAGAAAGCAATACCCTGATAATGGTAAAATGACACCAGGTGCAAATGGCCTACTCCATTATGTAAGAATACACTTTCTCACAAACAAGAAAACCCTCCCAGCGCGAACTTCACTCTCTGTAATATAAAACGCACGGTTTTTCGCCAACCCTACTGTTAACCTCTGTCCGCAAAGATTAGCATCTATCAACAGGCCCTAACTATCTGGGTGACCTGTGCTGCACCCATAATTCAGTTGTGTCTAAAATCAAATATGGCGATCTCCAGGATCTCAGAGGGATCGAGCAAGGAATATTCCAAGATTCAGGGTTTCTTTGTACATCGTTATAATCGGTAAGCAAACAGTTACAGTGTTACATTCATTGGACACTGCAGTACAAATTGTATTGCGAAATCCGTTCTCGTCTCTCATGGCAGCTGTGTAGTAACCCTTACAAGCTTGTGTTGTTTATTTCAGGCCTACACATATTTAATCGCTAGGATATTTACAGTCAAACGAAATCGAGCCTTATAACACTAATGAAACTCAAGACAATATGAATAAAATAGTATCGAACCTGCGTGCTAAAACCGGACCACAACACCTGTTTGAATATAATTTGCAGAATGTAGTAAAAACAAACAACAACAACAAAAAAAACATCTGTATTTTAAAATGATGTTCCTTCGAATTCATTATCAGTTTTATGCTTTCTGGAGATGATTTCTTGTCAAAGTCAGGTATTATTCGATTGATTTGATTAATAAATGCCTGTCTCTGTACTGAGTATTTGTTACATTGAAAGAGGAAATGAATCTCATCTTCTACCTGATTTGAGTTACATGAGGGACATAATCTATTTTCTCTTGGCAAATGATCGATTTGGTATCGACCATGTTCAGTCATAAGTTTGTGATTACTTATTTTAAATTTAACAAAATTCTGTCGTTCGTCATAACGTCTTAGCTGGTAGAGATAATCAGATGTAGAATATTCGTCTTTAAAAGTTTTATAAAATTCAGTTTTTTTGAATTTTCAAGGCTGTGCCACCAAAAAGATAGATATTTCTCTCTCATTTCTGTGGTATATCATCTAATTTTATCATTATCTAGAGATTCAGCATCTAAACTGGTTAGATTGTATTGTTCAAACATGTTTATGAAATTGGAAAAATATCCTGAATGTAGATTCTTTGACATAAGGAAAGACTGTTTGACTATAGAGTCATTATCTTTGTTGTTGAGGTAAACAAAATATTTCATAATTTTCTGACTTATCGGGATAAGCAGCGGCAATCTATCAAGTTCAGCTCTGCAAGCTATGTTAGAGGCCTTATTGTTAACCTGTAAGTAACGTTTACAGAATTTGAGGTGGACTTTTTCTATTGGGGAGCTATCCCATTTTTTTAAAATCTTGCTTGGTGTACACCCCCATACCTCACTGTTGTAACTTAAGATTGGGAATACCATGGTGTCAAAAATATGGGATGCAGTATTAGGATTAAGTTTGTTAAGAATTGTCCGCTTCGAATACTAGAAAACGCGTGAAGGGCCTTTTCTTTTAAGTGTTCGAGTGCAAGTGTAAAGTTTCCGTTGGAGTTAAACGTGTACCTAAATAAGTGTATTCTTGGACAATTTCAATTGACTCACTGCCTATGTTGGAATTTGATGTCAATAGATTTTTTTTGGGCGTTTCTGGAATATCATAATTTTTGTTTTTTTCGGATTAATTTTTAGCTTCCATTTGTCACAATACAAGGAAAGCGCATTTAAACAGTTCTGTAATCCAGTTTTCGATCTTGATAGAATAACTAAATCATCTGCGTACAAAAGTGAATTTTTTTTTTTTTTCCCATTTGGAAGAACAAATGGGTCAGATAAGGTGTGTGTTTTCGAATAAAAAATGTGGTACATTGTTTAAATAGAGGTTAAAAAAAGAGGGCTTAAAATACAGCCTTGGCATACACCCTTTGGAATATGAAAAAGGCTGTGTTTTGTTTTCACCGATTTTGATGGAACATGTCGAGTTGCAATAAAGGCTTTTCATGAGGTTGTACAAGTTTCCTCCTATATTCGTTTCAGTAGACATGGCAATTGGTCTTGTGTTTACATAACCCACACGGAATCAAGCATGACATTCCCTTAGCAACATAACAATTCAGCCATTCAGAATTCAGCTGAATGCATCAGAATAATTGTTCATCTTGTGCTGCTCACGCTTGTTCAAAGCAAAACAGATTAAAAACACTGTTTTAAACTCACGTTTGGGGGGAGTAATGAAATGTGAAATGGAGTAATGATTGTCGGCATATATCAGAAACAAAGTGTGAGTCATCGAGACACTGTTGCATTACAAAGCAAAGATAATCACAGGAGTACACTGAAACAAAAAACCATTGACCCTCCATACTTGTTTGTGTAGCCCAAAGATTGTTAATTGCTGCAGTTTATGTTGGTCTTTTCTGTCTAGTCCACACATTGAAATAAAGGATTCCGTATCATAAGCAAGCGATTAATCCTTCAATCTCCACAGCATGGTACTAATGTTGTTGGAGATGTAAACTTTATTATTCTTCTAGTTGATCAGAGAATTAAACTGTTGGACATACACAACAAGGTTTTAAGATTCATCACAGGCCTTTTCCTCCGATTGTCAAGCAGACAGCTTTTTTTGAAATAATTATAGACAACCTCAAGATTGCCTCTTTCAGGTTTAGGGTTCAGTGTTGATTTTCCTTCTTGAATCCAGGGGGACCATTACTTATGCCACATTCTGACAGACCACATAAACAATCACCGGCAGCATCTTCTGGGGAAAGGAAGTGGAAACATTATTTTTACTTGTGGTACGTAAATGCTTAACAGTAGTCTATTATTTTGTGCACTTGATATGGCGTGTGCTGAAGTATAAGCTGTTCACATAATTATATGCCAGAATTGAAACCCATCCCTAATCTTAAAAGAAGAGCCAAAGGACCTTTTAGCATTGCAGCTGGATCTCAAAGGTGAAAACCACCTCAAGATCTCACTGACCCTTAAGAGAATATATGGGGACTGGTCAAAAAGCCCATGACAGACACCGCCTCGGTTACAATAAACAGGGTCAATTAAGGAATGAAAGGTATCAAATCACAGAATGTAGTCCCTGCACGATTTTTGCTCTGTAAAAGGTTGGTAATGGCGAGAGAAGGTAGAAAATTCTTCGGCTGGTGTTTTTGTAAGTTCTTAATCTCACCGAGACTGGTCGGTTGGACCAGATCAGTATTGATTTTATGCCGTGGATTTTTTCCACACAAATGGGGAGAAAATCGCAATGTCTAGTTTTTTCCGGCTGCCTAATCTGCACACACTGCTAATTACCAGCCCAGATGATACATTCTAATGGCTAAGACAGAGACTTAAGATTAAACCATTTCATGCCAGAAATCAATCTTTTCTCAGTGTAATGATTCCATTCATCTTCAGTCAAAAGCCTAGAGGACTAGACATCCTACTAGTACCTTCACTGTATTAGTGTTATTTTTTGTAATTGAAACCATTCCTTCAAGAAGGAAGTTGGATTCAAGTTTTGCTTGCACAAATAAAGGCGAGTTGTTCACAGTCAGAAATAGGTTGCTCCAGCTTTTAAAGTGCAGTATAAAAGAAGTTTTATTGTATTCATTTTATCCACACAGCAACTGTGTACACTGCTAGAGACTTTGCAGAAGAAACCAGTGCCACCCTCCAGTTAGCCATGACAAGCTTAAGACAGGTTGGAAATGGGCCAGTGTTTTGCTGTACTAGTTGAGGAGTCAAACACAGTAGATATACGTGGCTAGCCAAATTCACTCCTTAATCCTCTTGGATGGAGATGTACAGCATGTATGACTTCCTGCAGCACAAGAATGTTGGGGGTGGCTTCTTCTGACTGGAGTTGGGTTAGACAGTCAATGGGTAGAAAAGCAACACTGCCTCGTCCCGGTCACCATGGTCACCTTCAAAAAACAAAGGCGGATGCCATCATTTCAACACAAGCAAGAGATCCATTCACCAGGCATTCATGAAGTAATGGTAAGGTAAGCAAGTGCAGTAGAGAAACTTTGTTTACACTTAACATTCACCTTGTGCACAATTTATGAAACTCAGCTCGTTCTGAGCAGGAAGCAGGAATATTGCACATCTGTTATAACTGCCAAAGACTTTTCTAAATTGACTGTCTTGATAATTTTTGCCAGTAACACATAGATATACCAAAAACGTGCGGTTGCAGAATAATATTGTGCTTCAATTTTCAGAGTTCCAGTCTCTCTCTTTATCAGCTAGCCTGCGTGCAGTACCCCCCCCCCTTCCCCTGCCTTCTCCGATTTTTCCTGCAGGGAGGGAGGGGGTCTGTATACAGGCTATTTATTAGCATAAAATTGGCTGTGTAGGTGGTTTGGGGGCGTGGCAGGGGGTGTTGTAGCTCAAAACGAAATTTCTTTTAATTTTTTTCACATTTTGTCTTTCAGCCTGCCCTGGTTCCAGATCAGATGGGATCAAGTTGCCACTAAACTATTTACGGTCAAATTCAGTCAAGATTGCCATTTGAACAATAAAATAAACAAATGGGAAGTTTTGTGCCATTTTCATCCATAAGAATTACTTTGTACAGTATAACTTTCAGCCAGGATTGAATTAATTGAACCACAGGGTTAGTTAAGTTTGACAATGCTACATGCAAGTACCGTAATTGTCAACGTAATAGAGTTTGCTGGAACGATGAGGAAAAAGGGAAATTCTTATCAGGAATAACACAAAAAGTTGTGCTATTTTCTCCTCTTGTGGGGATTAACTGATCCACTGGGATCGATAGCAGTATTAAGTTTGACACTAACTTGCCTTTTCAATAAAGTGACCATATTGGAAAATAATAATAATCAAAGAAGGGTTTACTATTGCAGCCTCCTTTTCCTTAACACCTCTCCTTACAAAATATACAGTATACAGTACATGGATCTCCAATAAATTTATGTATTATAACAAGTGCTGTATAAGAAGGAGAGAAGCCCGGTTTAAATAAGTGCCTTTCTCTCACCCCTCCCGCCCTTCACTCTCCAGAAATTCACAAAAAATAAATAAGTGCTCCACTAGCCTGTTCCAGGCGTTCAGACAGTAGAGCGTGTTAACTGACTCCCCACCATTTGAACACTGTACTCTACTATCTGAACACCTGGAACAGGCTAGTGCTCCGGCTCTCGGTTTATCCATAGCCATGATCAGGCCGCAAGTGCATTCATTGGAAGATATGGCCGAATTATAATATCATATTAAAAGATGCCAGGACAATGGTATCATCTATTTAAGCCAACAGACAGTTGTAGAACATGAAGATGTTACATTTCTAAGGAAGATGCAAATACACACCGACCAAGGATTCGCTACTTAGAGACCAGACATTGTCATCTAAGATCACGAAAACATGACGTGCAAACTACGTTGCAAAGCGTTTAGACAAGACCACCTCTGTTAAGGTCACTGAAAAACTCTCAGAATACGAAGACCTAGAAACTGAAGTCAATACCTTAGGACTAAGGGTTAGTCTCGGTCTTTGTGAAGCTTTTTTTAAGGAAAGCACAATGCAAAGGCTCAGATGTTGATGATAGTAATAATGACAATAATAAAAATAATAACGACAACAACAACAATAAATCAGGAACTGCAGAGCCCTCATCAGGGATGTGAAATATGGTGTCTTTTTCAATTGTGGCGATTGCAATTCTAACGACGACAAAAACTTACGATAATTACTGTGCTTTCGTGGAACAATCGATCTGACTTTTTCACGTGTAGATTACTTTCCCTGGGTAGCAGTGGATGAGGACGACAGCTAAAAATAGCCACGTCTCTGGGTACAAATACTCACCCGTCCCAGTACTTCTCGTCTCTCTCAGCGCAGCCATGCTAGAACTACTGACTTTGCTGTCCTTCAGCAATAAAACAACGATTTTCACTGACCTGAAACCCCTTCCATCGCGTAGTTTATGTTCCATATTTATATATGCACAGTTTTTTTTCTCTTGCAAAATTCACCCCCTCCGAGAAATAAGCCTTCAAAAAAAAAAGCTTACTCTCTGCCTCAAAGCGAGGCGCGCTAAAATAACCAGTCACGCGATCTACCATACTCTCCAATCTTAAAACGGCTGCAAGCGCAAAACCTAACTAGTTAATCCCCTCTGTAAAAGAAAAATAAATAAATTAAACGATTTTTCAGTCGTTTTTGTGCCAGTTCTAAACTTTGCACGAGCAGTGGAACGGTGGCGTCTCCCTTTTTACGTAACTGCAGTAATGCGCGTTTTTGTACAACTTGAAGTAGAACTGAAGATTCGAACAAAGCTTGTCGCTCCTGCTTGTCGATAGTTTTTTTTAAAAAAAAATGGCTTATGCTGCAGCTTCCAACAGTGAAGCAGAATCAGCTCCCGACCTATCCGATTTTTGTATGACTTTGACGTGGACAATCAATGGAGCCATTTCCGTCATGGACCACCAACAGCCTCCTCGGTTGAACGGGGAAGAAGAAAACTAGATTCAAAATGGATAAAAGGTACTCTTCAAGGAAGCAAACACCGTCAAGGGAAAAAATGCCGCCTATCGCGACGTTGACACGGTCAATTTGGTCTGCTGCAACGGTGGATGTCTTTTAAAGAATGGCATAGAGACTGCGAGGCAAGTTATTCGACAGGAACGAGGTAGAGCTTTCTATAGATCTAGAAACTACAACGAACAAAATTACGTGATATCGAAACTTATGCAAGTGGAACTATTTCCTAGCGGACGCAGAAAAATAACCTACAGTATCCCAGCTTTAGGCCCTGTGTGCAAAATCGCCTTCATGAAATGCTATGGAGTATCGCCTAAAAAAATTAAAGTCCTTTTAGAGAAAATGGATTGTGACTGTTTATCTATTGACCCCGATAAACGGGGTAGGCACAGTAACAGACCGCGCAAATTGACGGAAGATGCGAGGAGACAAGTAACAGAGTTTATCTGTTCCCATTCGGCAAACCACTCGCACTACAGAAGGGCGCGAACGGAAAAACAATTTTTTGATACGCCGACAACTATGAGGAGAATGTGGGGACAGTTTACTAGACAATACCCGAATTTCACCTCGACACGTTTGGGAAAGAAAAACAAAGGTCCTGTTATAAGTTTTACTACCTTCAGGAACGTGTTCAACGAAGATCTCGGCAGCAGGTTGGGTTTTCGAAAACCACGAGAAGACACATGTCAGGTTTGTGACAAGACCTTAAACACGATAGGACGAATGGCAAACGGCGCAGCCGAGGACGGCGCCAGAAATGAAGAAGAACTTCAAAGAATAAGAACAGAACGTGAAAATCATTTAATTGAGGGCGAAAGGAGATATGCTGCCTTAAAGTATGACATGTTTGTTCTGTCTAAGAAACGGGTCAATGGGTGTACAGATGAAAGTTAGCAGATGAATTGTCGACGCTGATTTCCTCTTTGCTTTAGCTTGAAGGTCAAGAAAATGTAGGAAGAGTTTAAAACTCAGTATAGTTAAGGTGAATAAAGTGTTGAAAGAATTTGTACTTGCTGAGTTCGAGTTGATTTGAGAGAAGGTGGGTAACTTTGTAGTTTGCGATTTGATGGCACTAGTAATAGGCCCTCTGCAGCTAGCCATTCATGTGGTACAAAACCGCCATGCTGGAGAGCAAAAGTCGCACTGGGACAAGACAGACAAAAGACATACCGGCATAATTTTAAATGGTAATTTTCTTTGTTAGTCTTGTCCCAGTGCGACTTTTGCTCTCCAGCACGGCGGTTTTGTACCACGTGAATGACTAGCTGCAAAGGGCCTATTACCTTAGCCTACCAAAGCTAATCGCATGTCTCAGATCAAGGCTTTGTTAACTTGAGGAAAGTACAACCTTCCTATGCCTTATGATAGTTGGGTAGCTAGCCCTCCCTCCTACCATGAAACATGGGCCTGAATCCGAAAAAGGGTTGCGTATTTGTTATATATCTGTTTTAAAAAAATCGCCCTCCTCGAATTGTCATCCCTTTTAATTATTCATTACATAAAAAGTCCCCGTACTAATACAAAATACACAGCGCATCACGGAAAAAGATTCACTAAAACACATACAATTTCAGTTCAAAAAAGTACAGGAAACCGTGAGCCATGGCAGACTGAACAGAGATATTTAGAGTCTCTTTTACGGAAAAGAGCAAACGTCAGATTCAAGTTGAGAATTTCACAACAAGAAACAGGGAACACTTGGTCACGTGGTACAAATTCACGTTTGCCGTTTGCCGCAAACGTGACTCTTGGCTCCAACAGGGAGCTTAAGCAACAGCGTTTTTGAGCGACGGACGTCAACCGGAAGTGGGCTTTTTGCAACATTGGGCAGTGGGTGGGCTCAAAATTTCGGGCAAATCGTCTTTATAAGAGAAAAGAAACTTAGCGATACAAATTTTTTAGCGTCAAGGCATATAAAAGAAGAGAAGGCCTCACTTCCGGTTGACGTGCATCGCTCAAAGTCGTGTTTGCTTAGGGTCCCTAATGTGAAGACAACTGTTTGCAAGGTCAACGGACCTGCGCGCGCTCTCTTAAGTTTCTCTTCCAATGACTGTCGCAAACGTAAGTGATAACGGTAGTTTTTTGAATATCGAGCCACTAGCGCAAGCTGTAAATAACTGAAGAGATAAGTTTTAAAGTAAACTGAGTGCTGCGTTAAAGAGGGCACGATGTGTTAAGCCTCACGTAGTCAAGCCCCTTTCATGGACTAAAATGGCCTCGAAAACGCTTACTTTGCATATGGATTTTCACAAAAGCTTACCTACACCAAAGGTGTCGTCTCAAGACTGGTATTACTCAAAAAAAGCTCAGGACAAGCCTAATGGGTATATACTGCGCAAACCAGGAGGTCATACACTGTTTTATGTACGACGAGTCTATTGCTGGTGTAGGCCCAAATGAAGTGATCTCAATCTTGGACTATTTTCTCAAAAAACTTCAGACGGAGCAAGGCCGAGACAGGTATGACCATCTTATAGTGTGGTGTGACAATTCTCCGGCTCAGTTTAAGCAAAACTTTCTATTTTTTTATATGGATTACCTGGTCACAAGAGGAGACTTCCTACGAACAGACTTAAAATTCTTGTTGGAGGGCCACTCGTATAGTGTGTGCGATAGATATTTTGGAAACATTCAAAAAGTTTTTAACGCCCAAGAGAAAATTGAAACACCCAAAGATTGGGAAAACGTTCTAGTCAGCAGTGGTTTATTTCAAGCGTCAAGGTCTATTGGGTAGGTCTTGACATGATAAAGGACTACAAGTCATTTTAAAGTTAAAATACGTCAGTAGAAACGAAGATTTACAGCACGAGAAATTTGAGGTCAAAGACATCGCGTGGATTAATGTTGGAATTGGGGAACAGCCTGATGACAGCGGCAATCTGAAAGTTGTAGATCATCCCGACTGCGCCTTCGTGCGTTTCACTATTGACCCAAAACAGCAACCCAGGCTAGTTTCGTACACAAAGAGAAGGCAAGCAACTCCACTGCGAATAGACCTACTGACCACACTGAGGCACGAACTAAGGCCAATTCGTGAAGATGTAAAGCAGCAGTGTCTAAATCTAGCTAGAAAATATTTAAGTGAACGTGCCGAACGTTTTTATGCTGCCCTACCATGTATCCAAGAGGGGAGCGAGATTGACGATTGAAAGTTATCATTATATACCTCCTTTCACTTGAACATTAATCGTGTGTCCTAATTAGCTTCCTCTTTAACGCAGCACCTCAGTTTCCTTCGCCTTGCCTTTGTCTTACAGTAAAACGTACCAACAGACTAAGAACCTGGATTTTTCAAAGTTATCCTAAACAGGTTATTCTTTTTAATATATAAATGGTAGTTAGTACAGGTTAAGGCTATTTAGGTTCTTACACAGGTTATGTTCTGAATAAGAAAAATACAATATAGCCAAGCGAATTTAGTGGTTCAGCTTATTCCTCATATAAAATCTGCACACCAAATAAGACGTTATGTAAAAACGACCATATAAAGAAAACCTAAAGCATTGACCTC
This sequence comes from Porites lobata, assembly GCA_942486035.1. Taxonomy (NCBI): domain Eukaryota; kingdom Metazoa; phylum Cnidaria; class Anthozoa; order Scleractinia; family Poritidae; genus Porites; species Porites lobata. The sequence continues at coordinate 189,855 of CALNXK010000351.1, forward strand.
ATTGGCATTTAAACAGTCCAGTTAGAGCGATAATGCAAGTATGTCTTCAAAGAGGATTCTGAATAGTGACTGATCTAGCTTTTGCCCAAGGGTACAGGCAAATTTTTTCAGAGATTTTAGAAACTAAGAAATTGTTTCAATTTCTAGACTAAACAGGTTCTTAAAATATAGGTTCTTAGGCAAGGGGTTTCACTATATATATATATATATATATATATATATATATATATATATATATATATATATATATATATATATATATATATATATATATATATATATATATATATATATATATATATATATATATATATATATATATATATATATATATATATATATATACATATATTATTAAAGAATTATTACACAAGTGACAGTTATCAGTTTGAAATCAGCGGGCGCTTAAGGCTGGTTTCGGTGCTGTTTAGCAGTTTAGTTTTATATATTGGTCACCTTGAGAAAAGTTTCCCGGAGAGCATCATGTAAAGCTCTGAGATGGGACAAAGTTATTACGATTCGCAGAGTCTGCATCGTCCAATATCGTATTATATTCTCGTTTCATTTGGCTAAACGGATTAATCACCCTGATCCGGGCTGAGACAGAAAGGTACGATATTGTTCGCTTTTCTAAGGTGACCACTAAGTCTTGGGCCTCGGGAACAGGCTCTCAGGAGTCAAATGAATTAGGTGAGAGCAAAATTTTAGCTGAACTTTGACCCGGGCCAAGACTTAGTATTTTTCTGGTGTGAAAACAAGGTTAAGGTGATCCGCGACCGTGTGACTCTACATCCGGGAACTTGAATAAGACGAGTGTAAGAGAAAAGTCCAGAGGTGTTTATCTGGCAATAGGCTGAGTTTTTCCGAGTTATTCGATGATATTTCGCTTATGTTAAACGTGAGAAGATTATGCGTGGTTGTGGATAGTCTTATCAGTACCGCGAAAGTGTGTGATTGTGTGATTTCCGCATGCTGTTGACAGGTATGTGATTGCGTGGTTGAACTACGGTTTGGCCAAAATATTCTGTGCCAGCCATTAATATTGTTTCGTCGGTGTTTAGCTTAGCTGATTGTACTTTGGAAAAGCAACTCTCGACTCAGGAAAATTGGATCTAGGTCTAGTTTCAGCAGGCTCTAATGGTATTGCACCATAGGCCGGTTTTTGCAGACAGGAAGGCGATAATTTGTGTACTATGTTTCATTCAGTTTGTAATCTATTCCATGCGGAATCCTGTTGTTTATCGGACCGCCAAAAAAGTAGTGTTTTGCTAACTATTTAAGTTGTTATGAAAGCTTTAACCAGGCACTCTTTCGATGCAGCTCACTCAACTTAAAAATTTCTAGACTGAAATGACACCGGTTTGAAACTTCGCGAAGTCAGTTTACTGAATAAATGTTCTAAAATTCGCGTCATTCTAAATTTGGACTCGTTGGAATGCTTTTAGGGAGCATTAACGCACTGCCCCGCGTCATATAAAGGCTTTTAATCGGCCTTTGAATGAGTTTTGTTGTTTTAAATTGCCAAGTAGTAGAATGACTTGATATATATATATATATATATATATATATATATATACATATATATATGGATTTTGCAAACACATGGCTACAGAAATCTCTCATACATACCCTCTTTTTTTTTTTACGTAGTTACTTTTTATTTATTTAATCGGTACGGGATAGGCCACAGTAGATAGACTTTGATGAGTTTCTCGCTGGCTAATATATAGATTTAGCCAGGGCTAAAAGCGAAGCTCCTATTAACTCAAATTTATAATTTAAATCAAACAATATACTTGTATTCCACGATTCAGTTAACTTTAGAGCACAGTCATGTGACTTTTAAGGGAAAGGTTAAGTGATTTTAGAGAAAAATAATCATGAATAATTTGCAAACAGTCCAAGCTAAGAGCGAACTTAACCCATTCGCTCCTGGAGATTTTGCCGAAAAACGCGTTTTGAAGCTAGTCGAGTGGTTTTCTGGTCACTGTCGTGCTATAAAGAGCTAAAACTTACCACAAACCGGTTTACAGGTCGTACACTTAGCGGCCTTCTGATCCAGATGCAAAATATCAGCTTGCGAAGTTCGGGCATGCGCAGAAAGTAAAATTTTGGGTTTAAAAGTGACACAGCAGTCTTGACTTTTACTTTTCGCTTTCTCTGCTCCCTTCTTTTTTCGCTTTTCTTGCCTCATTTTTTTTTCCTCTTGCTGGGCATTTAGTAGGCTTCATTTTGGTGGGAAGAGTTTTTAGGAAAGCTTTTAGGATCTTAGGATTAGGTGAAAGGAAAGGTAGGTGGGTAATGGAACAAGATTTTCATGGAGATTTTCAGGTCCTTGTCACGTGGTTTTTTGCTTCTTCCTCCGGTGTCCTTGACTGAATTGTGCTCATTCTGGTATGGTTTGAAAGATCTCTTCACTCTGCACAAGTTAGCGAAGAAATTTGTCCTTGACCGTTAAAACTGATGACGTCACAAAGGGTAGAAAGGACTTGGATCCGCACGGGCGGTTACGGGCGGTTCAGGGGCGAATGGGTTAATCTTACATCGAGTTGATAGCCTTATATGTACACCCAAAAAATAGCAATCATCTTTGATCACATTTAAGAGCGATAAAGGCTCTTGATCACAGTAGATTAGGCCTGGAAAACAAATCAGGCAAGTTTACTTTACAAAATCTTTCCAACAAGTCTGGGACGTGTAAACCATCCTTTTATACTTTTTATACATCACATCTGAGGTGAAACAGTACCATATCAGGCGCTGTTTTTATCATACAGACCTCGGACAGAGTGCAGTATTTGACAATTTTGCAATACACATATTGCACTCATTCAATATTCAGGACGATCAAACCACGCGTTTGCTTTTAGCGAATTAAACCGTTAAAAAATTTCCAAAATCACCTATACGGCTAGCCGGTTCTCACTTTTGACAAGCGCCAGAGTCGACTGTTTAAATTAAGACTAATATAGTTGTACACTTCAACATAATAAAGAATTTATTATGTTTGTTTTTTATTTAATGGTTTTATAACGATGTGTAATCTTCAAAAGCATTTGATACGCGTGGCATTTTGACTACTTCATACAAGCGATGTTTATGAGCGACTGAAAACAAACGGTACAGCGATTAAAATTGCAAAAGAGACTACTAACAATCAATAAAAAGAAAATAATTCGGTGAAACATATACAGAGACAACACTTTTCACTCACGAAGACAACTATGAAAGTGTCTCTGAAAATCCTTGTTTATGTTTTAAGCCGGCTTCCCGGTCTTTACTTTTTTCAAAGATGAACTCGAGGCGAGAAAATCGCTCAAAGCTTTCTTTTACAGCCAGAATTATAACTAAATATTCTTTGGAACGTAAACATAAACATAACATAAACTACGCTCGACTTCATTAAATTAGACATAAAAAACAAACATCAAATACAACAATTACTCAAGCTTACCACTCGAGATGCACTGAAAACTATCAAGTAAGGCCAGAATCGCTTCAGACTTTTCAACCCTCTTACGCATCAAGCAAGGTGAAAAACGAAAACGATGCCATCCGAAATCGGATTTCCGACTTTGACAAGCGACGTATTTCTCAACCAAAAACCCAACAAACAAACTAGCCATGAATAACAGAAGACTCTTGATAGCAGCTGAATTTCATTTTGTACATTCAGTGGAAAAAGACAGTTAAAAACATCACAAGTGGACACAAAACTCTGTCAGCTTCAGCTGTCAAAGTAAACAAGTCTCAAGATACTGCATAAATTTTGCGCATGAACTCACCTGCCAAATTTTGACCAATCAGAGCATAAAAATTTGGACGTAGAGCGTGACCAACGCCCGACCTTACAATACAATACAATACAATACAATACAATACAATACAATAAGAGTTTATTATGAAAATACACTTAGCTACCTTGGTGAGAAAAGTCAAAAGCAACTGGCATGTCTTCCCTGCCTGTAAAAACTGGCTGAATTTCAGCTTTCGAGGTCAGTTTAAAATCAAAATTTTAATTGTGCGGCACATATAAAACACAACATATTACATATGAATTAAAAAAATTAAACTTGAGCCTGCGATCATTTGAAAACTAGTAACTTGTCAGCGGATAACTTCAAAAAGATACTAGTCCTCGACGGGTCGACACCTGAGCCCGCGATACGGTCAGGTGATATTGCTCAGCGGATACCCTGTTTTGACAGCTGTCAATTGATCACAACATTGATGTGCAAGATGTATGCAATATCAGTCTTCCTGTGCTCCCAAACTGGCTAGAAAGTGTGAGATTGAACACTGGTTTCCCTGTGGTGCGGACGGATGGGCGGGCGGTGTACGGTCACGTGATTACCAAATTTTCTGGGATGGGTAGATTTACTTACCCATGGTGCTCCGCAGGCGCGCTTCGCGCGCCAGAGCTCCGCTATTAACCTATTACCACCCCCCCCTCCCCCACAAAAAAAAATGTTTTTCATAACTCCCCATGATTCTCTCTGTATGTCTGTTTGAAATCAGCGCGCGTATTAGACTGAACTCGGCTCTCATAGTGGGTTGTCTTAGAATTTTTCTGGCTGCCTTGAGCAAAGTTTTCCGAAAGGCATGATTAAGCCTTATGAAGGAACAATTCTCACGTCTGGCAAAGCCTGCTGCGTCCAATATCTTTTGGTATTTCGTCTCATTTCGGGCTACATGGTTGAAAGACTGATCCCGGGCTTGAGACGGAAAGATTGGATATTGCGAGCTTTGTTGTTGGCAGTAACAAGTCTTTGGCCTCACAAAGTAGGTTCTAGGGTTAAAATCTACTAGGCCAGATGGAAATTCATGCTCATTTCTTACCAGGCCAAAGACTTAGTAAAAAAATTGTTTGGAAGGCGGGGGCTGTATGTCTCCTTTTCAGCTGCTGGATTACATCCGGGATCTTGAATAAATCGACCGTCAGTGTGTCGAGAAAAGTTCCATGTGACGATTTATGTGGAGAAAGCGAGAGTTTTACGGAGTAATTTGACGATGTTTCGCCCGTGTAAAGTGTGGAAGTATTATGAGTGCTTTGATTGCCAAGAAACTCATTTATTGTGAGATTTACCGAAAGTGTTGACAGACAAATCTCAGGTATGTGCGGTCGAGCTCTTGTTACCAGAATACTTTGTGCCAAGCATAAAAACGCTGTGCCTGTTTACTTTAGGTGATTTTCTCTTAGAAAGCCTATATCTATTCTGTGCTCAAAGATTTTGGATTCTTAACCTTTTTTCGGCCGACACTGAGCTGTGGGCCTCACGGTTTGACTGACTAAAAGATTACAATTTCTGGACGTTTCAAATGTTGTTTATTTCATCGCAAAATCGTGTTATTTCTGCGAGAGAAATTTATTTATTTATTAAAAACTGAATCATTTGATAATGCAATTCTAGCGTTTTCATTGGCCTAGCCATTATGGTATATGAGCCATTATACCATGCTCTCCATATATTGTCGGTGTACACGTCAGTTTAAAATTGGAAGCTAGCTGAGAATTGTTTCCGCGAAGGATAAAATGGCGCCCGAAGCAAATCGTTTTATCGTTTTAATTCTTTTCTTAGAATACCAGAAAATGCAATTTCATCGGGAAAATAACAAACAAACAAAAAAAGCCACAAGAGCTTGTTTGAAAGTTTATCGAAAAACACATGAAAATACATGGAACTAAAGTACTTTGACCAGCTACGAAAGAAGACAAGTGTTGTTTCTTCATGATTGCGAAGCCACTCGCCGAGTCACTCGCCGATAGATAACTGCGGCTTGTTTATCCGACATGAAGAATATAAAACACAAGCAACCAGAATACAGGCTATGCAACGATTCACTACACTGTAAAATTTGACTAGTTAAAATAACCAATGAAAATTGTTGCAAAATGCATCTGAGAGAATCCTTTTGTTTTAGTCAGATTGACCCATTTAGATTGGTTTGAAATAACTGGATTCTTTTGATTTGAAATAACTAGTTTAAAAGCAGTTAAAATGAATATCAACAGGGTTATTTTGACCTTTTTGTTTGGTTGTTTTCAGTTCAATATTTATGTTGTTTTAACCATTAGTAAATGGTAGTTTTAACCAGTTTCTTTTAAGTAAGAATGACCAATATTTTTGGTTAAATTAACTCACTTTATTTAGTTATGAGACCATTTCAAATTAGTCAATTCAACTATTTAAAAAACTACCCGGGGTGCATCTGAGAGAACCCATTTTTTTTAGTTACTTTTCGTTAATATAACTAAAAAAGAATAGGCTACAAAAAATTGTTATTTTAACCTTGAAAAGTCAGTAGATTTAAATACTGTAAAAGAGTTAAAATAACACATTTAAATGGACCATATTAACAAAAAAATTCGGTTTCATCTTTATTGAACGTACATTTATGCAGTCGGTTGTAAACATTCTATTCAGTAAAATGGCGTCCTAGAATGGAAAATAAAGGACTGCGTCGTACTTCCAGGTATGTAATATTGACTCTTCATCGGCATGAATACCGGCTGATACAAATGATTTGAGGCTAGCTGTTTTTCGATTTTGTTGCGGTTCTGCAGTCATTTCTTTGAAATATAAAAACCCTTGAAATTTTTTAAAGGTCAATATTTCCAGTGCGCATATCCGTTCGTAATCTTCTGCATCTGAATCAATCTGCAACAAAGAAAAAATATCTGTTTTACTGCTAAGTTACAAATCCTGAACATTTCCTTTAAACTCAAACTACAAGCTTTTCATTTTTTTTTTTCCAAGATAAGGTTTTGGTTTTAACCATATTTCAGTCTAACATTTCTATATCTAATGATAATACTACTAAAAAAACATTGCTCTTTCAGATATACTGTATATGTATTATTGTATATACCTTTCGTTTTTTCCTTTGTTTCTGTCGCAAAAGAATGGAAAAAAAACTAATAACATTCTATCCCCCTAAAAGCGGTTCCTATAACTAAGTCAGTTGTAATTATTAAGTAAATTGGCCAAGTAGTAATTAACGTGCTTTATTGGGGTGTGAAAAGCCTGTTGTGTAAAATGCCCTTGGAAGTGCAAAAAAAATGCCAAATAACCTCTCTATCTGGCAAGTAATTCATGGTAGTCTCCATATAAACCCCCTAATATGTTAGTGCAATAGGTTATAATACCAGCATAGCAAGTATACCCTTGTATACCCCTATATATCCTGTGTAGCCATGAATACCCTAGTGATACTGTATACCCTGTATACCCCTATATATCTTGTGTACCCATGTTTACCCTAGGAATACTGTATACCTTGTATACCCCTATATACCCTGTGTACCCATGTTTACCCTAGTAATACTGTATACCCTGTATACCCCTATATATCCTGTGTACCCGTGTTTACACTAGTAATACTGTATACCATGTATGCCCCTATATATCCTGTTTACCCATGTTTACACTAGTAATACTGTATACCCTGTAAACCCCTATTTATCCTGTGTACCCATGTTTACCCTAGTAACACTGTATTCCTTGTATACCCTGGCATATCATTTTTACCCTAGTAATACTGTATACTCCTATATATGCTGTGTACCCATGTTTACCCTAGTAATACTGCATACCCTGTATACCCTATAGTCATACTGTGTACCTTGTATAACCCTATATATCTTGTGTTGTCATGTTTACCCTCCTAATACTGTATACCCTGTATATCCTGTGTATGCACATTTGCCCCAGTCATACTGTGTACCTTGTATACCCCTATATATCATGTGTACCCATGTTTACCCTAGTAATACTCTATACCTTGTATTCCCCTATATATCCTGTGTACCAGTAATTGGCTCCTGTGTGTACCCATGTTTACGCTAGTCATACTGTATAACCTGTATACCCCTATATATCCTGTGTACCCATGTTTACCTTAAAACAAGGTATACAGTATTACTATGGTAGAAATGGGTACAGAAGATATATAGGGGTATACAGGGTATACAGTGTTACTAGGGTAAACATGGGTAAAGAGGGTATATAGGGGTATACAAGGTATACATTATTAGTAGGGTAAACATGGGTACACAGGATATACCAGGGTGTACAAGGTATACAGTATTACTTGGGTAAACATGGGTACACAGGATAAATAGGGGTATACAGTATCACTAGGGTAAACATGGGTACACTGGATATATAGGGGTATACAGGGTATACAGTAGTATTACTAGGGTAAACATAAGATATATAGTGGTATACAAGGTATAAGAGATAACATATCAAGGAGTCTATATGGAGACTGCCATGAATTACTTGCCCTATAGCCCCCTTGGATTTTGAACCATTACTGCGATAACAAGGTTTGACGCACGGCTTCCAGAAGATGCATCATGATCACACAGGCGGCATCAGTATTGCCATTGTCATTGCCACAGCGACAGTGTAAACCACTGGAACCACCACTAATTGTGATAGCCATTAAAGTCTATGATTTATTTATAATAATTTCTTAGCCCTACTGAAAAAATATATATTTTCGTTCCTAAAGCCTGCCCCGTGAAGATGCACGTTTTCCGCTTTGCCTATATTATTTGCCCTGATTTATTAGTAGCAAACCTTGCACGCTGAACTGAGAAAATCAAATGTAGAGAATTTTGACAAGAAGTAAAGCCGGTCAAAAGTAAGATTACTCATCAAAGACTGTGCAGAAGCAAGAAAATACTCTGCAAATACAGTCGTCTCTCCTCGCCTGCTATGGAAGTTTGCGCGCGAAAAGTCTCTTGCGGTGAGGAGCAAGGAAAGACGGCTGTATTCGCAGGCTACAAGGTAAATCAATGTCAGGAAAAGGAAAATCAAGTTAGGCATATATAAGTGGCAGTAATATTTAAATGAATCCATGCATAATTAGATTTTGTTGAGAGAGTCAAGAGAACTCGTAGCCTGTGTAAAGATGTACGCTCTCCGAGTTTTTTTTTTTTGAGGGAGAAGGTGTCTGTATACAAGCTAGAGAACTTGATGCTGTAAAGGGGGGTCTAATTGCACTCCTTCATGCAGTCTCCTGCAGTAAGTGTTCTTAGAACGGATATGAAAATTTTTCCCTCAGACTTACGGTAATTAAATCGGTAACCTTTCAAGTACATTTTCACTTAATTAATAGGAAGGTAAATTCGAAAAAGATAATATGCTTATTATCTCTGAACTCACTGTAAAAACATTTTGAACGCGAAAGAAAACCTTAAAAAAAATACTGGTGCAGATACCTTTAATTAACATGCTTTTAGGAATATCTACTTTGCAATCCTTAAAATTACTGCCAGCAGAATAAAGAAGTCTATAATTCAACAGTTTTTTCGATTTATGCAATTCTTTCGTTGTCTCCTTTTGTTTCTCTTTGTCGTTTCACTCTTGGAGTACTGAACTCGTTAACTGCACGTCGGTCCACGTAGAGTCTCAGCTCAAATGTTTAGGCAGGACATTGTTTAAAATAGTAATTAATTTTGAATTTGGTATCACTGATGGGAAGTATTTACAAATATGTGAGCCGGGTCAAGAGAGAAAGCAAGAACCCGCAAGCTGCAGATTATAGCCCAAGCAAGGCTGCCCCAAGTGACAACCTCAGCAAGGAAATTGCCAGTAGGCAAGCAATTAAATCTTGCCTTGACAAAACAACGGCTTGTAATTGAGCATAGGAGTTAAGCTTTTCTTCAACCCTTAGCACACTTCACCATTCTATTTAACCGTGACATTCACAGAAAGTCATGTACTCAAGACGAAGGAAAATAAACTGACACTAGAAAAATTTGGTCCATTTATCAACAATTCAGTCCTCCAAGTAGTTTAGTTCAGTCCTCCAAGTGTATGTACATACATCATCTGACTTCTCCTTTAAACATGATTCTCTGGTCAATACTAATTGTTTTTTCAAATCTTCTAAGGCATAACACGTGGCAATAAAAATGCAGTCTTCGCTGTTGACGTTTTGGCGCTAAAACTAACGAACCACCAACGGTAATCGGTAATTCACAAAAAATTCAGTTGGACGTATTCCTCTACTTTCATGATCCTTATTCCCCTTTACATCGGTCTCCTCTCGGGCTAATTGTTCTGGGAGGGTAACCAAAACTTTTAAGCGCAATGGAGACGTTTAACTTCAATTCGAAATCTCAAAGATAATAAACACCAACAATGGGTTATACCGCTCTTTCACAGATTTTCGACCAAAAGAGAGACTGTTCGCAGCACTGGCTCTGTTTTGCGATTTCAGATGGTAAGAAAACTGTTTCAGGTGTTACAGTACGGTGAAATAATTCTTCAAAAGCTTGAAGAAGAAACCCAGGGCCAGACTATAGTTTTTACCTCAATCTCACAAATTATGGAATTTGTACTCACCTCGAAATGCGTCGGTGTAATCTCTGAATGGTTTCATTAACTCTATCCTTAGCAGTCACTTAGAGCCTCTATCATCCCCTGCTATAACATTCGGCCTTGATACATCATTGTTAACTTGAGATCCATGGAGATGTTGACTTAAAATCTTCAAATTCACGGAGCTTCATTTCAGCAGAACCTTCGTGTAGGACAGTCGGAATACACAGAGGCAAACAAAGGTTATTCAGGTGTCAATGTTCAAACAAAACATCATCGATCCTGATTGGACGAAAATTCGCGCCCTGTCACTTTAGCTTCCGGCGACTAAGATTTTAGAATAATGTAGCTACGGTATGTGATCTGTTGATCAACTGCGTTTCCTTTGACTCACGAAATTCAAGTTGTTGTAAATTTCCTTTACTTGAACTGTGAGCCGAAAACGATAATACGAAAGGAGAGACGAAATATTAAAAGGAAAAAAAAAAAAAAAAAAAAAAAAAATAGAACGACGACAAGAGATGGTGTTACATTTTTCAGAAAAGATAGGAACCACATTTTAACTGTCAACTAATTGAAGTCATGCTTTGTTGTACCGTCGGTTGCATCAGAGGAGGATAGTTGTTGTTAGCCGTCACAATATTTACTGTTGCTCATGTAAGCAATTCCGCAGTTTGTATAAGTCAACATTTAAGTAATAGTAATAGTGTAAAGGATTGTAAAGCATAGTCTTGTTCTATTTTAATAGACTGATTTTGACTGATTTTTAACTGATGTCATTATACCACCCACAATACTAGTTGAATTAACTTATTTCAATAGTTATATCAATAGTTATATCAACTACTGTCATAGAAATTTCGGTTTGCAGCGTGTAATCTATCAATGAAATAGTTGAAATAACAAAGTTTGTTTATCTTACGTCATCACTGAATGAGCTACTGTAACAGTTTTATAAAGCGCTAGATGATCGCATTTCCCCCATGATTTTTACATTATTTTTCTCTTGTTGCAGAATCTTGTTGTCGGTTGAACTAAGTTAGGCAGCTTATCCAACTTTCCACTTCAATTGACAAACATGAGACCACAAACAGGAAACAGAGAAAAAAAAAAGAAGAAACGAGCGGAAAAAACTAAGGGACGGACCATTAGAAAACTTATGGGGGCTGGCGAAATACAAAAAAAAAGTTCGCGCAGGGTAAAATTAAATGAAAAAAATTCATGCACGCCAATTAACCCTAAAAAACATTCATGCTATGGCCTAAAAAAAATTGATACAAGAAATTTGATAACGAAAAAAATTCTTGCGGCTCGAAAATTCCCCTCCCCCCTCCCCCATAACTTTTCATGTCCCCTAAAGCACATGTGCACGACGAATGATTTTGGTCGTTTACACTAATCAGAATAGTTCAAGTTATCACAACTAACCTCAGTGGTTAAAACCACGTATTAATCCAGGTTATTTTAACAATTTTCTTTTGTTGACAATTTCGACTGTTAAGAATGGTTACAATGACTATTGTTATTAGTTACAACCATTTAAAACAGTCATTTTAACTAGTCGAATTTTACAGTGTACAGCAATCGAAGCGTCAGTATAGCTTCTTTTCTCGTTCACCAAAACCAGCTTGTGGCTTCAAACAACTTCATAACAAGTGACCGAGGTATAGTTTTTCTCCGTTGTTCTTACTTTTGTAACTGCACCGAAAATCCAAATTCACAGTAATTTCGACGGCTGTTACTTAAAAATTCTTTTTCTTCACATTATCTGCCAGGTTTTTTTAGCTGTGCTGCTGTGTAAAATCCTAGAATCTCGATGAATTTTTAAAAGCGTTCATCGCTACAATGTTTTGATTTTTCATTCATCCAGTCCAGTGGAGGGGGACAGGGGGGCGGGAGCCCGGGAGAACAGGGGGCGGGAGGGGTACGGGAGACGGGAGAGGAAAGGGCGGGAAGCGGGATCTCTATGATGGCGGGAAGAGGGAGAGAAATTCCAAAAGGCAAGCTTTCGTTAATTGTTACTGCTCATCATCCGGTCAAAGAAACGAACCCAACAAAGTTTCTTGACTTCCATTTAACGTTCTCCAAGGCCCTAAATCAAAATTTTAATACAAGAAAAGTCAAAAAACGTAAATTCGCACTCAGAATAGAAAAAAGAGCAATACTTCCGGTGAAATTGGAAACCTTTCCAAGTCGGTTACATCATAGGTCACGAGTCCTCATGAATGAGGTGGTGTGACACATGTACACGTGTGTCGGCTGTGTAAGTCGAGTGTCTCGTCTGTTTGACCTGTCTCGCAAATAAAATGTCGTCAAAGACCATTTTAATCGGTCTAAGTATTTTTCGGTGTGGTGTGGAAAAATCCGTACATGGAAGACCTTCCTGGGAGCTCGCTCTGTACGATTGTAGTTTGCAAAACACTAAAGATTTTACGGCGTGGTGCAAACTTGTGTCCAGGGAATGCAAATTCAATGATCGCGCTGGAGAGTGCTGAGTGGTTAGATATACAACGCAATTTTTTGTTTTGGATAAGGCCAAAGCACTCCCTATTAGAATAGGAAGTCAAACAGCGTGGGACGCTGTCCGGTTGGACTTCATAGACAACAAAGAAAAACGTTTGGCCCTTCGACTTCATTTTGGCATGATCCCCGTAATTTCGGGATTCCTAAATGCATGTTAATGCATCTTTGATAACTGCAATAGCTATTACACTGCACAGTGGACTGAGACTATTGTTGCTGTAGTGGGATGTCATAAGCGGTGGTCAAACCTAGATAACCAGGTTAGTGAAAACTCAGTTTAACTAAGAAAACTGACTTGTAACAATTTTCATCTTTGGCAAATTACCCTACAGCTTTAACACTAAACCCGGGCTTCTGATCTTTTTAATTTACATGATGACGGGAAAAATACAATAAAGGGCGGGAGTCGGGAGACAAAGGAACAAAAAGGTACGGGAGGCGGGAGAACGGGGTACGGGAAGCGGGAAGTTGTCACCCCTCTGTCCCCCCCCAAATATCCACTCTTGTGGATATTTGTAGGATCGACTTTGCCGACCGGCTTTGAAAAGTCATCAAAATGTTATTCATAGTCCTATGAAGATTTATACTGCTCCTTCAATCTCATCCTTCTAACTGAGCTATCGGAGTTTGCCGCTAGCGAATTTTCAAAGTAAACACAATATTGACCCGTGTGTTGTAAACTTAGACCTCAAATCTAGAATAATTACAAAAACCATACTTTCAAATAAAATTCATTAGCTGCGTATCAAAAAGTGCCCAGAAACTGAATCTAAAAGTAAAAATCCTATAAAATTCGCCGACATTTACAGAAGTGATGCGTGTAATGATGTGAGAAGCATTAAATTCAACTTGCATGCGTTGTCTCAGGATCGTGTTTTGAGCAAATGTTAATCAATGAAAGAACACACAACAATAGACAGAGAAATTATTTCTCGAAAATTTTTATTCAAAGGCCCATAAATTAATCCTTAAAAGCAATTCGCGTGACACAAATTTGGCTCGTGGATCCGTTCACGCAAGTAAAATCGGCTGAGCACATGGCAAAAATTATTCAACACAAATCTCAAATCAGGGCGCTCAAGCCGATCTCAAAATGTATAAAACGTTAAAGATAAAATATTCACAAATGCGTAATTTTCTTGACTATAGAGTACAAAATGTACCTGAAAATTCTTCAAAAACTTCGCTGCTTGGTGGCGTTTCAAAACAAGCAAAGCGCTCCGATCGGCCGTGATAAAAATTCCGTGTATTTTAAATTCCTCGAAGGACAATTTTATAAAGCCGGAAAAGCCTTCCTTTGTCAACTTGAAGAAAACTAAGGATTCCTTTGAAGATTCCTGTCCCATCTGTGTGTTTTAGCGATGTATTTTTAACTTTGAAATTCGAAACACTGGTCTTGTTTACCATCGCCATTGAGCTGTCTCACTTTTGTCTCACTTTTGAGGATTTTTGTCTTAGGCCTCACATTTTCGCATGGACCACGTGACCCGAACGCTTTGGCCGCGAGGAAAAATGAGGCCTAGGGACTAGGCAAGTTTTGATAGACGTGTGACATGTGAATAGCGGAAGTCCTTTGTATTTTCCGGTTTGTTCTAACAAATTAAGTCAGGGAGATTCAACGAGATTTTGTGGGCGTTTTTAATAAAACAATTATTCCACTCGCGCTTGTTGGATATGCCAACAAGCGCGAGTGGAATAATTGTTTTTATTAAAAACGCCCCCACGATTAGACAAATCTTCCCGAATTTATTTTGTAAGAAAAAACCGGATGTTACAATATACAGATAATTTCCGGTTTAACTCACTTCATGACATGTCACACGTCTATCAAAAACTGTCAAATCCTGCGCTCGTTGTTCTGAATGAATGATAAAACGCCAAGATCAACATCAAGTTTGTCAAATTTACGCTGCTTGAGTAAGTGAAAAAACTTTCTGTTAATGTTTACAAGACACAGTTTAACCGCATCCGCTAAATTATTGTGAACTTGCACATTGGTGCAGTTGTAAAAGTTAAACCGGGGAGGAAAGCGATGCAGCCCTTGCTCGCAATGTGCGTAGTTTTCATGCATGTTGTTGTAAAGTTGACTATCTTGTTTTCGTGCGGATGTATAAAAACTTTTTTGGCAAGCATTGAGTTCCTCTTTATTCATTTCTTCGATTGGTGTAACACTAAATTTGTTCCCAGAAGTCAAAAGCCAGTCTGAAAAGGTTAGTGAAATGTAACCAATTAACTTAATTAATTTGTAAATTGTCTCAACTTGCATTGTTTTGCTTCGTGTTATTAAACTATCACCAAAGATGCTTAAATTGTCAAAATAATGTTTTAAAGTTGCTGCCTTGAAATATTTTTATGCCATACTTTGTGACTGTCTTTGTGTTCCCCCGGGGGGGCACTTTAGGAATTTCTGGGTAGGAATGTGCCGCTGGGAGCCTGGAACCCTTAACCTTTACCAGAGCTAGTTCAGCTGAATTTTAATTTGCTACCCTATACTAGAGTAAACTCCCCAAATCCCCCTATCCTAGCGTAGCTGTGTACCTAGTCTAGATAAAATCTTCAACCAACTGATCAGTTTCCTGAAAATGATACCCTGTTCTAGAGCCAAACGCTCTGATTTATATACCCTATCCTAGAGTAAACTGCTTGAAAACCATACCCTTCTCAGCGGCACATACCTATATAGCCCATATAGTTCAAGGACTTCTTTTTTTCATTTAACTCCGGCGTGAAGCGATTTTCACCGGCCGCCATTGTTTCCTCAGCGAAAATTTTTTAGCTCCCTTTTGATTTTAAGCTAACGCGTACAATTACCATACTTGTAGGTTATGGTATATTAGCTCATATACCATGATAGCTAAGCTAATGAAAAGTCTTGAATTGGGATATAGTTTATCATAATCAATCATTAGCAATAGTCCCAATAGCCGAGTGAGGCCTGGAAACTGGAAGTAAAAAAAAAACAGTTCAATATGGCGGAAGCGGTAGACGGAAAGGAGAAAATTATTGAATATATTTTGGAGTTTTCGAAGAAATGGCTTGAAACGCGAAGCAGAAAAGGGACAAGTACTATCTAGAAACGTACCTTGAAGACGTCAAAATCCTGCCTTCGGAAGACTGCTGCGTGATAAAAACGAAGTGTTATCGATCAACGAGAAAGACTGAAACACCACACAGCTAAAGAATTGTTTTTAATAATAGTTCCGTAGACGGATGTATAGAAACTGTCACTCAGTGTTCATGTAAAGCCGGAACTGGGAAATGCCAGCATTTATCTGCGTTGTTTACCCACCTAATGGTAAAACTGCGCGATGATGACTGACCAACTTCGCATCTACAACAGCAGCACAGACCTCAAGGTCCCTCACTTGAACCACAAAGATGGTTTGCCTCAGAGTTTGCAAAGCTAAGAATTTATCGGAAGCCTCGGGAAGTGTCCCCTAAAATTGTGCAGGAGTATTTATATGACAAAGTAACGCATGATCCCAGAAATATTGAACAAAGACTAGTTACTGAAGAAAACATACAGCAACTAGGAGAGAACATCTCAGCTGATAGTCCTACCACTTATGCTTCTTGGCTCAAATACTATGACTTAGCAACCAATCAGTCCCTTCCTTGGGGAAATTTCTTGCAAGCCTGCCCTTTATCTAATCAATTAAGGGATATTTATCCCGCTAGCTTCGTTGAGTCTGTCTACAGTGACGGCTTAGAGGCACTGTTTGACTTTTCTGTAGAAATTAACTCACCAGAATATGTTAGGAAAGGTCCACTGCCAACAGTTACAAAGGAAGAGAACACTTTCCTAGCAAATATGGAATGGAAAGGTCACTTGAAATTGAAAAAAATAAAAGAAGTCAGTCCAGCAGCTTAGTTTGGCATCAAGCAGACTCAGGCCATGAAATATGGTCTAGAGCTAGAACCAGTGGTTGTTAAAGAGATCAAAGAGGTAACAGGACCTCAAGTCATAAATGTGGTTTGCTAGTTCATCCCGATATTTACTGGATGGGTTTTTCCCCTGATGGAATCATTTATGATCCTAATGCTATCGGCTGGCATTCTAGAAATAAAATGCTTATTTGCAATGAGGGGTAAGACAATCGAGGAATGCTTAGAGCTGAAGAGAGACATTTTCGTTTATCCAGACGAGAATGGAGACAAAGACCCAGACGAAATCATAGATACAACTTTCAACTTCAGGACTTGATAGGAATTTTGTTTGTTGTGGAGCAAATTTTGCTTCCATTCTAAGGAAGGTTCAGAGAATCTTTTAGTGGAGAAAATAGAATTTGAACCTGAAATCTTTCACAAACTTACTTCTAGAGTTCACGAAGTTTATTTTTCCCACTGCGTGCCATACCTAGTAAGGCATTAAGATTTTTTTTTATATATATCGCAAGGGCCATAGAGGATGGAAAATTATATATAAATAACTTATACATAAATAAGTTTGAACAAACAGTTTAATCACTCAACAATGCCAGTTTTGAAGTATACAAGTGTGTCAGTCATGTGAAATGTTCATGTTTTAACAAGAAAATCTTAATAAGTCACAAATCTTCCTCATTCTCCTGGTTGATGTTTGGAGACTGAAATAATAGTAACATGCAACATAATGTTTAAATCTGGTTTAAGACTCCCAGCAAGAGACAGGGGAGCAACATTGTTAATAATCTTGTACATCTTGATTCTACTGATAGCCCTCTCTACGTGGATTCGAACACTAGCTACAGACTGTGTAGTTTCCACTTCTTCTTCATCAAACTGGCCTTTTTCAGAAAGAAAGGGAGGTGTATTTAAAGTCACTTCAATTTGATCTAATAGATCTTTAATGTTAAATCCCTTGTCTGCCATGCAGTCATCTCCTTTCTCCAGCAGCTCAATGGATTCCACTTTGTCTTGCTTCCAGTGTAGAGATCAGAAGTAAATACTGGAGCACCAGGTTTTGGTAGTTTTTGTGTTCTTGTAAGAGGAGAAACACTGACTCTGAGCTCGCAGGGATGAGGGTTTGCAAACCTTCTAGTAGTCCGGGACCGTTTTTTATTAGACCACTGAAAGATAGACGGGACAGCATCTTTTTTCAGGACGCTCTTCTTTCCTTTTTGCATCTTCGCTAACCGTTTAATTCTTCCCGCAGAAATGCATCGAGCAGACACTTGTGAAAAACCAGACAGGTTTTCCTCGCTAAAAGTTGTTTACTTCCTACTTTATCGACAATCGAATATTTCTTAAAATAATAACTTTTTTGTATCGTATTCGATTGACGATTTGCTTCCGAATTGATTGAGTACGCGTGAATAAATACACGAAAATGAAAGGCCTCGATTCGGGAGAAGTTATATCATTACCAACGAGAAAAAAAAAAAACCTGATGAACATGGCGCTTCATTTCAATCATCGCCGAAAATAGACAGCAGGCTTATCACAAGACTCATTTGCATACAATGAAAGTCTACAACACCCGACCAGTTAGCCTCACCATCGAAGTTATGCTCATTAAGATTAATTTTTTCGACCACTGAAGTATTCACTTGTTCCAAAGTAATCAACGCTTTCAACCGACCTGTTCCGGAAAAGGTCTACGTTTTTCGAATTAATCTTTCCTAAGCTTTCTTCACAAAACATGCATGGTGCCGGTCACGCAGCGAAACCTCTCTTATGAAATGAGTTTTATTTTCACGAGAATAAAAAAAAAATCATTTTCAAACCAATTCCTTCGTACTTAGCCTTGCTTTCAAACAAAAACGTCCCAGTGAATGCAATTTAGGCACGGTCTGTCTTTGGATCACACCGGACACGCAAGACTAACAATGGCAAAAATGAAACCCTATTAAACGATCGAGACTGTCATTAACCTATCTGGCCAATAAACACAGTTGGCCGACTCAGTTATAAAAACTGCACGCATAATTTATTTATTGGAGGTGTCATTCTTAACTTGGTTTTTGTTTTGTTTTGTTTTGTTTATTTATTTTTATGTTCTTAGTGAGTACATTAAGGTTATTGATGGCAACGGTATCACGGTTATCAGTCGCTATGGATCCTCTTCTGTCACCCAGAAATCTTTCCGGGAAGTTTCTTTTGGGAATTCTGGAAACATCACTGTCCAGATCTTCCTACGGCGGAGCTACAGTACCTTCAAGTTACAATTTGGAATTTTAAAACAAGAATCAGGTTAGCCTTTAATCTGCTAAATTAATTTAATGTTGCTTGAAACCCTGCTACGGAAGCACACAACGTTGTGCACGCTTTGCAGCGAAACAAAAAATCTGGGTAATGCTTTTGATTTGTTGAGAATTTGTTTCAACCCATCAGATGCACTACCCAGAACTGGGTAGTGGCACGTAATCACCACGAAATTTCTGCACTCGATCCTCAGACGTCATTCTCCTAGGAAACGCCCCCTCCCCCTAATTATTTTTTTCCCTCCGCGCTCTTTATAATTACCGAAATCTCGCTAGTGATCTATTTTCAATGCTGCGTTCGCATTGGTTGAGCTACTACTAGGCTATATGTTATAGCCCACTAGTAGCGAGAAGCGCCCGCTTTTTGGCGGCAAAAAGAAAAAAACGGATTACTGTCTAGCGTTAACTAGCTAAAGTTGTCTTGTATCGATATTTTTGACCAACTACTTGGATTTTACTAAAACAATTATTCCTCTCGCCCTCGTGGCCTCTGCGTGAATAGCTCATTTGACCTTCGGCCTCATGTACTATGTTGTAAGTCACTTGCTATTATAAGTTGCCCTTTTTTGCTTGTTTTTAGCATTTCCACTGGGTAACTGGAGGATATCCATTGACAATACTTCTACAACAAGCATAAGATTCTCCTGGCAAAACCTGCAAACACTCGTTGGTCAACAAACAAGTTATTACTTTATATTCGTCAAAGACTCATATGGTAGAGGTCTAAAAGAATACATCGTCCCAGGAAATACTATTTCCCATGTGGTATCTGGACTGACAGCGTATAGGGAGTATCGGTTATCTGTTGCTGGTGTTAATTACAGTGGAAATGCCTACAACAGCACAGAGATCACAGCATGGACAGACGAAGGGGGTACGTGCAACATATCTAAAGATGTTGTGTTTGTTTGTTTGTTTTTTTCTTTTTTTTTTTTGTTTATATCTCGTGTATCACAGGTGTATGCAAAAAGACTCTTAGTAAGTGAAGAATGGCCGTGTAATAGAAACTCACCACCACCCTCGCTGGTCAATAGGGAGCTTAAGCAACAACGACGGGGACGACTTCGAAAACGTCAGCTAAAATGTGTTTTCGCGCTACTTAAGACTTTATCGCGCTTATTCCATTTCGTTCTATTCATCAGATGTTGGCGAATTTTTCTGGAGTTGAATTCTAAAGGGCTGTATTTAAGTTCAGGAAAAGAAAAAGAGGGCCGTTGTCTTGTGTTCACGTCCTCCACAAAAAAAGTGAAATTAGGCAGTTTGACGTCGTAGTCGTGCAACGATGGCAAAGGAATGTATAAAAAAGCGTGATACACGTCGGAAGTTGTTGTTTTGCCAATCTAACCCTATGGCTTTTCTGCCGTCCTCGTTGCCGTCGCCGTCGTTGCTGCTTAAGCGCCCTGATAGGCTGATTTAGCAACACAACGGCAACGTCATTTCACGACGGGAAAACCCACGGAAAGGACTAAACTCGACTTCCGGTGCCAAATTTGTCGCTCAGCCATTGGTCAAGCCAGTTGTTTGATTTGCGTTCGTCGTCTTCAACTGACGTTCCCGTTCTGCTGCTAAATCAATCTAATATCTATGACCAACGGAACGGTTTGGGTTCAATATCTCCGTCGGTACGTTTATAGTGTCCGCGGAGTCAACGTTTTGTAATCAGTATTTTTTGTTGTGGTGGTGGTTATTGTCCTGTTCTGACTAGTGATGTAGCATAAATTAAAGCCGTGACATTTTACAGTTGTGGGCGTAGTAACCTGACCTTCGAGTGAATGTTAGGCTGAGGTTGATATTGTTTTGATACAAACCTAGCATATCAGAACAACACGATTTACATAAGGAAGCATGAAGGTTGTATTAAAGAATGGTCAACTCCAGGCTCGCTTCTTTCTGTAACTGTAATATGACCTATTCCTTGATCTGCTCTGACAAAGGCTTATTAATCGCAATAAGCCATTGAACCATTGAGGGTCCCCAAATTACGTAATATTCCTGTTACTATCACTATACTTACACTATGTAACCTAACTTAGTTGTGCTTAAAGAACAAAAACAAAGAAACAAACGAAACAAAATCAGATATTAAGATAACGGACTACAGAACAATATGCATTTTCTGTTTTCTTAGTTCCTAGCAGGGCACCGTCATATATCCGACTTTCAACCTTACAGTTTGCTGAGGTGAAAGTTCAGTGGAATCCACTCTCTCAGCATTACGCTAATGGACGTCTTCTTGGATACAAAGTATACTATAGGGAATACTCCTCTTATAATTACTTATACTATGCAAAGAGTGTTAACACTAGCAGTGCAAATGTTACTATGATGATACTGAGAGACCTGAAACAGGCTACACGTTACCAAATAGCAGTGACAGCCTTTACTTCTAAGGGAGAAGGACGACGCTCGTCCTGGTATTTAATAACCACAGGTAAAGCATTTTTTTGTAGATGATACAGATTGCTATGTCTTTTCTTTTAGCGTGAGCATTTTGGGCAACTCGATATCAATTAATTACTGGATTGATCAAATCATCTATGAATAAATGATGAGGTTTCATCTCAGAAATGTAAAAGCAACGTGCAAAATGTTAACAGTAAAAACATTGACTATGTGAATACATTATTAAATGTGTGTGATAGTGCCATTTAATTTCACACTTTTTACGGCCAAAATTTAATTATTCCTAATCGTTAACTCAAAGCAAAAAAAAAGGCCACTGTAAATTCTATATTAACTCAAGAATGAGGTGGAATCTCTCCTAACAACCACTGTCAGTTCTCCACAATGGGGAGCTCGTTTTGTCCCGTTTTCTATTGTTTTTTGTTTTGTTTGTTTGTTTGTTTTTTTGTGTTTGTTTGTTTTTGTTTTCTTTTTTCTGTCCTGGCGTAAACGTTCACTCATGTGTTTTTCTTTTCACAATCGTCAGCCGTTCTCATTAGCCTATTACCCCTGTCTCTATCTTCGGAGACCTAGGGGCGGTCGGTTGGGTCGGGAGAAACGGCGGTGAAAGCTTTCAAGAACGGACGATAGAGCCCCTGGGATGCAAACAAAACGTAGACAAATAAAACGCAAAAATGCTTGGAACTATTGTGGCCTTTATAATGCTCTTCTTTTATATCTTCGAAAAAGGATGGGACAGCCTTATGGGCTTATTATTATTATTTTTTTTTAATATATTTATATATATCTAGCCGGATTTTTAATAACGTTATCGCCAAATGGACCTTTTGCGTCTCCAAAGTAGCTAGTAGAGACCTTTAGCATCACGCTTTTCATGGGAAACCGCAAACCGCAGTTTGCAGTTACGCGTTTGCAGTTTCACCTTGCCCAGATTTCAAATTTTAGCAAGGCGTTCACTTCAGTTCAGTTTAGTTCATTTTTATTTAGCCAAAATATAATACAATGCAAGAATACATATAGGAATTGTAAGGTTGCAAGGGAGCCCAGAAGAAACCAGAAGGCTTTGAAGCCTGGGCTCCCCAGTCATAAAAAAATATATTAAAAAGGAAAATAAAATGAAATTCGCGGAGTGATACGTTAAAAATAGGACCTAAACAGAGACTGAGTTAAGTTATGAATTTAGTAGCAAGATAGGAAAAAAAAAGCTACTTAGTGGCTTTAAACGCGAGGCTGTTCAGTTTTTAGTGGCAAAAACCTTGCCGTAAATCACTGGAAGCCCTTCCTGCGGTTCAAACGTGAACTGCAAACTGTATCGAGCCACCTTAACTTCTTGGCATTGGTTATTCCATAGGTTGCAGACGATATATAAATCAATCATTTGGCCAGCTACAATTTGGCCCGAAAGGTTATATCGGTTCACTGCTGTGCACCTGGTCAATTGGAAATGTAGGAATCGAACAAGCAGTTGCACTTATCTCAATACAAGATCTCTACCTGTCATCTTTTTAGTGAGTCAAACGAAACAATGTCTTCCATAGGGAAATAAATAACTAAGATTTTTTGGTCTTTTTTTGTTTCAAGCCTAAGAGTTGTTCTACAGAATTTAAAGCTGGTAAACTATGATATCATCGGAAAGGATACACAATTTTATTATTATTATTATTGTATTACTTGTGTAGTATGCGAAAGTGTTGAATGATGAATGATGAATGGATGGACTGATAGAGGATAATTTAGATAATAAAATGGCTGCTTGCTTGGTTGCAAGGATGTAAGGATGAAACGACAGTGAGAATAGATAAGTGAAAGGAAGGATAGTAGTTGAGTGTATGGTCGCGGGTTTGATAGCCGTAATATTGTACGAGGAAAAGGTACACCATATTGATGGGAGGAGGTAAAGAGGTTATTATAGAAGAAGACAAGGAAAAAATGGAGGGAGTGAGGAAAGGATGAGGAAAGAAAGGGAGGAAGAAGTGAGAGAGGGGGAAGGAGGTAAAGAAGGAAGGAAGAAAGAAAAGAATAACTGTTTGCTTCAGGGAATAAACGATGGTCAAGGATGGCTGGGTTACATTTATTAATGACAAGATAAGCTTTTTTTTCCTTTATTTTGCAGTGAGTACATAAAAATAATCGATGGGAGCGGTACGACTGTGCTTCATCGCTACAGATACTCAACGACTCCTCAAAAACCTTTCGCCAAAGTTTCTTTTGGAAACCAAGAAAATATCACCGTTCAAATAAAGCTATATCAAAGTTCCAGTAATGCCAGGCTTCGATTCGGAATTCTACCGCAGGGATTGCAATCGGGTAAGTTTCATCCTTATGTAGTTGACGTAACTTTAATATTGCGAGCTTTTGTATTGCGCGTCTGAAACAACTACCTAACACAACAGTGTCACCCAAAAAAACCTAGAAATCTTGGCGGTTTACAACACTTTGAGTCAGTCATTCCCCTGAAACCACTGGAGGATATTAACTAACGAATCTTTTTCCTAAACTTAAATGGCTGACATATTTTAAACATATTGTGTAATTTACACAAAGTTCGTTGAAAACAGGTACGTGGTTTTAGAGGAGATGCAGTAAGCCATTCTTTCTCAATCGCAGTGTTGCGAAACAGGGGTCTTTTTTGCATGAGTATGTGCGGACCGCTGAACAAGCGATTTGCATGGAGGCTCACCACAGGGTCTGCCTTCTTCAAAATGGCCCGTGTCAAAGCTATCATCGAGATTATTTTGCTCGTTGGTCTTGGCGAATGTGCTCGTGATTTAACAAAATGTGTACCCTGGGTTCCAAAGGATATTTTTTCTTATCGATACTGATATACGCACAGTTTTCGTCTTATGTATTTTGAGAACGGTCCTCTGGAGCTAGGGTACAAAATGTGTAGTTTGCGAAAAACTCTAACACGGTCTCCACAAAAGCGAAGTAAACCGGCTTTAACATACCACGAGCTGCTATCAAATTTCAACTTCCCACTTGACCTGGACAACAGCGCGCGTAGATGTAGTGCTTGTAGTATTGCCCTGACCTCATCAAAGTATAAACAAAGTGCCGAAAGGTTTGTTAATGTAAGTAAACACTTCCAATTTTCTTTGTTTTGAAATGGGAAAGGATCACACATATTTAAGAAAATATCATCGCAGATTTCAGTGAGTGGGTTCGAAGCGCGCAAAAGCCGGTGTTCAGTTCAGCAGTGAATTAATATATGTTTTCCAATTTTCCCAGCACTTTTAAGCTACGGAAAATAATAATAAATAAATAAATAAAAATGAATATCAATGAGGCACAGTCAAAACTGCATTCAATAGGACCGGAATTAAAGTCGAATCTTGAGACCGATTTTGATGAAACAAATGGTTAGGTTTCCGAAGAAGTCTGGTAAACATGTGATACCGACCAAAAGTTAAAAATATTTAGAGCACTTAAGTTCTGGCTAAAAGCAAATTCCTGTACAAGATGCGTTGCAATGTTAGTTCACCCAAAAACAAGAACTTCTACAATTTTCCGATAAACAAACTTTGTATCACTAAAATACTTAAGGGAACACCTTTCTATTCTAACTGACAACGGTGTGGTAGTCGCCTGCTGATCGTTATTAATCCACTCCCGACATATGGCTAACAACTTGAATTATTGACAGAAATCCTCTACGGCATCGAGAAACTGATTTATAGACAAACACTAAATAAAGAACATTTTGCTCAACATCTACCCATCAACAATGCATTTTATGCAATACTTTGCGGTTCTTGAAGGGGAATCAAGACACGAATCGATCGCCAAACAACAACAAGCAGCCATGTTCGTGTCAGACGTCCTTGAGAAACTTGCTCTTTCACCTCGTTCAGCCCATTAGTCTCCCCTTAAAATCACCAGATCGTAACTTATTTTGTACAACGGAGGTCTTTCCTAAGTTCCTGCTACTATTTGAATGTCAAGCAAGCTTTCAAAGTGAACACTTTGGTTCCCATGACTATGCACCACTGTCGCTGTCACTGGTCGTATGCTCTTTATCAAGTCTTAGTGCACATGCTCATGCAAAAAAGATCCCTGTTGCGTTGCGTATGATTGTGAAATTTAGTGTTCTTGAACTTCACCATCGCTGTATAATCTCTTTTATTAAAAACTGAATCATTGGATAATGCAATTCTAGCATTTTGATTGGCTTAGCCGTTATGGTATATGAGCTATTATACCATGCTCTCCATATATGGTCGGTGTACGCGTCAGTTTAAAAGTGGAAGCAAGCCGAGATTTTTTTTCGCGAAGGATAGAACGGCGGCCGAAGCAAATCGTTTTAATTCATTTCTTAGAATACTAGAAATGCAATTTCATCGAAAGAAAAAAAATACAAAAACAAACAAAAAAGCCACAAGAGCTTGTTTGAAAGTTTGTCGAAAAACACATGAAAACACATGGAACTAAAATACCTTGACCAGCTACGAAAGAAGACAAGTGTTGTTTCTTCACGATCGCGAAGCCATTCGCCGATCGAGTCACTCGCCGATAGATAACTGCGGCTTGTTTATCCGACATCAAGAGTAAAAATCAGAAGTAACCAGCTACAAATACAGGCTATGCAGCCATTCACTAGAGCAATCGAGGCGGCAGTATAACTTCTTTTCTCGTTCATCAAAATCAGCTTGTGGCTTCAAAAAACTTTATAACTAGCGACTGAAGTAATAGTTTTTCTCTGTAGTTCTTACTTTTATAACTGCACCGAAAATCCAAATTCACACTAATTTCGACGGCTGTCACTTAAAAATTATTTTCCTTCACTTTATCTTCCAGGTTTTTTTAGCTGTTCTGCTGTGTAAAATCCTAGAATCCCGATGAGTTTTTAAAAAACTAATGTTCATCGCCACAATGTTTTGATTTTTCATTCATGCAGTCCAGGCGATTCCGTTCGCGCGTTGACAGTTTTGATAGACGTGTGACATGTGAATAGCGGAAGTCCCTTGTCTTTTCCGGTTTGTTCTAGTCGGGGAGATTCAACGAGATTTTGTGGGCGTTTTTAATAAAACAATTATTCCACTCGCGCTTGTTGGATATGAGATGATTATAGCCAACTCGGCGCTACCCGCCTCGTTGGCTATCTATCATCTCATATCCAACGCACCCTCGTGGAATAATTGCTAATTATTATGATCATCAATTGTAAACTTTCTTGCTTCCTTTTAGCTCGACTAGTGTCCAATTGGAGCTTGTTTATTGATAACAAAACAGCAACCAGTATGCGAGTTTCTTGGAAAAATCTATCAGCATTGCTGAGCCAAAGCGTTCTTCACTATATAACTGTCATAAAAAGTAGCAATGGAAGCATCGTGAATGGAAATATCCTGCAAGGGAACACGACATCTGATGTTTTCTATGGGCTGTCGCCATATATGGAATATCGACTCAATGTTCTAAGTGTAAATGATAACGGAAAATTTTATAAGAGTTCAGAGGCAACAGAGTGGACTGAGGAATCGGGTATGTTCATAACATTACCGTAGCAAATAGACTAGCTATGCTTGTCAAAGCCCAGTTTCTAATTATAACCCACTTACAAAAGGCCTTGCACGAGTTGCCTTAAGCTTCTGTTTCAAAGCGAGGCCAAGTGCGAATCCATTGATTTAAAACGATTTTTTAAATTTTATTTAAAATAAAACTCATTTTCGTAACAAAGATTTTGCACTAAGCCTCGATAGTGAGAGTTTTCGGAACTCGGAAATGGCCTATTGATCTCGGACATCAATCTTTTGTGGGAAATGTTAATTAAGGTCTTTTGAATTGCACAACACCCCAAAATTGATAAAATTTGGAGGAATTCTGGGCGCTTTCAGCTTTAAAACGAAGTACAATTTTCGTGAATCGAATAAAACTAGTGAACTCTATGCTCGATTAAAGAGTACGAAATTTGTCTACTTGAGCCAGAAGGCCAGGTAGATAGTCCCCTGGGTCGAGTGAAACGATGACGTATTTTGAGGCATTGTTGTTAGCTCCGCCTCGCTTAGTTGTAGCTTCTGCCTTGACTCCCATTCATTCGCTCGCTCGCTCTCTCTCTCTCTTTCTATTGCACTATTGCAAAAACTGTTGCCTGGCCCAAAGACTCGTCCGCGTAAGGAATTGCAACATCGTCATACTCAGCTTCTCCGCTCGCTCACTAGGTTGGGTCATAACTTTTTCTTGGAATTTTTACCGGATATTCGGTACAACCGAAGAATAAAATTCCATCCCGAGTCGTCAGAATCGACACATGACATGCTTTCCGAGTGAGACATCTTATTTAGACGGGAAGATGGTGGTTCAACTAAGACTATGCAACGACGAAAGCAACGAGAACGGCAAAGAAACAATTAATAGGTTTTGATTATTAGAACAACAGTTTTGACGTGCATCACGCTTTTTGTACATTTCTATGCTGTCGTTGCACGACCACGACATGTAACTTCCTAATTTCACGTCAGTGGAGGACGTAAACACAAGACAAATAGCTCCAGAAAAATTCACCAACATCCGACAAATTGAACGAAATGTGACATGGAAAAAGAACGATCAATATGTAAACAACGTGGATTCACTTTTTAAGAGACCTAATCCCACAAGACGTGGAAGACTGACATGCGTATTGGGCATTTTAAGGAGAACAATGCCCCAAAATGCGTTATTCGACCCAGGTCCAAAATGTCACGGCCTAAGATATTAGTCCTACATATTTTCAAGTCTGTAAAAAGTTCAGAGATCAGGCTGAAATTAAAAACAATCTTTGGCATTGTTTATTACAAGTTTTCTATTTTTATTCTATTCCAAAACAAATTGGGGTGAAATGCACTTAATAAACGCACGTAAAACGATTGGTTATGATTACCTTTGATTAACTATGTTCCCCCAATCTATCCGAGCGTGAACATAGGAAGTTGTCAAAATGCAAAATGCCACGTTATTCTTTTTTGGGGGGAGGTGGGGGATCCCGGCACCCCTAGTCTGAATAGGGCTTAAGCTTAAAATAAACAAAAACTGTCGGCGTTCTCTTATTATTATTATTATTATTATTATTATTATTATTATTTAGTGCATTTTTAGGGTGCTAACGGCAGAAAACTTCTAATAAGAAGTTAAAAAATGCAAATGTCCCGCTGTGTAACAGCTTTACATGTTCTATTTCTCTCTAGCTCCTGGTCGTGCTCCTAGCGATATAGCCTTCTCTGAAGTAACAGCAACGCAGTTCAAAGTTACTTGGAATACTCTTCCTCGGAGGTTTCACAACGGCCGATTGTTGGGCTATAGAATTTACTTCAGAAGGAGCGCCTATTATCTAAATCCATTTAATACAAGCGGTGTAATCACCAGCAGTCCTAATGTGACTTGGGCATTGATAACAGGATTAGGACCGGCTCAGCGATATGATATTTCTGTGGCGGCGTTTACACCCAAGGGCGAAGGGCCGCGTTCCTCTCTTTACTATGTTACAACAGGTAAAATATTATGAAGACTGATAAATTTGGATATTACTTAGGTAAAGTTTTATTCCGGAACAGTAGCTGTATCCATCAAGAGAGAGTAAAAGGAAAAAAAAAAAAGAAACAAAAATAAAAGGAATGTAAAGTAAACAAGAAAGAAATGCATTGGTACTAAGTCAGTCGGCGTAAAGTCCAAGATCGAAGATGTTATGTCAGAGCGTTATTTAACGAAAAATGATACTAAATTTTGACATTGGTGTCGGATAAAAGTAAAAAACATCTTCGTTTACTCGCCGTCCAATAAAATATTCAAGGAGCTCCTCGCATACACAAAAATAATAACGTACACACAATAACCAAAACTATGAACAATCGTTATGGCGACCTAACCAAAGTCGTCCCATCTCCTTTTAGATTTTCAGGTGAATAAATTGACATATTTATATGGAATCACATAACAAAAAAATTAATATAAATATTAACAAATACTGACATTAAGTTCCCTGAAATTTAAAAATAAGCAATACATAAAATTGTTCTCCTCTCTAGTGGTTGTGAAATATTATTCACTTTAGATGATAGAGTAACCTTGTAAAAGTGCATCCCCAGTGCTTTTATCCAGCGCTGAAAGCGCGAACTCCGTAGAATGGTCTTAAACATTATCTCATTATTGTTATTTGTTTCCTAATCATCGAGTCTTAACAGCTTGCAGGGTAGCGGTCAATCAATCATATGGTGCTATAAATGTGACACATTCCGATTACACAAGTCTATACTGCTCCTGGTCAATCGGGAATGCCGAGATCCCTCAGGCAATTGGTCTCTTTCTAATCCAAACGATCAAATTTCGTTACTGCAGGTATTCATTGTTATTGTTACTTTACTAAATCGGATGCCACCCAGTGCCAAAATTCAAATAGCACTATTGTATTAAGTGTTGGGGACCATATTAACCATGATTGAATTCTGGAGGGAAGGAGCCACTTAAACCTTGGTTAATTGCAAGACCTTATAAGTTCGGTTAGTAGTACAGCCTTTTTGTTATTCAGTTTGAGTAGCTTTTATTATTATTATCATGTGCTAAATTGGACCAAGAGATAAGAAGAGCAGTAATTAAACGGGATATGAAAGTTCATAGATTACCTCATTCGAGTGCTTGTCCGTAAACAACATACTTTCATATCTTGTAAAGAAAATGAGAAGGAATCAATTCTGTTAACGGCCTGATATATATTCTGTCACGTAGTTATTACTACAGTGAATATTTCAAGATTTTTGACGGCAATGGGGTTCTGAAATTTCACCAAACCGGCTGCTGGTCCTCTGTTCGTGGAACATTGGTAGAGGTTCCGTTCTTTGCCTCAAACAACATAACAGCAAGTTTCAACATGCGTCGCTTGAGAAGTGCTATCAAGGCTGATTACCTGATACTGGGGAAAAGCCTTCGTGCAGGTAAACCCTAATATCGATCAATTGCATGTCAAAAAGCTCATCAACTCCAGCACTTACATTGGCTCCATTGCCTCCAAGGCCCTTGTAGTATGTGGAGCCAATTTCTCTTCGAAATGACAGGGGCCGTCGATCAGTTCTCACTTTTGCTAAGGATTCTGACATAATACATCACTTAAAAGCGGGAAAAGATTGTCTGTCATGCGGTAACTTACTGCATATTCTGACGAAAGATTACAGCAACCTTATTATATATATTGTCTGTTTTACCTTCTTATTTCTTCAAACATGGTTTGTCGCTATTTTCCCGTAGGCGGTAGTTTCCCTTTAGTTTAATTTGATGCTTACTTGGCCAAGAAGACTTTTATTTTTTAGCATTTTTCTACCTCTTTTTCTCGTTGTGAATAATTACCACCTCTTAAGCTACGTGCAACGTTTGACCGGTTTCAAACTTTGCGCAACAACTGCCATCAACACCCAGCAACATGCAACACAGGCTTTGCAAACGGACGCAACATGTAACATTCAACAATGCTGGGAGTTGTTGGACAACAACGTTGCTTCTGTTTGGGGCATTAAATGATAATTTGGTTAATTATTAATTTGGTTAATTATTTCTCATACGTAGCTCAAGTGCTTTATGGCTGGAATTTAACAGTGGTGAATATCACCTATTCAAGCATATTGATTCGGTGGGCTAACCTTACTAGCCTTATCAGCCGTAAAGTTGGTCATTACGTTGTCTTCTTAAACAGAAGGAATAACAGTGTAGCGTTCCATCAGGTTGTCAATGGGGATCAATTAACAACGGAAATCAACGGACTCAGTCATTTAACAAGTTATACAGTGGAAGTCGTTGGGATTGACACTATGCAGAAGCCATACAAAACTCCATCAGAAGCCATCATGACGGCAAACCGTCAGAGTAGGTACTTTAAGTAGGGTACCGTAAGTGAGGAGATGCGGCTTTTTTTCTATATACATTGATATATATGGTAATACATTGCAGTACATGGTAATACATGGTTATAAATTGCAATACATGGCAATACATAGCAATAGTTGGCAATAGATGGCAATACATACCTACACATGGCAATATATTGCAACACACATGGAAATGCTCATTAAATCACCCTTCCTCTTATTTTCTGACAACCTGCGATGGGCATTAAGAACATCTTAAGGTGACTCGACCCAGTTTTTTTTTGGGGGGGGGCGGGTACCATCCTACTTTGAAGCTCTCTGGTATCCCCACCTTTACTTTTATCGTAAGTGTAACACATTGAATGGATAACATATAGATCAATCTACAATATAACATAAAATTTTTGGCGATCGGAGTAAATGTCACGTGTTTATAATGCCACGCCCCTTCGAGGTCTGAGTCGAAAATCTGCTGTTGCCGGCATTTTTTCGTAAAAATCTTTCGGCTACACATAGTGCGCATTAGTGCCTTGCGCTGAACAGAGTTTCACTAAAATCGCAAAGACCCAATTCGAGAAATTCAGCGGTTTCCAAATTTAGGTCATAATTTATGCGAAAATGATAAGCAAACTTTACACGATTATATCTAATAAACTATGAGACTGATCACTTTATTTTGGGGATATCGTTATAACAGATGGGTCCTTGCAAGTCCACAAAACGCTTTAGGGCCTTCTAAATGCGCGCGGTTTCGAGCAAAGCAAACATATAGAAATTATAGTTTTCGCTATTTGTTGACGTTTGTCAGAGTTTAAGAGTCCTTCTCACGAAAAAAGCATTTTCTTAAAAATTCGTCGTTTTTTTTCCTTAAGTTTTTTTCAGGACCACAATTGGTTAGGTAAATACCCGGACTCTGAATTTCATGGTCATTGAAAAACTGTGACATTATCTTCTATAAGCCCAAACTTGAGTAAACATTGAAGAGTTTTAGCGTTTTGGCTGAGTTTGTGCTTCGGAAGTTGTCTATTGTTTCTAGTCTGTCATTATACAGCATTCTTGTTCAGCACGCGTGCAATGAACACGCTTGGCTGACTTCCAAAATAATGTTCAAAGAGGTATGATAATTTAGTATGAGAAAATAGAAGGGATTCCCGTCACGAGTTGGTTTAATTATTGGCTTGCATTAAACCTATGAAAAAACGATATTTTTTTAATAGTAAGTAGATTTAGTGTGTAGCACTTCTTGATTTTTTTGCAAAGGCACAAGAAGCACGAGAATTGACTAAAAATTGTGAGTTAAACCTCTATGTATCACAAGATGGCCTTTCTCACTGTACCAAAATTTTACCAGGTCGGGCATGTGCGAGAAGTTATAAGAAG
>CALNXK010000351.1:227500-250000 GCA_942486035.1 Porites lobata
ATCGCTTCAGACTTTGCAATCCTCTTACGCATCAAGCAAGGTGAAAACGAAAACGATGCCATCCGAAATCGGATTTCCGACTTTGACAAGCGACGTATTTCTGAACCAAAAACCCAATAAACAAACTAGCCATGAATAACAGAACACTCCTCATAGCAGCTGAATTTTATTTTGTAAGTCCAGTGGAAAAAGACAGTTAAAAACATCACAAGTTGACACAAAACTGTGTCAGCTTCAGCTGTCAAAGTAAACAAGATTCAAGATGCTGCATAAACTTTCCGCATGAACTCACCTGTCAAATTTTGACCAATCAGAGCATAAAAATTGGACACAGAGCGTGACCAACGCGTGACCATGGTGAGAAAAGTCAAAAGCAACTGTCTTCCCTGCCCGTAACAGCTGGCTGCATTTTCGCGTCCGAGGTCAGTTTGCAATCAAAATTTTAATCGTGCAGCACATAGACACAACATATTTCATATGAATTTAGAAAAAAATTGAACTTGAGCCTGCGATCACTTGAAAACTAGTTTACTTGTCAGCGGATAGCTTCAAAAATACTTGACCTCGATGGGTAGACACCTGAGCCCGCGATACGGTCAAGTGATACTGGTCAGCGGGTACCCTGTTTTGACAGCTGTCAATTGATCAAAACATTGATGTCCAGTATGTGTGCATTATCAGTTTTCCTGTGCTCCCAAACTAGTAAAAGTATGAGATTCAACGTTGTTCGCGATCTGGTAAAACAATTAACTGGTCAGCGGGCAGCTTCCAAATAAATCACGTCACCTCGATGAGTTGACACATGAGCCCGCGATATGGTCATGGGATACCAGTCAGTGGCTATCCTGTTTTGACAGCTGTCAATTGACCATATTGTGAATGTCCTATATTAAAGATGTGGACTTGCCAAGACACGCCTGAGACACCCCTCCCTTCCTTTTGATAGTCTCCCCTACCCCACCCGTACAATCTGTAGACGCGTACGTACGTACGCTCGGTCAATCACGTGACAACCAAACGAAAAGAGGTTGACCATATTCCATGAGTATGGGGCTCTGTCTCACGCGCGCTTCGCGCGCGCGCGCGGGAGCCCCGCTATAATTTAGGGAGGTGCAATTGACCTGGTTCGGCTGTAAATACATGTACCCTGAAATAAATGGCTTGAGAAAGAGAGGGTTAAAAAATAAAATGAAACAGCCTTACATATATGATACACAGACACTTCATTACCAAGATCGAATTAGTCCACCTAATTTGACCCAATACGCTTTTAGTTTTCAAATCAACTTCCCTTGAATGTTCACCAAATAGGGTTGATTATTTTTATAAAACATATTTTAAACTGGTTTAAGATCTTGTACCCTTCGCCACTACAGAAAAGCTGTAGACAGCATCTGCAAGGGAAAATAACGGACAAAATTTCACTTACCCTTATTTTCTTGGACTTCAGGTTTGAGACTGGTTGGAGGATCTGGAAGCTGGGAAGGAAGAGTAGAAGTGTATCATAATAACTTCTGGGGAACCGTCTGTGACGATGGCTGGGGTTTAAATGACGCGCGTGTTGTTTGTCGCCAGCTTGGATATCCTGGCGCTATTGGTGCCCCAGGGTCTTCCCGATTCGGCGCCGGAAGTGGTAAAATTTGGTTGGATGATGTTGCATGCTCGGGAAGTGAAAGTTCTTTAGACAAATGTTTGCACAGAGGATGGGGTATCCATAACTGTTATCACGGTGAAGATGCATCGGTGATATGCTCTAGAGGTAAGTAAGAGTCATATTATTTGCATTTCGCTCAGTAAGGAAACGGTAAGGTTTCAGAGCATTAGAAAACTGATTAGGTAAATGTTAATTGGAAGCACATAATCAATATCGTGGAAGATACATTAGTAATAGAGTCGAGGAAAAAGATCTAGTTTTCTTATGATTGAGTGTGTCTGTATTTTTGTTAGCGTATGGTATAGCCAGCTTCCGCCTAAACCTCGAGGTCGTGATTAATTAACAAAACAAGCAACTTCTCTATACCAACAGCACCAACAACGTTCGTGCCACGAAACACATGGTCGCCTTCTGGCCAAGCATCTTGCAACTTTGACTATGGATTGTGTTATGGATGGAGTCAGTCTCGCTCAGACAAATTTGAGTGGACACGCGGAAGAGGAAGCACCTCATCTTTCAATACGGGGCCTTCATCAGATCACACTACTGGAAATGGTACATACAATTACAATGTAAATAATTTCATAAGGGGGGCTCTGTCTTCTAATGTAACAGATTATGGAGATGTAAAACAAAATGTCGTGATGGATTAGACAATACCGTAAATTTCCGCTTATAAGTTCCCTAGCTATAGGCCCCACCCCACCCCCAGTTATAGTCCCATTATACCCCACGCCCCTCTCCTCCCTCCAATGCGGATGTAATCCACCTATTAATGCATTTAAATGACTCTGATTTGATTGAAGCTTAATAGAAAAGTAAATGCAAAACTTATTATGATCAGCACTGTTATAGCTTGTTCCGAAGGATTTGTTTTCTATTCTGGTAATAATTAGCCACTTCCATTTATGAGCCTCCCTAAAAGTCATTACAAAGATGGATTAGCCCAGGGCTTATAAGCGTTAGTTTAAGCTATTTGCCAATCGTCATTTTTGTTTGTTTCTTTTTTTTATGGTTTTTGATTCACGTTGATTTTGCTCTCTTATAGAGAATATTCCAGGTAGTGGAAACAAATGGCAACTGATTAACCTGAAAGTATCACTGGCAGTATTTTCATGCCTAGGTTGCTTATTTATGATTTATGTATGGAGTAATAACACTGAGAATTACAATATTTATATTGCATTTATGTGCCGAGTCCTTGAAAAACTCCGTACTCATTTCTTCCAAAGATTTGTCTTCTCAAATACCGATAGTCAATCCTCGCCCATATTGGAAAAGGTGGGGAGGCTTATTTAACTGTAAACGCGGTGTTGGTAGCAAGGAAATTACAAGGTGACTAAGTGCTTAATGTCAAAAGGATGTCTTGTCTTGGTGTTGTGTTTACAGAGGGAAGTGCTTAATAGAGGTTTTACATTACTATAGTTTCATTATTACCAATTGCTAGTTTTTAGTGTCACGCCATTCAAAATAGATCAGAATAAAAATCAAAACCGTTCAATAGATAAAGTCCAGAATCTGGGAAATGAAAGGAGGTACATAGACTATACTAAGACCCTCGCCAAGACTCAGGTCAGAGGAATATTTCGTAGACGAGATATCCGAAGAAATGTTTTACCCAAAGTTATAGAGATTTGTATGGAGACGCCATGCTGATGCTCACCTGGATAAGCTCCAACATGGCGGACGGAAACCAACAGAAACATCTGTTACCGAGTTTTGCTACAAAAGCGTGAATTTATTCTTCGAAAAACTCTTAAACATTAAAGTAATACTTTTTCTAAAACATGAACTGTTTAGATAGCAAAATTTCCTGAAATAAGTCATTTTTTTAACCTACATGACAGCTCTCTTGGCCGTCATGTAAATGCCGCGTCACGCAAAAGCTTAGAACTTCAAGGGTACTCTATCACAAAACCAAGAACCCTTTTAAAGCGAAAATTAGAATGAAAATTAGTTTTCAGCTGCTCTAATGCATCGTGAAAGTAAAATCTAGGTAGGATCGATAGTTTTTTTAGTTTGAATTTTAGTGACGCTATGTGAAAACAAACAATATCATTATCATTATTATTATCATGCTCTTCTAGGATACTACATGTATATAGAGGTTACTCCTAGGCGACAAGGGGACAACGCAAAACTTCAAGTTTCAGTTCCTAGAAATGGCGCAGCAGCTTGTCTGGTTTTCTTTTATCACATGTATGGCGATGCCATAGGGACTCTTAATGTTTACAGCGGAAATCAGTTGGTTTTCAGTGTATCTGGGAACCAAGGAAACTATTGGATACAAGCAAGGAAAACAATTTATTTGCGACACAGTGTAAGTTTCTGAAGTTCGGTTCTCAAGAAAACGCGACGGTTAGTCTTGGTTAATTTTCAGACGGCTAAAATCTGTACATATACATATACATATACATATCTTCAGAGATCGGTTGAAAAGCCTAAGTACATAAAAGGATCTATCATAAATGAACTTGCCTATCCCTCTTCCTTTTATCCCTTTTTGAAAGATCCTCTTTGGTTTCTTCGCACAGAAATCGAAATAATGAGAAAGATGATTTTTTCAGTCGGTGACACAAACCGCTTGGGGAACAATATTCGTGTACTCCTAATAGTAGTCGAACCATGCAATGACCCTGTGGTTTCTAGTAGAGATGCTTCACCACTTATGTACAAAAGACTGGTGGGAGCTATCCTGCATAATGCTAGGACTAAAAGCCGATATGTGCTTATGCGCCATGACAGAGATGTGTTCTAAATTCGCCAAGTGAATCCTCTTCTTTTGTCGATTACCCCTCTTGAATAATCACTGCTCTTTTTTGTTTTTTGTTTTTGTTTTTGTTTGTTTTTTCTTAACTTGAAATTCGGTTTCCACTTGCAGCAAACTAGCCTTATTATCTTTTTGAGTGCTTGAATAATTCCCAATGCTTTGTACTCTATTTATAGGTAACGTTTGAGGGTATTGCGGGGTCGTCTTATAGGGGAGATATCGCTATCGATGATGTCGCAATCACCAGTGGAAGCTGTTATAGTCCTACTGTGTTGCCGACGAATCAAAGCATTGGAGGTAATTAGTGCCCTTGTTTATTACACTTAAATACTGACGGTCGGTTATTTAAAGCAGGTCTAACTTAGGCTGCGGTTTAGGAAATCTTTGGACCTTCAGAACTCTTCCTTAATGGGGTATTTTAAGACATTCAGTTCTTGTCTACGCCATACGCTTTCATGAAACTGTTCACCATAAAAGGTGTTTACATAGAAACGTTCGCCAAACTGAAAATAGCTTAAAACGGGGTTTTGTTTAACACTGGCTAAACTTGTTTAAATAATTAGCCCTAAGTATGTTAAAGTACTACGTCTTGGTTCTTATTTCGTTTAAAGGGGCCATGTCATCAGGAGAGCATGCGTGCTGAGGTTATGCAAATTACTTACATCTGTCAAAATTCTATTGTTTTCAAGGCGCGAATTTCTCTGTCACGTATAAAGCGCCGAAACTTATACAATTACAGCGACGTCAACAAGTGAATTGGGTTTGAATAAGCGATATTTTGATCGAATTTACGGCACGTTTCTTATCTGGTTATGCTAGATCAGGTTCCCTTGAATTCCGTCGTCAGGAATAAAAGTGTTGAGAAAATTATAACATACTGTCGTAGTCTACATAATAAATCAAAGTTTTATTGTGTAAAAGATCTGCAAAAGACTCAAGACCGTACAAGATAAAGACCAAGACTGTTTGAAATTATTAACAATTAGACTTGTCTGTCCCTACTTATTTTAAAACTTATATGCTGACGGAACAAAAGCGACGCTTTTAGGATGTGTTTGTTTTGATCTTCGGGAAACACATATATTTGATCGTTGAACATTGTTCCATTGTGGCGAATCATTGCGACGTCGAGAAAAAAAAGAACCAAGTATCATAGGTACACTATACTCCATTCTAAACAGTCCGTAGATAACGAGGTAAAGTAAACTCTGTTATTTTCAAAAAATCCGCACAAATATGCTCGAATACAAACAGTTTATAGACACGGCATTTAAAGGATCTAAGTGGTGCCTCTCTAAGTCCGTTTAGAACAAGTTGGTCGAGCAAATAGTCGTGTTTATTCATGCAGCAAATGAAGATAACACAAAAAGGAATCTAGCCAAATTATATAACTTTTGCTTCGCCAAAAGTTGAGTTTAGTCACGAAACTCATGGCCATGTTTCGGCATGCTGTTGGAATAGTTTACAAAAGCAGCCGCCGCCAACTCGATAGCCACCTCAATTGTATGTCCACAAACTTTGAGCATAAAATAATATCCTCGAGCCAGTAGCCTCTAAAATAACTCAAAAGAAAGGTTCTGTGAACTATGAGGAAAGATTCCATCTAAGATTTCATCGCTCGTTGTGGAGTCGCAGTCGTTAATTCTCTTTCGGCTGCTTCCAGTACAACGCCAGGCTTCTGATAAGATGTTTTTTACTGTACAATTGTAAATGTCGCTTCGTATAGGCAATTTACAATGCTGCTTGAGATTGGATGATTAAAAAAAACAAACAAACAAACAAACAAAACAAAACAAAAGCAAAAGCAAAAAAAAAAAAAAAAGAAGGAAAGAAATCAAAATTGCAATAAGTGTGGGCTATCCCAATTCCTATTTCTACAACAAATGTTGTAATATGTTGCTCTAATGGCTATATTTATCATTTTCTTGATTATATAAAGTTAATGCTTTTTGTCAATGCCAATGTCATTCATCATGTCTAAGAAAGTGGAGCATTCATCGGAGAAAACGCCAAGGGAGCTCATGGAGAGATTTACAAATCTCACGCATCTGTAATTTCTACTCATTTCGTTGATCAAGTTTAGATATTTTTCTCTTTTACGCACTGCATTGTTGTTAAGGTTAGACTCGAAACCAACTGTTAATTCTAGAACATATAGGCACTTGGACTGTATTAGGAAAAGAAGATCTGAACGATAATTTTCACCAGTTATTATTGAGGGATTCAGAAAACCATTAACATCTTCATAATAATAATATTAATATTTATTATTTGTATTGCGCATTTTCTATAAAATATTCAAAAGCGCATCACAATAGTAATTAATAACTAAATTTTAAAAATCTTTCTATCATAAATCTTAAAAATATTTACATTTAAATGAGTAAAAGATAATTACAAATATATATAGATATAGATATACTAAGATAACTGAAACGATTTCTTGAATAAAAATGTCTTAATTAAAGTCTTAAAAGATTCTAAGTTCGTTGCTTTGCGCGCGGACCTTGGCAGCTTATTCCATAGGAAAGGTGTAGCTACCTGGAAAGCTCTGTCTCCCATTGTTTTCTTGGTTTTTGCACTTGGTTTTTCCAACAAACGACCATTGTCGTTGCGCCTCAAATTGTAGGACGATGGCAGTTGAATACTAATTAAATCTGAAAGGTACTTAGGTGATAGGCCATGCAAAATTTTAAAAGTTATCAAGAGTACCTTATAATGTATCCTGGAGCGCACTGGTAACCAATGTAATTCTGCGAGTAGAGGTGTCATATGACAGAACTTGTGCGCGCGATATATAAGTCTTGCACTCGCATTCATAACACGTTGCAATTTCCTAGTCTGGTATTGCGGGATTTCATATAGAAGGCTATTACAATAATCCAATCTACTACTGATAAAAGCATGAACTAATTTCTCAGTTGATTCTCTGGATAAATATTTCCTAATATGACGTATATTGTATGAATAATAGAAAGCGCTGCTACAAGTCTTTGTAATGTGACGGTTCTCATATCTAGACGCGTATTGAACCATGTGCCTAAATTGCGCGCAGATGCTACAGGAGAGACTTCAGTCTGCCCAATCTTGATGCTTTGGATTGAAACTTTTGAGAGCTGCTGACGAGTACCTATAATCAGTAACTCAGTCTTGTCATCATTGAGCATCAGCTGATCCTCCCTCATCCATGCTCGGACGTCGCGGATGCACTTCTGCATGGCTGATACAGATTCGACTTCACTAGAAGAGTCAGAGGGCTTAAATGACAAATACAACTGTGCATATTCCAAGAGCAAACAATTTCACAAATAACGGTAAAAAGACTTCAGTCTGTAATCACCATAGAACGATATACTTAATAAAAAACTGCGCTAACTATCGAACTATGGTTGAGATTTAAACAGATAAAAACAGTCTTCCAAAATCTCCGACAGAACTTGAAAACGTCCGGTTGACTTTTTTAAGTTTGTTTTTACCAGCTCGCACAAGCGCCTGGGTTGACATAGTCCCTTTAAATGTATGCAATATGAGAGGCAACGTTATGGCTAAGTAATCAGAATCTTTATTACCTCTCTTACAGCTTTTAACGAATGATTACTTTAGTTATATTTACCGTTGCTTTTGTTTCACGCAGGTTGTTCTGATCTATTGCCGGACGTCTGTTCATTATTAGCTCATGGAAATTTCTGTGTGAATAGTTTTAGCCTCTCTAGAAAATATTGCGAAAAAACATGTGGTTTTTGTGGAGGTATGTATTATTAGGGACTAACTTACCTTAAGCTGCCTTTTTTTTTTTTTAATTACTCGATGTTTCTTTTCAGTTTGTATTATAATACTTTTACTGCTTGTTTTATCAATTAATCAAAAAATTTATTTATTCATCTTCTCTCTCTATTTTAGAGCGGGTTGCTCTGATAGACACGTTGCTTGCCCAGAACTCCCAAATAGCTTTTGTTCTGCTCATATCCGCTGGTCCGAATAATAATAATAATAATAATAATAATATATAGATTTAGCCAGGGCTAAAAGCGAGGCTCCCATTATATATTTATAATTTAAATCAAACAATAAACTTGTATTCCACAATTCAGTTAACTTTAGAGCACATAGCACATTCATGTGACTTTTGAGGGAAAGGCTAAGTGATTTTAGAGAAAAATAATTTGCAAACAGCCCAAGAGCGAACAAAATCTTACATCGAGTTGATAACCTCATATGTACACCCAAAAAATAGCAATAATCTTCGATCACATTTAAGAGCCATAATGGCTCTTGATCACCGTAAGATTAATTAGGCCTGGAAAAAAAATCAGGTTGAATCTTTTTGCGTTCGACAAGTTTACTTTACAAAATCTTGCCAACAAATCTGTTTGCGTGTAAACCAACCTTTTATACCATTTATACATCTCATCTGAGGTGAAACAGTGCTATGAGGAACTGTTTTTATCAGACAGATCTCGGACAGAATTCATTATTTCACAATTTTGAAACAGAAATTGCACTTATTCAATATTCAGGACGATCGAAGCACGCGTGGGGTTTTAGCTAAACAGTTAAAAAAATGTCCAAATTCACATATACAGCCAGCCGGTTCTCACTTTTGCAGTGCGAGCTGTAGCGAATGTTTGAACGAACATACTAGAGTTAAGCTCCAACATAATAAAGAAATTACTATGTTTATTTTTTATTTAATGATTTTATCGATCAGTAATCTTTAAAAGCGTTTGATACGCGCGGCATTTTGAGTACTCCTGCAAGCGATGTTTATGAACGCCTGAAAACAAACGGCAAAGCGATGAAAATTACAAGAGAGACTACCAACAATCAATAAAGGAAACATAATTCGGCGAAACATATACAGAGACAACATTTTTCATTCACGAAGAGAAATATTAAAGTGTCTCTAAAAATCCTGAGTCTTCAAGCTTTATAAAGCTTAAGTTTATGTTTTAAGCCGGCTTCCCAATATTTACTTTTTTCACAGATGAACTCGAAGCAAGAAAATCGCTCAAAGCTTTCTTTTACTGCCAGAATTATAACTAAATGTTCTTTGGAACGTTTTCTTTCTATCTGCGGTGAGAAAATGTCTAAAGACTTTTTAAAGTTGTGTAAGCTTATATCAAGTTTACCTGATTCTTGGTCAGATCAAATTGTCTCAAATCTTACAAACGTGCATAAACTACATATAGCCGCACAAACTACGCTCGACGTCTTTAAATTAGATATAAAAAACAAACATCAAACACAATAATTACTGAGGCTTACCATTCGAGATGCAGCTCCTGAAAGGTATCAAGTAAGGCCAGTATCGCTTCAGAGTTTTCAACCTTTACGCATCAAGCAAGGTGAAAAACAAAAACGTTGACATCCGAAATCGGAGTCCCGACTTTGACAAGTGATGTATTAATTTCTCAACCAAAAACCAACTAGCCATGAATAACAGAAGGCTCCTGATAGCAGCTAAATTTCATTTTGTGCATCGAGTGAAAAAAGACAGTTAAAAACATCACAAGTTGACACAAAACTCTCTCAGCTTCAGCTGTCAAAGTAAACAAGATTCAAGATGCTGCATAAATTTTCCGCATGAGCTCACCTGTCAAGTTTTGACCAATCAGAGCATAGAAAATGGACGTAGAGCGTGACCAACGCGTGACCATGGTGAGCAAAGTCAAAAGCAACTGACTTGCCTGTAATAGCTGGCTGAATTTTCGGGTCCGAGGTCAGTTTTAAATCACAATTTTAATTGTGCGGCCCAAAAACAAAACATATTTCATATGAATGAAAAAAAAAATCAAACTTGAGCCTGCGATCATTTGAAAACTAGTAACTTGTCAGCGGATAACTTCAAAAAATACTTGACCTCGATGGGTTAACACCTGAGTCCGCGGTACGGTGAAGTGATACTGGTCAGCGGATACCCTGTTTTGACAGCTGTCAATTGATCAAAACATTGATGTCTAATGAATGTGTTTTCCTGTGCTCTCAAACTAGCTAGAAAGTATGAGATTGAACATTGATCGCGATCTAGTAAAACAACTGGTCAGCGGACAGCTTCCAAATAACTCACGTCACCACCACCTTGATGAGTTGACACATGAGCCCCCGATATGGCAATGCGATACTGGTCAGTGGCTATCCTGTTTTGACAGCTGTCAATTGACCATATCGTGAATGGCCAATGTAAAAGATGTGGATTTGCTAAGACACGCCTGAGACATCCCTCCCTTCCTTTTGGTAGTCTCCCCTACCCTACCCGTACAATCTGTAGACGCGTACGTACGTACGCTCGGTCAGTCACGTGACAACCAAAAGAAAAGAGGTTGACCATATTCCATGAGTATGGGGCTCT
Organism: Porites lobata; assembly: GCA_942486035.1. Lineage (NCBI taxonomy): Eukaryota > Metazoa > Cnidaria > Anthozoa > Scleractinia > Poritidae > Porites > Porites lobata. Next base: position 238,274 of record CALNXK010000351.1, read on the forward strand.
GTCCCACGTGCGCTTCGCGCGCGAGGGAGCCCGCTAATAATAATAATAATAATAATAATATTTTTAATAAATATTAAGGATTTTATTTAACTTTAAAAATATCAACTTAATTTACAGAAAAATTTGAAGCAAGAATTAAGCAATATACAACAATAAGAATTATATGAATTACAAAAATACAATTGCTGTGTCAATAACGATTTCCCAAATACATTCCTTGTGGCTCAGATGCGATCAATAACTCTTGGAGGCAGTCCAGTGTTTTATAGCAGAACTCTCGCGCGCGCGAAGCGCGCGCGCAGCGGTGCACCATGGGTAAGAAAATTTGGTAAACTATAAACTGGTATAGGATTTAATGCAGCCGAAACCAACTGTGGAATTGCACGCATTTTAGGCATCCTATATATATTTTTTGGCGACTAAGATAATTTGCAGTCTGTCTACTTTGAATCCCACCGAGAAAATTTGGTTATGACGTAGCGTACGCCCGCCCGCCCGCCCACCCGTACACACACTTCATGTAAGCCGATGTCAAATGTCACAATAGATCTTGCACAACTTGACTAGCCTCTTAGTTATGTAAGCCATCCGTATGAGTACGTTTATATTGACAGCTGTCAAAATCAGACATCCGCTGACAATTATCACATGACCATCTCGCGGTCTCAGATGAAAGGCCAGTCGTTTTGTCCCTACATATAAGCTGATATAATATGTCACACTTACCAATTTAACATAAAAACGAAACTACGCCGGGCAAGGCTGTCAGTTGGCTGACAGTCGTTTAAAGTTATATTGGCAAGCCAAATTCAGTCAATTGACAGCTGACAAAATGGGACATGTGCAGACCACTAGCAGAAAACTAATAACGTGGGCTCAGGTTCGCTCAGGTACAAATGATCTGGCATTTTCCAGTACATGCCGGACGGATATGTCTTACTCACACTCGTAGTCTGTTAATTCGAATATTCGTCATTCTAATGAAGGTTAATTGACAGCTGTCAAACCAGAGTATACGCTGACCATCATCACCTGAGTGTATCGCGGGCTCATTTTTCTATCCATTAAGGTCACGTAGTGTTTAAGGTTTTGCGCTGATATTTTATTTGATCACGGGCTCAATTCGAAGCCCCATAGCTTAGAAAATCTATCCATCCTAGAAAATTCGTTAATCATGTGACCGTACACCGACTACCCGACCTTCCTTCCATCCTCACCACAGGCATACCAATGTTTTTATCTCACACTTTCTAGCTAGTTTGGGAGCCTGCAACCTGATATTGTACATCCGTGTTTTGATTAATTGACAGCTGTCAAAATAGTGTTTCTGCTAACCAGAATCGCCTGACCGTATCGCGGGCTCAAGTATCGACCCAACGAGTTCAAGTGTTTTTTTGAAGTTATCCGCTGACAAGTTGATACTTTTCAAATGATCGCAGGCTCAAGTTCAATTTTTTTAAAATGTATATGAAATAAGTCGTGTTCATGAGCAGCACTTTTAAAATGTTGATTTCGAACTGGCCTCGGACGCGAAAATTCAACCGGCTATTACATTTACATGCAGGGAAGGCAATCGCTTTTGACTTTTCTCACTGTCACGTATTGATCACGCTCTACGTCCAATTCTTATGCTCTGATTGGCCAAAATTTGACAGGTGAGTTCATGCGGAAAATTTATGCAGCGTCTGGAAACTTGCTTACTGATAGCTGGAGCTGACAGACTTTCGTGTCATCTTGTGATGTTTTAAACTGTCTTTTTCTACTTGTTGTACAAAATGAAATACAGCTGCTATCAAGATTGTTCTGTAATTCATGGCTGGTTTGTTTATTGCGCTTTTTGTTGACAAATGCACCGCTTGTCAAAGTCATTGGAAATCCGATTTCGGATGGCATCGTTTTCAAAAAAGAGCTTACTTACTTGCCCTTGCTTGAGGCGTAAGAGGGTGAAAAGTCTCAAGCGATTCTGGAACACTTGATGACTTTCAGAAGCAGCATCTCGACTGGTAAGCCTGAGCAATTATTGTCTTTGATGTGTGTGTGTTTTTTTTTTTTTTTTCGGTTTCCTGAAGTCGAGCGTATGGTTTATGCGGCTTAAGTTTATACACGAGCAATGATCTAACTTTATTTAACCAGGGAATCCTTATCACTAAAAAGTGGTCTTCTAAAGAGCCGCAAATTCAAAGAAAAGGTTCCGAAGATTATTTAGTTATGATTTTGGCTGTAAACAGAAAGCTCTGAGCGATTTTCTTGCCTCGAGTTCATTTTGAAAAAGAGCAAACACCGGGAGCCAGCTTAAAACATAAATAAGCTTATGCTTACCAACAACAACAACAACAACATAAGCTTTATTTGTATGACTATAGTTATGTAGTTACAGTATTGCAAAAGGTTTAACATAAAAAAAAAAAAACAAACAAACAAATCATAACAATGATAATGCAATGTAATGATTACTATAGTCAATCAGGTGTCATCAGCATGATTTGATAACAAATTATTACGTAAATCATTACATAATGAGACAAATTTCAACAAATGTGAATGTACGGAAAAATTCTGAGAATTCATCAATTTAATTATTAATTCTGTGTAAGATAGCTGATTAAAGTCGACAAAAATTTTGTTGGATTTGATTGTAGAATTTCTCCCTTGGGATTGAGTATTTTGGACAATGGAAGAGAAAGTGAAATTCGTCTTCAATTATACCAGAGTTACAAATAGGACAGAATCTATCGTTGCGGGAAGTTTGATTATATCTTCCAGTTTCAATCATGAGTTTGTGGTTACTTATACGAATTTTCACTAAATCTTTCCTATTAGCAGAATTTCTAATTAAGTCTAGATAACTTGAAATTTTATAATCATGTTTAAATAAGCTGTAAAATTGTAGTTTCCTAGAATGATGGATTGTATGTTGCCAATATGCAATATATTTTTGTTTTATTATATCTATATAGTGTTTGATCTTAGCTTCACTTAAATTATTAGGATCAAAATCAGGGAGGTCACGATATTCAGATATTTTCATAAGATTATGGTAAAAGCTATTTTTACCATTACAGTGAAGTTCTAGCGAAGTACGAAAGGCTTGTTTAACAATAGTATCCTCGTTTTTACGCAGAAGATACAATATGTAATAAAGGATGTTTTTATAAATATTAATAATTAATGGCAACCGTCCTAATTCACTTCTACTTGCAACATTTGAAGCTTTATTGCTTATTTCTAGGTAACGCTTGCAAAATTTCAAGTGGGTTTTTTCAATTGGGGTATTGTCCCAAGCTTTAAAATCAAGTTTTACATATACCCCCCAAATTTCGCTATTATATGATAATATTGGGGGAATCATCGTTTCAAATATTTTGCAAGCAAGAGAAGGTTTTAATTTGCTAAAGTCTGTGTGTTTTCTTAAACTAAAAAGAGCATGAAGAGCCTTCTCTTTCAAGTGTTCGAGTGAGATATTGAAATTACCGGTTGAGGAGATACGGGTTCCTAAATATGTATATTCATGGACAATATCAATGGTTTCTTTACCTATATGGAATTCTAGATTGGAGTTTTTCTTCGCTCGTTTTTGAAAGACCATAACTTTGGTCTTTTTGGAATTTATATCTAATTTACAAGAGTTGCAAAAAGAGGATAATGTGTTGAGACAGTTCTGTAATCCTATTTTAGATCGTGATATAATAATTAAATTATCAGCATATAAAAGCGAATTTAATTTGGTACCATTTGGAAGGATGTTAGGGTCTGATAAAGTATTTTGAAATGCGGACGGTAAGTCATTAACGTATAAATTGAAAAGTAAGGGGCTTAAAATACAGCCCTGGCGTACGCCTCGTGAATAGCTAAAAGATTTTGTTTGACTCCTACCTATTTTCAATGCACACGAAGAGTTTGAATATAGGTTTTGGATTAACTTATAGAAACATCCCCCTACACCAATTTGTAATAATTTATATAAAAGTCCGTCATGCGAGACTGAGTCAAAGGTTTTTCTAAAATCAACAAAACAAGCGTATACTTTCTCACCGTGACAGTGTACGTACTTGTCTATAAGAGTTCGTAATGTTAGGAGGTGGTCTGATGTTCAATTTTTCAGTAAGAAGCCGATTTGAGACTTGTGGAGTATGTTCAGCGAAGTGACGTGTTCAAGAAGTCTTTGGTTTAAAATTGAAAAGAACAACTTTCCTAGACAACTAGAAACACAAATCCCGCGGTAATTTGATGGGTCATTTCTTACGCCAGATTTAAATATGGGAGTTATAAGACCGTTGCACCAATTTTTAGGCACTGTTCCTAAGTTAAGAACAGTATTAAAAAGTTTATGGTAAACAGGTAGCAGTGTTGGTGAGCTAGCTTTAATCATTTCGTTTCTTATTTTGTCGGAGTATGCAGATTTGTTATTCTTTAATTTTCTTGCTGCCTTGCTTATTTCAGCTTCTGTTATGAAGTAGTCTAGAGGTCGTGATTGCATTAAGACGTCTTCTCGTGTTCTTAACTCATTGACAACTTTCTGTTGCTCAGAAGTAAGTGGCCTATTAGAATGTAGACACTGGAAATAATTCATCCAATTCTCTTCTCCAGTTGGTGGAGTGTCTTTGTATTTTATAGTGTCATCCATTGATTTCAAGCAATTCCAAAATTTTTTAGTACCCAAATTGTACGTTATATCCTCTAATTCTGAGAGTTTATTGTTGTAATATTCATTTCTTTTATGTGCGAGTAATTTCTTATACTGCTGTAAAACAATATGATATTTTTCACGTAGAGTGGTATTTAAGGGATCTCTGTGTTTTTCATTTGACAATTTCCTTAATTCGTATCTTTTTAAGCGACATTCCTTATCAAACCATTTTTTATTTGAGCGTGAATAGGTGCGTTTACGTCGTCTCGTCGTTCTTATCTTTAGGCACCGTTTTGCCGTTGTGATAAGAATATCTTCTACCTTCTCCGCGGAGGTGTTAACATTTTTAGCTGAATTGATGTCACTTAAATATTCGTGAATTATCATTTGCAAGTTTGGAGATTAAAGAGCTGCTTTGAATTTTAGTGTAGAGTCACTTTCCCACATAAATTGTTTTGGTAATCGTGTTAAAGTATCACTCTCTAGTGAAGGATCTTGATTACGAATATCGGTGTCAGTGCATAACCAGGTCACCAGTGGACTATGATCCGATAAATACGTGGGCTCTTTAACAATAAAGTTTGGTATGTGTGAAAATAACGTTTTATCACATATGGCATAATCAACAACACTTATTCCAGTCTTTCCATGAAATGTTGCTCTTCCTAAGGAGTCTCCACTAACTCTACCATTAAGTATTCTAAGATCTGCGCTTCTGCAGATTTCAAGAAGGCGTTTGCCGTGATTGTTAATGTTGTTGTCAAAACTATTTCTATGATGGAACCTGAAGAAAGATGGGACTGATCATTGGTAATAATGGTGTTTCCTTTTTGGCTTACACAATCCGAATATTTTCCTGTTCTAGAATTAAAGTCACCCATGAGAAGAATCGATCCTTGAGAGTAAAAAGTTTCAATGCCGTTTTCAAGATCTTCAAACATTTCAGGGAGAAAGTATTTTGAGCCGTTAGGCGGAATATAGACGCCACAAACATAAATATCTTTTAAGGTTTTAACGTCCTGTTTGCTAATTTTGAACCACAGAAAGTTCGGAGTTATAATTCTATTGATACCCAATTATGGAGTTCATTTTTGTAGAGTAAAGCAACTCCTCCTGAGTTGCGACCATTGTTTCCTAATTTTGAGGTACCTGAAACTACCGATCGATATCCTGTTACGTCGATAATCGTCTCCTTCCAGGTCTCACAAAGAATTACGAAATCAAATTGACATATCAAATTCAAACATTCATTATTTTGCAATTTATCACCAAGGGGTTTAGCAAAGATCTCATTGATGTTCCACGAAAAGAACGACAGACTACCAGTCGGGGAGCGATTCGAGTAATCTGCCAACATTAATGATATCTTATGGCATGTTCTAATCGTATCCTAGTAAATAATTAGGTATTATTTAGAGTAAGGATTTAATGATTCTAAAAAAAGATATAAGTTCCTGAGGGAGTTCAACATGAGAGTCTTTACCATGGTGAGGTTTACTGTGCATCTGCCAGCCTGTAGTGAAGTGAGGAGGTATCTGTAGCGCGGGCGGTAGTTGCTGCCTTTGAAAGTGTGAGGACTGGTGGTTGTCCACCTCCCAGTTCATAGGCTGCCGGGGGAGTCTTGGTTCACCGCGAGAGTGTAATAGTGACGGGTGCTGCTTAAGGTCAGCGTTCTGAGGATTCTTGACAGCAGCGCTGTAAGAACTGAATTTACCACGGTGATACGGCGGCGGCGAGTGTGGCACTTGTTTCTGGAAAGGACGTCGTTTTTAGCTCTACCGCGGATTGTATTCACTAGATTAGCGGCAAAGAGACCAATGTGGCGTTTCTTTAGATGCCTTTCATCATGTAGTACATCCTTTAATTCTTTAATAATAATAATAATAATAATAATAATAATAGTTATAATAATAATAATAATCTTTATTTCTTAAGATAAAATCACATATCCTAAGTTACAATATAAACTCAAAAAAACTATTTACATATCATATCTAAAAATTATTCTGTTACTAAAAACGTTCTTAAACCTGTCAGTGTAGATTCTAGGGACAGAGACTGACGTATTTCTAAGATTGTACCTCATGTTCTTTTCCTTAGGTAAAAACTGGAAGAACGGGCATTCGGGGTCATTCGATCTGTTTTTGTAGAGTGTCTTGTCCGCCTTCTCTAGCAAATCCCTGATATTTACATTCTTGGACATAAACTTTCTTTTCATACACCGGTCTAAAAAATTCTGTATTACAGAAAAGACGGAATCTGAGGCACCATAAACCGGCAGAGCGTAAGAAAAATTTGGTAAAACTATTGCGTTAAAAAGCTGATCTACTTCCTCCTGGGACATTGCTTCCTTACGTAAAGATCCTAATACAAATAATGACTTGTTCGCCTTAATTACCTTCGCGCGCACGTGACTACTGTATTTACAATTTTGTTGGAAAGTAGCACCTAATATGTATAACTCTGCGCACTGCGGTATATTACTAACTGGTGCGATGTCCTGACTGAAACCTTTCTTACGGAAAACAATCTCCTTGCATTTTGTTGGATTGCATGTCATGCTATTGCGGCTGGACCAGCTAAGAAACTGATCCACCAAGTCAGTGCGACACTAGCCGTTTCCCCAAAAAGGGACGATAATTGTAGAATCATCAGCATATTTGAACAAGGCTGGGCGACCTTCTAGATTGATCTCCAAGTCATTAATAAACACGTTAAAAAGATATGGCCCACTGACACTACCTTGTGTCGCACCCCTATTAACCTCACGCCACTGTCCCTCAAAACCGTTATAAACTACTCGCTGCTGGCGTTTCTCGAGAAAGCTTAAATACCAGTTCACAATAAGGGGATTCAATGCCAACTGCCTAAGCTTAGATGACAGCAGTTCATGTTTGACACAGTCAAATGCTTTACTAAAATCCATCGCAAATACTCTGACGGCTTTGCAGTCTTGCTCGTCTAAATAGCTGTAGATGGTGTGCTGCATGCTCAAGAGGGCATCAGTGCAACTCCCCCCTGTCGTATAAGCAAACTGTGTTGAACTCAGATGCTGTTCGAAAATGTCTCGTGCATGGGTGTTATACACAGATTTCTCGAACGCGCGTGCAATTACAGACGTGATCGTAATTCCTCTGAAGTCCTGCTTGCCCTTAGGGATGTCGATCTTAGGGAGGGGCGTCACGTGGGCACTTTTTCACGAGGAGGGCCACTTGCCAGTTTTCAGGGAAACATTCCAGGTCTTATGAATGACAGAGAAAATATTTTCATGTAATACGGCATGTACGTTGGGTAATTTGGAGCATTCGCTGATGAGCTGTCTATTGATTTGTATAAGGGTTTGCAGAGGTACAATACTTCTCTTCGTGAATAAAAATTATTGTCTCTGTACATTTTTCACCGAATTATATCTATTTTATTGATTGTTAGTAGTCCCTCTCGCAATTTTTATCGCTGCACCGGTTGTTTCCAGTCGAACATAAACATCGCATGCAGGAATACTCAAAACGCCGCGCGTAAATTCCGCGCGTAAATATCACTCGCTTTTAAAAATTACACATAACAAAACCATACATAGTTTAATAAATAAAGGGAAATAAAACCTAAACATAACAATTTCTCTATCATTTTGAAGCGTAAATGGTAACTCTATTAGTCGCATTGCAAATTTGGTGCCTGTCGAAAGTGAGAACCCGTCCGGCTGGCCGAAAAGTGATTTGGGGAATTTTTTTTTTTTTTATCGTTTTCATTAAAAGCCCGTAATTATTACCCTGCATATCACATAGGACCAGATTTTTCTAACTGAAAAGTCCCGGCATTATTTGAGAATTCTCTTCATGAAAACGTTTTATAATTCAATGCTATAATTTGTTGTGCAAAGGAAGCGCGTGCTTTGATCGTCGTGGATATTGAATGAGTGCAAATTCTCTTGCAAAATTGTGAAAAACTGCAGAATTATAGGTTTAACTAGGGCAAAAAAGAACAAATTCTGTCCGAGGTCTGTATGATAAAAAAGGGCCTCAGAGTACTGTTTACCTGAGACGTGATGAGAAAAAGTATGCTTAAAAGGCTGGTTTACACGCCACCAGATTCGTCGCCAAGATTTGCTTTTAAACTAAACTTGTCGAACTTGTCCAATTATCCATGGTCTCTCTAACGGAGCAATGTAGGAGAGACTGGTGAATGCCACATTATTATGCAACAGCTAATGCAAATACAATACACGAATAGGTCTATTTGTTTTCCAGGCCTAATCTACTGTGATCGAACATGATTGCTATTTTTGGGTGTACAAATAAGACTATTTAATAACTCGATGTAAAATTTGTTTCACTCTTGGACTGTCAAATTATTTTTCTCTAAAATCACGTAGCCTTTGCCTCAAAAGTCAAATGAATGTGCCCTGATCTGTGGATTACAAGTTTATTGTTTGATTTAAATTATGAATTTATTAACGGGAGCTTCGCTTTTAGCCCTGGCTAAATCTATATATTATAAATAAGTCATGACAAAAGAAAATTATCCGTCTCTGACATTAAAAACTCCAGCTCTAATATTTTCGATCTGTAAATCTGAGTCAACAAAGTCTAGCTGTCGTCTTCTGGATCTTGAGCCTCTCAGCATAGTATCGCAGAGCGTACGATGGCGAAAGACACTTCAGTTCTCATCCTGGAAATTATGCTTATCCGACATTCCACCTGTGGTCGTGAAAACTATTAATAACAGAGACCTTTAGCATCAGGTAAACCGCAAACCGCAAACCGCAGCTACGCGTTTGCAGTTTCGCGTTGCAGAGATTTCTAACTTTAGCAAGGCGTTCAGTTCAGTTCAGTTTCGCTCACTTTTATTTAGCCAAAATACAATACAATAGAAGAATACATATAGGAATTGTAAGGCTGCAAGGGAGCCCAGAAGAAACCAGAAGGCTTTATGAAGCCTGAGCTCCCCTGTCTAAAAGAAATAAGCAAAATAAAATGATATTCGCGGAGTGATACGTTAAAAATAGGAACCAAACAGAGACTGAGTTAAGTCATGAATTCAGTAACAAAATAGAAAAAAAATTTAACTCTGGATTGGAACAGAATACTTTCCATTGTTAGTACGGCAGAAAGGAATATAAAATTGATTTGAACTACGCGTTCATTTGTTTAGGCCCGCCATGTTGTTTTCATCAAGTCGAAGTGCATCACTTTAATCGCCCAAAAATCAGCAATAATTCATTGGTTCGAGATCAAAAATCCAACAAACACATCGCAAACGGATACAAAAAGCTAGTTCAGACCTAGCCTGCGTGGCAGGCGTTTGAAAGGGAAGGGAAAGGGAGTTTTAGGTGCGAGAGAAACGCGAGAGGCGCGCGAGGAGGGAGGGAGGGAAACGCCTGCCAGGAGACCATTGTTTTTCTCGTTTTTAACATCCACCAGGCGAATGTTAAAATCCTGATTGGTCCGTCTTCAAAACATGTCAATCACAGCCTTAATACCTTAATCCGATTGGCTGAAATCAACATCACGCTACTGAGTAACTTAATCGATCTTTCAGTAATCATTTAAAAATATGTTGTTAGTGAGGCGTGATGAGATTTCTGTATGGAATTCATCGTTTAGAACGATTAGAAACTGAAGGTATCTATTTCAGCTTGAAAGGAGAATAGAAGAAAGCAGTTAAAAGACTCGTTTGAAGGAAAAGACCTGTCAGCTAGATGAGTTTTGCTGACTGGTTTTGAGAAGTCTTGCTCTCTACGGCTTGTTTTACTCACTAGAAGAGAGAAAGGAAAAATCATGCTGCCTGTGTGCTTGTTATCTGCTGTTTGACCTTAAACGCCTACCACGCAGGCTACGCTTATCAACGACCAGACTGTTGAAGACGAAGCGATCTATAATCCTTAGCGATTTTTGGTTTGAGGACTTCTTCTTGCTGGTTATAGACGTTATAAAGCCGCCAGGAACTTACTTCAATAATAATATTGATTGCAGAATTAGCCTTATTGTAGATCTTTGAAGTTCCGCTCTTCTTTCCCTGCTACCAGCGTTCTTTTGTATGCTGCGCTGGATCCACTTCGAGAGTCAGCAAAGTGTTTTTAATTAATTTCTCCGACAAACACTGCATGCAAGTTGGGAAGTCCAACACGATACCTTCAGCAAAAACGTAATAGATTTATGCTGGTTTATATAACAAGCCACGCATGGTTGCGACTTTCTTCTTTCAACGGACGACCGCATTTACACTTTTTTTAATAGTAACTTCACTTCAGATTTCTTGTTTTAGGAAAACAAAAGAAAAACAGTACGCGAACGACTTAATAAGCGCATCGCGGCCAGACTTATTTGACAGCTAGTCATTCACAGTTGCGTTATTTTTGCATACATAATTAGTAGGCGGGATAGCGAAAACAATGGTTTCCTGGCAGGCGTTTCCCTCGCTCCCTTCCTCCTCGCGCGTCCCTCACGTTTCCCTCGCGCCCAAAACCCCCTTTCCCTTCCCTTTCAAACGCCTGCCACGCAGGCTAGTTCAGACCTTAAAACGCGAGGCTGTACAATTTTTTGTGGCAAAAAACCTTGCCGTAAATCACTTACCGCTAGAAGCCCTTCCTGCGGTTCAAACGTGAACTGCAAACTGCAAACGTGACCGCAAGGCCGTGGTCACATGACATTTTGCGGTTTGCGGTTTGCCGCTTCCCACGAAAAACCTGATGCTAAAGGTCCCTAATGATAAGTATAAAAGTAAGTTATGATGATCATACAAATTACCCCAGAATCCTTTATTACTTTAACAATTTTATACGTCGAAGAATGTCAGACCAGATAACATTTGCCATAAAATATCTTCTCATGTCACATCTAGGGTGTTGACGCTATCAGTCACGTGACCATTGCTGGCTTATGGGTTTTTGTTGCTGTGACAAGGTTTCATCATTGGGTTAAAATAAAATAGCATATTTGAGGTTTTGGTTGTGTGGAGCATTTAAAAATAACCAGTTGACGTCCGGCATTTAAAATTTAAGGGGCAAATGAACATGAGCGAAAAAGTCGGGAGACTAGGCCGAGGGCTGTAGAGAGTTGACGTTTCATCACGTAGGCCAACGAAGCGTTGACCCACTCATC
>CALNXK010000351.1:252500-314546 GCA_942486035.1 Porites lobata
GTAAAATTCCTTTTCAGATTAACTGTTTGCTAGCCAAAATAAATGTTCAACGCTTGTTAATAAAGGAGAACTTTAAAAAGTAAAAGGATGTATTTGGCGGCCATGCTGCCGGTTATTCTTCATTCCTGGGAGAGAGGTCATGTAGCAGCTCTGCTAACCCTGGCTAATGCACCTATCACTGGTTTGGTCTCGACTGTAGGGGTGGGGGTTGGGGCGGTCAACCCAAGGGAAATTTGACATTTTCAGGTTTTCAAATGTCAATTTCCCCCACCCTTAAGTCTCCATTTTGAGTCAAATTCCACGCCCCGGGCGAACTAATAGGCACTCACAACAGTCTTTATTGCAGCACTGAGCGTCTCCTCTTGGTGACAAAATAATGGTACCCACAAACTTTGTGCATTTCCCCAAGTGAGAAGACATATACTAGCTGGATGTTTAGCATGGCTGGCAATTTAACACACATATTATACCCTCGAAAGTACCTTTGAATTGTTTCACACAGTATTTACAGCAATGCAAAATTTGCAATACCAGAACATAACAGGTCATCATCGAGGAGGGTAATGTCTAAGATAAGGGCTGGTGTTTGTAACTGTGCTCCAGTATGATTTTCTCCTGGAGAAAGCATATTTTCAAATGCATATTTTCTCAATGCCGAGGGACAAAATGCTTTTTGTCATAAAACTTCAAAAACTTAAAAAGCAACAAGATACTCCCACCTTTCGTTCTACCATCCCTCACAAAGAAATGAACCCATCAAAATGTGGAAAAAACTCATCCAAATTACTACTGGGTATTTTCTGAGATGGCGGACCTCTTATCACTTATTCCCAGGTCCTCCAATTTCCAAGATGGTGGCTGAGTCAAATTTCCCACCCTGGGGACGTTGAGGTCAAATTCCTTACCCACGTGCGCTAATTCTAATGCCCGTGGGTTGCCCCCGCCCCTCCCCCCATCCTGTGGCAAGCCATTGATAGGTGCATAAAAGCCTAATGGTTTGCTACCCTAACCTAAAACAATGGAATTAATGATGAACATTGTTGTGTTAATGTTTTCCCCGACCGATGTAAAGACACCTTACGACCAGGGAGAGAATCGTACGGTTATAGGGTTCAGTCGGTAGCCGAGAGATCGATAGTTCATAAGTTTCTTAAACGACTTCGTCGGCATGGACCAAGCCTGAAAGAGTATTAATGGGTTTATTGTGAGCTTTACGTCTAGCTTCGATCAGTAAAAGATTTCACTCACATAAAAAAAAAAATAATAAAAAATTTAAAAAAAAAAAAAAAAAAAACCAAAAGGTCATCCTTGAAAACTGTCAATCACCAAAGAAGGAATGTATACCTCTTTTAAAGTCATATGGTCAGTTTACCGAGGTGGTCCAGTGGATAGAGGTGTCTACTTTTAATTCTAACTGATTCTCAGGGTCAAGGTTCGAATTTCCTTGAAGGAAATTTTTCGTACACCGTAATTTTTTCTTCTTTTTTAAATCTCTTTTTTACTCTCTTTCTTACCTGTGTTTTGCATATAGCTAGTAACATAATGTGGTAAATTAAAAGCAAAGTGTACAGGAATATTAAAAAATGTGGTATTTATTATAGCGTATCTACCGGTATTTTTAGTAATACTGGACACTGTTATCATTACCCTGCTCAATCATTCAATTCGAGAGGTAACTGCTTTGAGATGGGACGTCTGAATCAACTAGATTCAACAGTTTCAAATTGAATACGACTTTATCGAATCTGCGACTGAAACAGTAAAAAAAATGGACTTAGGTTCAACATTTCGTTTAGAAGTCGCATTTCACGTGTGTCGAATATAATGCATTAATTATAGAAACCCTTATCGATGTTGAATAAAATTTTTTTCTAGAGATTGGGAATGTTTACAACAAACGGAGTTAAATTCGGCATTATCATATCCGACGTCTGAATCATATGCCGTATTTAATTACTTTCATCGACTAAAACAGATGTTTGGCACTCATAAGAAATTCCACGTTTGAAAGAGTCCTAACATGACATTTCAGCCTAGTGGCTTGCGGGTTGTTATTAAAATGTTGTTTTCTTTCGAGTAAGAGCAATTCGTATTTCTCTTTGTGTATCCATTTTATTAAGCGGCTTGTGCTGCGACTTAAGAATCAGCTTTAATAGCTGATTTTACTTTCTCTTTGACATGAGTTTTATGTCACTGGACATGATTTGTATATCAAAAAGAGGAATCAACTTCCATCCACCATTTCAATAAAAGCAAATGGAATCACTTCTCACTACAGCCGACAACCTCGAACCGTGAAAAAAGCTAACCCTTTTGGATCAAATATTTTTAAGGTTTACACTTAAAGTAAAATAATAATTTATTATAATTTACTTTCACTGGTATCACTTCCGTTTCAAATTTTCTTTCAACCTGACTGGCAAATCGACGTTGATTTTTTAAACAGGGCAATCATGGCGCGTGCTCAAATCTGGGTACACAGGTGGAGGGCCCAGAACAAGGATTTCGGCGCTATTTCGTAGACGAGACGTAACAAGAGTTTTGTTTCGTCTCCCATGCAGGCTTTAAAGCGAACTGCTCAATAAATATATTTTTAAACGTTTAAACATGACTTAACAGCGGCTATATTGGTGTGCCAAAGCAATAAGATGGCGGCCATGTTGATGTACCAAAAAAGTCATTTGGGGTGAAACCTAGTTTCTAATTTTAAGATAAGCTTTTTCTAACTTTAACCTTTCCATACTTTATATGTTTTAGCTAATGTTTATTCGACGCCTACTGCAGTTGGTTCAACGTTACCACCAAGCATCTACCAAAGTGCTTCTACGACTACGGCAGATGGTTCAACGCTACAACCAAGTACTTTTTCACCCAAAAATCAAGATGATTCTACAACGCCAACAACAGATGGTTCAACGCTACAACCAAGTACTTTCTCACCCGAAAATCAAGATGCTTCTACAACGCCAACATCAGATGGTTCAACGCTACAACCAAGTACTTTTTCACTCGAAAATCAAGATGATTCTACAACGCCAACAACAGATGGTTCAACGCTACAGCCAAGTACTTTCTCACCCGAAAATCAAGATGATTCTACAACGCCAACATCAGATGGTTCAACGCTACAACCAAGTACTTTCTCACCCGAAAATCAAGATGCTTCTACAACGCCAACATCAGATGGTTCAACGCTACAACCAAGTACTTTTTCACCCGAAAATCAAGATGATTCTACAACGCCAACAACAGATGGTTCAACGCTACAACCAAGTACTTTCTCACCCGAAAATCAAGATGATTCTACAACGCCAACATCAGATGGTTCAACGATACAACCAAGTACTAATGCACTCCAAAAACCAACGCCGTCAGAACAAGTGATGAGAGAATCAGTTATGTTGAAGGTCAAAAATATGGATCTAAAAAAGGTAGATCTTTTTACTTCAGTGAACTTTAGTAGTACCTATGATGGATTGTCCACAAACCGCAGCATATTTTTTGTCACTTTTATTTATGTATTACTTTATTTATCGTTGTTTTTGTTTTTGTTGTTGTTGTTGTTGCTGTTCTAAATGTTTGTAATTGGTATTACGAGAATAACACCACTAAAAGTTGTAGTCTTAAGAGAAATGGTGAGGAATAATGGATCAAATTGCCAGCTCGTAAATATGTCCCCATCTGTAAAAGGAACTGTGGGTACAGTCGACTCCCCATACCTCGAACCTTCAAGGGAAATCGAAAAAAGTTCGAGTTATCGGGAACTCGAAGAAAATAGCCGGGAGTAAGGAAAAAAAACAGTTTTTACTGCACACTGAACATTTTAGTCACGGTTAATTGTGGAAATTGAGAGATACTTCTAGATTACAAATCAGAACGTAACGTCACAAAATGTTGCCAAAATAGAGCATGCGTTTTACTGTTTTGAGAGGTAAAGCTGTTTCACGTTAGATTTGTGACAAACAACATCAGCTTCCACTAGTTAACTATATGCCTACAACACGTCAATGGAAAATTCAAAATTCGATGTTTCGGACGCCAGTAGACTGTTTTTTCCCGACTTTTTATGGACTGAAAACATGGTTCGAATTGTCGTGGGTAAAATTAGGTAGAAATGATCAGAGGGGAAACAAAAACTACTTCGAGTTAGCGGGAGGTTCGAGTTACCGAAGGTAAAATTACAGTAAATGTATGACGGAAATCCAGGGGAAATCTATTTTGGTTCGAGTTAGCGCGAGGTTCGATTTAGCAAGGGTTCGAGTTATCAGGAGTCAACTGTATTTGTAGGTAACAAAATAACAGGGAAAGCATTTAAGCTTCAAAAAGAGATACCTAAGCTGCTTTGCGGATGGTTAGAAGGATCAGGTAAGACAAATGTACGGTACCCTATGCCATTCTGGTTATTAGCTGAGCTCCACCTGTTTTTTTTATTATCATTATTTTTTTTATCATTATTTTTTTTTTCATGGTATTTATCAGTATACCATCATTATTATCATGATCATCTTTATTATTATTATTATTATTATTATTATTATTATTATTATTATTATTATTATTTGGCTGGGCGGCAAACCGTAACCAGCCGCAGCATCGACTAAAATTTGTGGTAACAATTACACGATAATTTGCAAAAAAAAATGGGTAAAAATGATTTGATAAAAGCGTCATATAAAATAAATAAATAAATAAATAAATCCTACAAGCTTTATGGACGTCTTCATTACAAAATAAAAATGTTCATAACTTAAAAAACATCGTTTATATAATTATGGCAACGTCTAAGGTATATGTAAATGTACAAGATTAAGTATCTGTTAAAATAGGTGTCCAAAATTCCTATAGATATCTAAGCGCTCAGCTCGAACATTCTAGGAATGTGTAATGAACTAGACAGAATTTCCTTTTGCATTTGGCGCATAATTCATTTACACTTGTCTCCCACAAGCTCTTTTATATTTTGCTCAACCTCTTTCGAACAGCCCCCAAGGACATCCATGATGATGTTATACTGATTGACCTTGTACTCAGGATATCGGTTCGCCATAACATTATTATTATTATTATTATTACTATTATTATTATTTAGATTTTAATCCACGGTAGAAATTAGTGTGAACTGCATGCTTTCTATTGAATGATCAGGAGCCTATGAAATGAAGTGACTTGTAAATAGTGCTTTGACTGAATATATGTATATACATTTTTTCTTCTTTAGCGAAATTAATGTAAATAGGTTTTAACAGGTAGTTTTACTATTATTATTAATATTATTATTATCATTATTATTATTACTATTATTATTGTTACTATTATTATTAATTTGGCTTGTTTTGAACAGTTGAAAGAAACTTTTGAATTTTAGAGGCTGACAGTTTTTTTTTTTATTGAAATGAAATGTTTTTAATTCGAGTAAATTTTTCTTAGTTAAATTAACTCTTTCTAAGCTAAATTAAGTTCTTTTTAAGTCGCCAGGAATTGTAAATAGTGTTTTGAATGAATAGTTTTTTCGTTTTTTTAAGCGAATTAATTGTAATTAGGATTTTAATAGTTAGCATTGTTGTCAATAATTTTTTTTCATTTAAAAAAAAATATATTATTATTATTATTATTATTATTATTATTTAGCTGTGTTTTTGTTCATTTGCCGTTGTTTGGCTTTTTGCTGATGCTCAAGTGTTTTTCTTTTGGTTGTTTACTTGTTTGGTTTTCTTTTCCTTTTTTGATTTATCAGTGGGGCCAAAACATGGAATACTCTTTCAAAAAAAAAGTTGCAGCAGCAGCGACGGAATATTGTGCACGTGCTCAAGTCCAGTGTTACCCGAACCAGTCAAGGTGAAAAAACTTACTAGAAAACATCGCATTTTAAATAATTCGATTTGTAACAGATTTAATTTAAGGCACCCACACAACGCTTCGGGAGTAAAGGGATCGTTATTCTTACTGCATACTGTATACTGTACATGCACACATTTAGCTTGTTAGGTGGGCAAGAGTTCACTTCTTTAAATCCCTTGTGGCGGGCCTTAGAGCTCGAGTGTATGATGTGGCCCTCTCTCCTCTTTTTTTTTTTTTTTTTTTTTAAATTTTAACTACGGTTTCAATCGCCTGGGAAAAATTTGAAAAGTCGCTATCCTTTAATACTACTAATGAAATAAATTTGTAACGATTAAATTACCAAAGTAGGGTCTTAGTTATGATGATGGAGAAAACCACGTCCATGCTTCCATCTCCATCGACTACTTTCCCCTCGATCGACGTTGTTGCAGTTTGGCTGTTTTATTTTCTGATACTTGAGTATCAGTTTTTTTATTTGTTTTGTTTTGTTTTGTTTTGTTTCTCCTTTTTTTTTTTTTTTTTTTTTTTTTTTCTCAAACCTAAAACGTACAGGGCTGATCAATTTTAAAAAGTCGTTTTGGAACTTCATTATCATCATCATCATCATTATTTTGGCCAATTTTTTAATTTTTTTTTTTCAATGAACTTACCTTTATATTGTTTTGTTTTCATTTTCTTATTAGTTACATCTATTATTTCTTTATTTTTTTAGACAAAAGCGTTCGGCTAAAAACGTGACATTTACGGCTGACATGGTTCACATTCTTCCTGGTTATCCCAAACAGTCACATGATTCCCCCGGGGTAGTCCTACTGGCTTTCTACCTGAGTCTTCCACAAGGAACTTCGGAAAGCAGTGTCGTCTCTGGGAGTATATTACATGATATCGTGATGGACCATAAAGAGAACATTCAAACATCTTTTGGAGGTGAAATCTCAAGTGTCGATCCTTTTCCATCTGCCACAGAGGTACTGAAAAACGAGGAAAGCGACGAGGGAAACGGCGGAAAGTCAAAACCAACCAACGTTATTATCGGCGCTTCGGTGGGCGGTGGATTGCTGTTAATCATTATTGCCGCCGTTCTGATCGGATGCAAAAAGAGTGACAGGTATTTCTAATTAGAGGAAAAAAATAGCTTTGGTGCGTGTTCTTCGTGTTTCTACTAACACGCGCCAAGGCTGATTATGTATTTTTGTCGTCTTCTTTTAGGGAATTAGGCGGTCTTGAAATAATATTTTTAATTAATACAATCCAACTAGTGGTCTATTATCAATGCTGCGTTCTGATTCGTTAAGCTACTACTAGGCTATATGTTATAGCCCACTAGTAGCGAAAAGCGCCGGCTTTTTGGCGGCAAAAAAGGATTAAAGTCTAGCTTTAAGTAGCTGAGTCTTTTTTTTTTATTCTCGATATTTTTGACCAACTAGTTGGATTTTACCAAAACAATTATTCCTCTCGCCCTCATGGCCTCTGAGTCAATAGCCCATTCGGCCTTCGGGCTCAGGGGCTATTGACTCAGAGCCAATTCGGACTCGAGGAATAATTGTTAATTATGTATTGTTTATTACATTACCATTCTCCCAGGTTTAGTAAGTGTGTGGCCAATCAAGAAGACTTAGAGGAAACACCACTCACATTAATGCTGGAAATGGAGGATATAGGTGAGGATGTCAGTTCGTCTCCAGCTAAGATTCAGCATGAGACAAATAGAGCTGTTAACCCGATCCATGATAAACCAGCATCCCGTCTGTATCATTCATTGCCTGGGGAACCGTCTGGCGTAGCGCTAGCGAAAAAGACCGGAAGTGAGATGAACCCAAGTAAATCAGGACTAATTTAACGGTAAGCAACTTGAAAGTACAACCAGAGGACGAGAAACAAAATGCTGCTGCCAACTCATCAGCCGACACTAGTAATGAGGAACAGGAGGCCCAACCGAGACTACTTGCCCGAGGTACCGAACCCAAAGGAGAATACATCTTGTTCAACTTTTGCAGTACAGTTTGTTTAGCTAAAAAATAAATAAATAACTAAAAAAATAATAATAAATAACAAAAAAGTACCTGGCTTTTTTTCCCAGCATAGTTTTTTTTAATAGCTTATAGCAAAACCATCCAAAATTTGTTTCCGTAGAACAAGTTGGTGTCTTTTCTAGTTCAAGTACAGTCGTGGCACGTTGAAAAAGCATATCAAAGCTTTAATTCCTCTCAGTCTTCAGCAAAAGTAATTCACCTAGTATCTGGCTATTAGATCCTGTAATAATAATTTTTGTATTGTAGTGTAAGAAGCCCTTTTTGTGGGCCTTTTTCTGTTTTAATCTGCGCCCAGACTGCTGGCATGCATTTGACGTTATTTGTTGGTAATAAATTACTTCATTTTCAAAATGTTGTTTTCAAACTCATTAATCATTCATGAGGGCAACAGCCAATAAATGAGGCATATTTGGGTCACATGCATGAACCTTGACACCCAATGAACGCTCAGATGAAAATGTTATGGGTTTTGATCTGAGATCAAACATGGTTTTGATCTCAGATCAAACACTTACATTTTAGTGAGCATTTTTCAATAATAAATACATCGTTAACGACAATACCAAAAATGACCTGAATATTATTTGATATAACTAACCTTGATAGCGTCGGATACCACAAACTATTCCATAAGTGGTCTTCGGTAGATATTTCTCTCCCCCGACGTCTTTGCCACCTCCATCACAAACTTGCTAAGGCAGTAACTCAAGGTCACCGCATCAATTTCTTCAACGCTGGTCAAAAGCTGTGTGACCTTCTGTAAATCATAGCCTGGATCTAAAACGGGAGCTACAACCGACCGAAAAATTTGCCATTATTCGCCAAAAATAGCTACCGCCCATTTGTTCTTATGTTTGGTTGACGAGGGAATAACTTTTTCGACTCACTGGTGTTGTTCATAAACCGTTTTCGGCTCCCTAAATCTTGCCTCTCCATCTTCACTCATGGTCAGACACCAACTAGTACACCAAAACAGTTAATCATGCATGTTGAAGAATTTTTACGTAATATGGCAAGATTGCGTCGCTGCATAAATTATTGTTCTTTCATTTGGGGAGGACAATAGCAAAAAATGTATCACTGCTTTTTTTTTATTATTTCGTTTGAGAAGTCATCTCAAAACTCGTGCTTCGGGTTTCATCAGAAGTTCCAAACACCAGGAAACAATGAAAGCACTCGGCGTACGGCCTCGTGCTTTCATCTGTTTCTAGGTGTTTGGAACCCCTGATGAAACCCTCGCACTCGTTTTTGATAAATGTATATTACTCAAACAAGGCGCTAAGACTCAGGAAATTTATTTGTTTCAACATTTTTTGTTAAAAAGTATATATTTAATGTTATCTTAAATTCTGACCACTTGGAAAATCTTGCGTAGCAAGATCGAATATTGAAAACAAACAACAAGAGGGGAGAAATCCAAGTGTTAAGTTTGATTAACCTGTCTCGTTAAGAGCCTTTCTAGGTGCAAGGATGTGCTGCGCAGCTATTTTTACGTGTACGTTCAGGTAGAAGTACTGTCTCGAGTGTCCATTCTCAGATACTTATCATTTATTTTGTTTTCGTTGTGAAAAATTATGAAATCTTACTGTTGTACTATAGGTAAAATCAAACCCCGTTTAAAGGACACCCGCTTAACACTATTCGGACCGGGTTTTTTTTTTTTTTGCTTCCTGTGACCGAGGAGAAGCCTTGGAGCCCCCCCCCCCGGTTTATAACCTGAAAACCACTCATCCCAGGGCCAAAACTACTACACACAACGACGTACTCATCATTTTCACATTTGGGGCGAAATTGGATTGACAAAGTGACGTAATCTGACGTTATTATGACGTCATATTGTTCAATCTATTGGTATATAGAATCCTAATTCCCCTCAAAGTAGACTGAAAAATACATAAGAAGTAAGGTCTCTGATAAAATAAAGGAAGTTGGTTAACATATAAATGATCCTGAACAATAGAAGGATGTCATGATGACGTCATTTATTTCTAAAAAGGGAACTGGAAGAAACCGCCATCTTGGATCCGGCATCTTGAATTATTAAAATGTATTCCATTTTACTGAAAACTCGTATAAATAGAGGTATTTTAAAAGAAAACTTAATCTGAGTATGAAAGGATGCTTAGGAGCAAAAACTCAGCAAAATATGAAATTCCGAGAGAAATGAAGACTGTTGAAAATTCAACTCAGCATACGGCATTTGGTTATATTAAAATCATGTTTTTTTTTTCCCAAAGTAGTCACTTAAAAGCTATTGACTTCATTAACCGTTACAATAACTTTGATAAAATAATGCTAAATTAAGTATAATATAATAATTCAATCAGTAAAAGAGAAATAAAACCTATTTTTTTTTAAAAGTCAAATATTGAAAAACATGGATGCCAAAACTTGGTTGGCATGGTAACGTCAATGTTGACGTACACGTCACGACGACTTTAAAATGTTCCTAGATAATTTTTAGGAAAAGTCGCTAAGTTTGGTGGTCATAACTTAAACGGTTTTGAAGTTATTCCAATTTATAGCGAGAGGCCCCATCCAGGTCTTAATATGAATGCCTCATTATTACGGGTAGTTTGCTTTGCCCCTCGGTATAGAAAGCCCCTACATTTTCTTTGAACCCAACCCTGTTAATGCGGACAATTCCAATGCCCCCAACGCTCCTTCCCCCTCAGTTTCCGTATTAAGGGGGTTTGACTGTATTAATTTTTTTCCTAGTCTCATGATAGGCGCAGCCAAAAGGTCTACGTTCTCCTTTAATAAACATCTCGGGGTGCCGTGAGGCCTTTTGGAAGGCATTACCAATGTCGCTTTCGAGTCAAGTTCTTTAACAATAACAATAACATTTCTTATTTGTATTGCGCCTTTTCTATAAAATATTCAAAAGCGCATCACAATAGTAATTAATGACTAAATATTAAAAATCTTTCTATCAAAGTCATAAAAAAATATATTTACATTAAATGAGTAAAAGATAATTACAAATAAAGATATAGATATACTAAGATAAGCGAAACGATTCTTTAAATAAAAATGTCTTAATTAAAGTCTTAAAAGATTCTAAGTTCGTTGCTTCGCGCGCGGACCTTGGCAGCTTATTCCGTAGGAAAGGAGCAGCTACCTTGAAAGCTCTGTCTCCCAATGTTTTCCTGGTTACCGCACTTGGTCTTTCCAACAAACGACTATTGTCGTTGCGCCTCAAATGGTAGGACAAAGGCTGTTGAATACTAATTAAATCTGAAAGGTACTTAGGTGATAGGCCATGCAAAATTTTAAAAGTTATCAAGAGTATCTTATAATGTATCCTGGAGCGCACTGGTTACCAATGTAATTCTACGAGTAGAGGTGTCATATGACAGAACTTGTGCACACGATACATAAGTCTTGCACTCGCATTCATAACACGTTGCAATTTCATAGTCTGATATTGCGGGATTCCGTATAGAAGGCTGTTACAATAATCCAATCTACTACTGATAAAAGCATGAACTAATTTCTCAATTGATTCTCTGGATAAATATTTCCTAATATGACGTATATTGTATAAAATTAATAGAAAGCACTGCTACAAGTCTTTGTAATGTGGGTTCCCATATCTAGATGCGTATCGAACCATGTGCCTAAATTGCGCACAGAGGCTACAGGAGAGACTTCAGTCTGCCCAATCTTGATGCTTTGGATTGAAACTTTTGAGAGCTGCTGACGAGTACCTATAATCAGGAACTCAGTCTTGTCATCATTGAACATCAGCTGATCCTCCCTCATCCATGTTCGCAAATCGCAGATGCACTTCTGCATGGCTAATACAGCTTCGACTTCACTGGAAGAGTCAGAGGGCTTAAATGACAAATACAACTGTGTATCGTCAGCATAAGTATGAACGGAGGGCAGATGGTGTTTTAGAATCTGGAACAGCTTACCCACGTAGATGGTAAATAAAAGCGGGCCCAGGCACGAACCTTGAGGAACTCCACACTTCAAATCAAACGGCTTTGAGAGAGTTCCGTTGATAGACAGTTGCTGGGATCTGCCCTTAAGGTAACTCTCAAACCATGAAAGTACCTTCCCCCGCAATCCAATTGTTGACCTCAATCGTACCAGAAGGATCTCATGTTCGACGGTGTCGAATGCAGATTTATCCATGGTGGTTCAGTTTTGTGAATGGTCTTTGTTATGTGTTTACGTATTCCAAATTACACTTAAAATCCGTGTGATTACAGTTACAACAGATGATATGTTTTGAATATTATGTGGTAAGATGGCAAAGCCAGTAGTTCATAAAAGAAGTCACAAACTGTGAACAAGCGTCAAAATGTCCTGTACAGTCACAGTACTGAACCCGTTGACCGTTGGATGAGTCTATTAGGCTTGAAAGAAGGTACTTGTGGGCTCGCTCCGTTGAGCATGACACGCCACTTATTCTTTTGTCCTGAAGGGATACAAATAAAAGGCCAATTTCTTCTCTAAGGGGAAATATACAGAAAATTAAAATGACCAGTTAAAGGACCAAATTAGCCACTTATCTCAGGGAGCGCTTTCCATTCAACCAAAACGCGAAGTATACCCGATACATGCATATTAGGCATTACAGTTTTCCCCATCACTTTATTTTTGTATTATTATTATCTTTATATACAAAAAAACAGAAACAAACACTGAAAAAATATGAAAATAAAACCGCTTTCCTCCTCGTGGAAATTTTTTGTTGCATTCCAACTTTTACTGACTCGATTTAAACGCCCCCCGTTTAAGTTCATGATTCCGAACTATTTTTTCTCTTTGCCTTCTTTAATTTGGATACAGAGAGACTGGTATCTTATAATCTTTTCTTAGCCGGCCAAATCCAGGCTGATAATGACCTGTTTTTGTCAATTTACAGCTACTTATTGGTCTATTTACAGAGATTTTATACTACCCCATTTGCGCCAATTCACAGAACGTTTGAACATTATAATGACCCTTCTTTTGTGTCAATGTTCAAATATATGGTGCCCCTTTTGATTCAATTTAGAAAGATTAATAATCCCCCGTTTAGATCAATTTATAGACAGCGATTCTATCCCCTGGTTTTACCTGCCGACCGCGTGGGATTGTCTTTAAACAATAATTAGCGTCTATGGAAGTAGACGTATCATTTTCCCGCTCTCCATTTTCAATGGTCTCTTTCCATTCAACCAAAACTTTGGAAACTTTGGAAACTGCGCAAATTGTACAGAATATTCTAAGTCTAAAGTCATAGGGCATTGAAACGCTCATACCCGCTCTCTGGTCCAGCTGTGATGCGGAGGAGGATTGAAACTAGTTTACCTTTCCGCTCCAGATCAGCTATCAGAGCAAGAAAAATGGCGCCGTCTAGCTAGCCGTCTAAAAGTAAAGTTCGGCTTTATTGCTTTATATTGCTTTATTTATTTATTGCTTTTTATATCGATCGCTGCAATTTATAATCAAATGTAATATTCGGCGTATCTCTATGCGATACACAGAAAATATTTAGATGATGTTTTCTACTTGGTCTTATAAGTTTATGTGTTTTTTCACCTTTATCAAAATAGCCTATCGAGTAATACGGGTTGAAGGTTTTAGCTTACCAATCAAAACCAACTGATAATAACTGGCTTCAAATATGGTTTTATAAATTGTTTTGGTGTATACAAGTTTTTGGAGTGGCTTTTTATGAACCTTCAAGGGTTTTTAACCCCTGAAGTGGCAGCTTCATAATGGCGATGGCAAGGTTTTTTTGCGTACGTTGGCGTTTAGCTTGTTAGTAAAATAAAGGATTTCAGTTGCCCAATTGAGTGATTTTGCTTTTTTCAATATACGCGAAGATGAAATTTTTTTTTTGAGTCACAGAATGTGATCAAAGAGGTTCTGACTATTTTTACTACTATAAAATTGCATTCGACTGACCTCGTGTGGCAGATCCATTGCAAACAACAACAGGAAGCCTTTTTGTCATTCTGATATAGCGTTTGATAAATTACAATAGCACAGCCTTATTATTATTATTATTATTTTAATATCTTACTAACAGACGTTCCTAATCTTTCGCATAAGTATACCTCAGTTCGTGAAATCCAACCCTTTCATATACCTGAAGCCTAGAGGAGGAGAAACAAAACGGACGGAACCTCCCCGTATAGGCCATTAAAGGAGCCCAGTAGCCCCCCTCCTCCCCCTGCCTGGTGTATGGGTGTGTCTATGTGTGTATGTAAGCGGGTATGACGCGGGATCTGAGGGATGAGGGGGATTGGATCGCTTTTGTAAATCCGTAGCAGGATCCCCGGGGAAAGACCCGCGGGATTTGTAAATATCTATAAATATTTATAAAATAATGCATTTCAAAATATATTCAAAGAATCCTAGTTCTTCAGTACCACCAGAAAACAAGGATATTCTCTCCTTTCCCATTCCATGACTTACAAGATAAGCTGAACCTAATTATGTGTAGAAAACAACTGTAATAGCTTTCTATGCTTATTTTTAATTAACTCTTATATGTATAATTATAGCAAAGAGAAAATTAGTTATGGCAAATAGAACTCTTTTGAAATATTTCACCTTTTGACTCGGCAGAGGACACTTCTTTGTCCCCAGGGAAGGGGCGTTAGTAGCTTTTTGTTAAACAATTTTGGTTTTGGGTAAGGAGGATTTGTAAACGTCGTTGTGCAAATGATCGGAGATTCCCCGGCGTCACCCCCACCACGCCCACCCCCCACCCTCCCTCCGGGATGGCCGCTGAAAGGTGCATTAAAATAGCAAGAGAGACTACTAACAATCAATAAAAGAATTCGGTGAAAGATTTACAGATTTACAGACGGACGGGTGGGCGGTGCACGGTCAGGTGATTACCAAATTTTCTGGAATGGGTAGATTTACATGGTGCTCCGCTGATATATATGATCAGTGGCTCCTCGTGTTTAAGATTAAATCTTACGTAGCCAATATCAATACCATCCATCTCCACCGTCAAATCTTCCTCTAGACAAAAAAAAGACAACAAAAAAAACAACAAAAAAAAACAGCGGCTTGGAAAACCTTTTTCTTTTTCATTTCATCTGCGTTGTTGTAAAAATTAAAATCTTAACAGTTTTTTTCCGTTCATATTTTCTTTTATTGCACGATTTACTGCAATAATATCAAAGCTTATCCTGTTACAAAAACAATTAGATGACCTACAACTGACCGCATTCTTTTATTTCCAAGAGCATGCAAATCAAGAGAATTGCAGAGACTATTCGTGCATTTTTTTTTTTTTTTTGACAAATTGGAAAGAACCCGACAAAGAAAAAGCTTATTGTTGAACCGAATTTTTTCAAAGGTTGGGCAATGACAAGTGAAAAATGCACACGGGCGCACTTGCAAGAAAACCAAAGTATATATCTCCCTATATATCTTTCTCAGGAAAACCGTTCTGAATAATCCCATGGAATTATTAATGGCAACTTAAATCCGTTGCCAGATGTAGATTTGAGATCCGTCTCTGCATCCCTTCAAGTGTAATGAACAGTGAAATCACACGCGAGGTAGTCATGAAATTTTTGCCAGCTCAGTTTTCTTGAATTTGATGTAAATGTCGTTATTAAAGCAGTTTTATCCATTCAAAGATTTTTAAATCTGACCGAATACAGCATGTTAGAATGTAGATTTGAATTTGATGCTGATTTCGGCAACGACTAACGGATTCATTTTAATTTCAAATAATGGATTCATTCATATAATTTAGGGAGGTGCACTTGACCTGGCTCGGCTGTAAATACATGTACCTTGGATTAAATGGCTTGAGAAAGAAAGGGGAAAACCCGAAAAGAAACAGCCTTACATAATACACACACGCTTCATTGCCAATATCAAATTAGTCAACCTAATTTGACCAACCGTATTTATTCGAATAAGCGCCCACCTTGAATAAGCACCTATCCTGAAGTCAGAAAAATTTAATAAGCGCCCAGCCTCGAATTAGCGCCCACCTCCACCCCGCCTCCCTCCCCCTCAAACTCAAACTCAAATAAGCGCCCACCGCCACCTCACCCCCTTTCTGGTTCCTCCCACCCAAAAAACATTAAATAAATACTAATAAGAGACTTGCCCGAAGACGGAGTTTTCTTCAGAGTATTTTACAGAAACCTTGCTGTGTTACATCTTCGCGTTTTATTATTACTATTTATTGTATTTTTGCAAAATAAACATTCTACACTTGCTGAAAATGATGAAAATTTAATAAGCGCCCAGCTTCGGATAAGCGCCCACTCTCAAAGTCCAAAACTTTAATAAACCCAGGGCGGTTCATCGAATAAATACGGTAATCCGGATTTATTTTTCAAATTAATTTCTCTTAAATGATCACCTAATAGGGTTGATTGTTTCTGTAAAACACATTTTAAACTGGTTTAAGATGTTGTACCCTTTGCCATTACAGAAAGGCTGTAGACAGTATCTGCAAGGGGAAATAACGGACAAACATTTCACTTACCCATATTTTTCTTGGACCTCAGGTCTGAGACTAGTTGGGGGATCTGGAAGCTGAGAAGGAAGAGTTGAAGTGCTTCATAACAACATCTGGGGAACAGTTTGTGATGACTCCTGGGATTTACATGACGCGCAAGTTGTTTGTCGCCAGCTTGGATTTACTCGTGCGTTAAGTGCTTCAGGGTCTTCCCGATTCGGCCCCGGAAGCGGTCAAATTTGGCTGGACAATGTCGCATGCTCGGGAAGTGAAAGTTCTATAATCTATTGTCAGCACAACGGATGGGGTAGCCATAACTGCGGTCACAGTGAAGATGCATCGGTGACATGCTCTATAGGTGCGTTGTACGTGACAATAATGAAGAGTCATATTATGTGCATTTCGCTTAGTAAGGAACCGATAAGGTTTCAGAGTATTCTCATGTAAATGCTTTAGAAAACTGATAAGGTAATCAATATGGTGGAAGATACATAAGTAATAGAGTTAAATAAAAAGATCTAGTGCGTTCTTATGATTGTGTGTCCGTATTTTTGTTAGTCTATAGTATATCCAGCTACCGCACGAACCTCGAAGTCGTGTTTAATTAACAAAATAAGTAACTTCTCTATACCAACAGCACCAACAACGTCCGTGCCAAGGTCAAATTAGTCAACCTAATTTGACCTAATCCGGTTTTATTTTTCAAATCAACTTCCCTTAAATGGTCACCAAATAGGGTTGATTGTTTCTATCAAACATATTTTAATTAAACTGGTTTAAGATCTTGTACCCTTTGCCATTACAGGAAGGCTGTAGACAGTATCTTCAAGGGGAAATAACGGACAAACATTTCACTTACCCATATTTTTCTTGAATCTCAGGTCTGAGACTGGTTGGGGGATCTGGAAGCTGGGAAGGAAGAGTTGAAGTGCTTTATAATAACATCTGGGGGACAGTTTGTGATGACTCCTGGGATTTACATGACGCGCACGTTGTTTGTCGCCAGCTTGGATTTACTCGTGCGTTAAGTGCTCCAGGGTCTTCCCGATTCGGCGCCGGAAGCGGTCAAATTTGGCTGGACAATGTCGCATGCTCGGGAAATGAAAGTTCTCTAGTCTATTGTCAGCACAACGGATGGGGTAACCATGACTGCAGTCACAGTGAAGATGCATCGGTGACATGCTCTAGAGGTGCGTTGTACGTGACAATAATGAAGAGTCATATTATGTGCATTTCGCTTAGTAAGGAACCGACAAGGTTTCAGAGTATTCTAAGGTAAATGCTTTAGAAAACTGATAAGGTAATCAATATGTTGGAAGATACAAAAGTCATAGAGTTAAATAAAAAGATCTAGTGCGTTCTTATCATTGTGTGTGTCTGTATTTTTGTTTGCGTATAGTATATAGCCAGCTACCGCATGAACCTCGAAGTCGTGATTAATTAACAAAACAAGTAACTTCTCTATACCAACAGCACGATCAACGTCCCTGCCATGGAAAACATGCAACTTTGACTATGGCTTGTGTAATGGATGGAGTCAGTCCCGCTCAGACAAATTTGACTGGATACGCCAAAGAGGAAGCACCTCATCTTCAAATACGGGGCCTTCATCAGATCACACTACTGGAAATGGTACGTGTAATTACAATGGAAATAATTTCACAAGGGGGCACTGTCTTCTGATGTAACATATCATGGAGATGTAAAACAAAATGTTATTATGAATTAGACAATACCGTAACTTTCCGCATATAAGTACCCCCAACTATAAGCCCCACCTACCCCCAGTTATAGTCCAATCTACCTGTAATCAAAAAATACATTTCCTATCATATACTCCGTCCCTTCCCTCCCTCCAACCCGGATACAATCCTACCTTTTAATGCATTTAAATGACTTCGATTTGATTGAAGCTTAAATAAAAAATAGATTTTGATCAGCACTGTTATAGCTTGTCCCGAAGCATTTGTTTTCTATTCTGGTTAGAGGCCCCTTCCGTTCACAAGCCTTCCTAATGACAAAGATGGATTAGTCCAGGGCTTATAAGCGTCAGTTTAAGGTGTTTGTCAATCGTCATTTTTGTTTGTTTCTTCCTCTTGTTTTTCTTCTTTTTTTTTTTCATGGTTTTTAATTCAAGTTGATTTTGCTCTTTTATACAGAATATTCCAGGTATTAGAAACAAATGTCAACTGATTACCTTGAAAGTATCACTGGCAGTATTTTCATGCCTAGTTTGCTTATTTATGTATGCAGCAATAACACTGAAAATTACAGTATTTACATTATATTTATGTGCCGAGTCCTTGAAAAACCCCACACTCATTTCCTCAGAAGGTTTTTCTTTTTAAATACCGATAACCAATCCTCGCCCATTTTGGAAAAGGTGGAGGGGGAGGGGGAGCGTGCTTTTTTTTACTGTAAACGCAGTGTTGGTAGCAAGGAAACTAGAAGGTGATCAAGTGCTTATTAATAACGTCTTTTTTTCCCTACAAAAGGATCTCTTGTGTTTAGAGAGGGAATTACTTAATAACGGTTTTACATTATCATATTTTCACAGGAGCCCATCAAATGGAGCCTCCATCTCCATTAAATTCCTGAGTCAACCCTTTCCCGAGTAGATTTATAAATAGAACGGCTTGTTTCCCGCGATAAGTGTAATATTTCCGTGAGTCTCGTATGTCACCGTGAAAAAAATAAAGTTGGATGAAGTGGAACGCAGAAGCCCGTTAGGCCCGCCAGTTAAGCACCGCGTCCAAAAGCGATGACCTAAATAGCACCTAAAGAGGAATGCTTTAGCTCCGAAATTTGAGAAATTGCAGTCTTCCTTTACAACTGACTTGTATTACCATGAGCGTTGCCTGAGGATAAAACTGGTACTTGAAAAGTTGAGTAGAAGAGAACTACAATCTTGGACAAAACTGTTGAGAAAATTGCCTTCTTGGGGGTCATTTTTTCTAAACTTCGTAGCCGACCGATTCTTCCTTCCCCCTCTCCCCCTGGAAGCAATGTTGTTGTGTCTTCAAAAGAAAGCCGGATCCCTATGCAATTTGTAGGAAGCAACTTTGAACTGAGGGAGGGGGGTTTCTTTACGCAAAGCCGTTGAGTTGGGAATAGTTTTGTTGTGTTAGGTAGTGCGCATTAATGAAAACATTTTCTCAAGTAGTTTTGTCCAGGATTGTATCTGTTGCTCGACTGTGAGCTAACTCAAAAGTAAACTGCTAACGAAGGAATTTGTAACATCGCGCTCCAGTCCAAAGACCCACTTATCTCAAGAAAAACAAAATGGATTGTATCTGCGCCAAAAGAATTATGACTGACTAACAGGACAATTCTCAGCAGTTAATGTAGAAGTTTAAACTCAATCCTTTCCTTCGAATTCGCATCTGTAGATCACTTTTCTCGAGAAAACAATGTTAAGTATCTGGGCCCAGCGTTACAAAACATAGCAGGGGATCATCACACTAGAGGGACGAAACATCCTCAAGGACTACAAGTATTCATTCAGATAAACGCATTTCGGAAAAAAAAAAACTTGAAAAACTAGAAATTTGATTAATATTGAGTCATTTAACCGAAAAAAGGACGTTAACGCTTAAAAAAAAATGGCTAAAGATAACGAATCCTGTTAGAACTACAAACTTCAAGAAGTACTTCATCATCATGCATGAAACAGACTAGCGTCATGGACTCTTAATGTGAGACAAGCAGCCAAAATTAAGATTAACATAGTCAGAATTTAAAACTCTCCACAGTAAAATCTACCCGCTAGAAAGAAAAGGGAGAACATTTCTGAGGGATGAAAACGCTAAAGTCATGTTTCACTAGCTTATGATTGTGTTTGGCCTGTCAACACCGAATTTCCGGCTGTTTGATGAAGTACAAAAAATTATTATAGCATTGTCGGTCATTTCGTCGTTGTGATTGGCTCTTCCCACTGTGGGCGCGCGAAGTCTCCTCTGGGAACCGTTCTAATTATAAATCTACTCGGGAAAGGGTTGACTCCGAGGGCTTGTATGGGAGATGGACGCTCCATTTGATGGGTATTCATTATTATTATTATGCTCTTGCAGGATACTACATGTATATAGAGGCGTCACCTCTGCGACAAGGTGAAAACGCAAAACTTCAAGTTTCAGTTTCTGGAAATGGCGCAGCAGCTTGTCTGGTTTTCTTTTATCACATGTATGGTGATGCCATAGGGACTCTTAATGTTTATAGAGGAAATGAGTTGGTTTTCATTGTATCTGGGAACCAGGGAAACTATTGGATACGAGCAAGGAAAACAATTCATTTGCGACACAATGTAAGTTTCTGAAGTTTAATAAACTTCATTTCTCAAGGAAACGCGACTGTTGGATAAGTCTTGGTTAAATATCAGACGACTAAAATCTGTACATATGCATATATCTTCAGAGATCGGATGAAAAGTCTAAGTGCATAAAAGGATCTATCATAAGTGGACTTGCCAATCCCTCTTCCGTTTATTTATTTATTTATTTTTTTGAAAGATCCTCTTCGGTTTTTTCGCACAAAAATTGAAATTATATGAGAAAGATGATTTTTCAGTCGGTGACACAGGCGGCTTGGAGAAAAAATATTCGAGTTCTCCTAATAGGAGTCGAACCATGTAATGACCTTGTGGTAACCAGTCCAGATACTTTACAAGTTATCTACAAGAGAGTCGTGGGAGCTACCCTGCATAATGCTGGGACTAAAAGCCGATATGTGCTTATGCACCATGACAGAGACTGATCTAAATTCACCATTCGCCATGTGAATGTTACCTTTTCCCTCTCTATTACCTCTCTTTCATAATCACGGCTTTCTTTTCTTTTCTTTTTTTCACTTTGAATTCAGTTTCCACTTGCAGCAAACCAATTTAATTTCCTTTTTGAGTGCTTGAATAATTCCCAATGCCTTTTACTCTATTTATAGGTATCCTTTGAAGGCATTGTGGGGTCGTCTTATACGGGAGATATCGCTATCGATGATGTGACAATTTTCAGTGGAAGCTGTTATAGTCCTACTGTGTTGCTGACGAATCAAAGCATTGGAGGTACTTTAATGCCCTTGTTTATTAGACTTATATAAATATTGAGGGTCGGTTATTTAAACCAGGTCTAACTAAGACCGTTGTTTAGGAAATCTTTGGACCTTCAGATCTCTTCCTTTGTGGCGTATTTTGAGACATTCATATCTTTTCTACGCCATATGCTTTCAGGAAACTGTTCACCATAAAAGATGTATACATAAAAACGTTTGCCAAACTGAAAATGGCTTAGAACTGGGTTTCATTAAACACTGGCTAAACTCCGTTTAAATAATTAGCCCTAAGTACTTTAAAGTACCAAGTCTTGGTACTTATTTCGTTTAACGGGGTCATGTCACAAAGAGAGCATGCGTGCTAAGATTATGTAAATTACTTACATCTGTCAAAATTCTATTGTTTTCAACGCGTGAATTTCTGTGTCACGTACAGAGCACCGAAACTTATGCATCAGTCAATTCCAGCTGCGCCCAGCTCCCCTCCCCACCCCCCTCCAACCCCCGGGCTACTGCGGGGCATTTGCCCGCCTTTTTAGTCTGGGGGGAGGTGGGCATTTGCAAATTTTGCGCTGCCCGGGGGCCGGGCATTTGCCAACCCCGGGGCTATTTGCGAGCTTTTGACACGCACGCAGTTTCCTATCAGAATATAACTACACAGAGGATATTACTGGAAAAATAGCAGATCATGTAGCTCATCTGTCAAGGACAGGGGGTTGCAAAGGCATGTTC
This sequence comes from Porites lobata, assembly GCA_942486035.1. Classification (NCBI taxonomy): domain Eukaryota; kingdom Metazoa; phylum Cnidaria; class Anthozoa; order Scleractinia; family Poritidae; genus Porites; species Porites lobata. Next base: position 274,590 of record CALNXK010000351.1, read on the forward strand.
TCGATTTTATGCATGCAATTCCTCATGGCTTATCAAGCCAGAATTACATAGCGAAACTCAGGAGCTATCGACGTGAATCAACGTTTTTTGGTAAGTGAATCAAATTTCTGTTGATATTATTTGAAGAAAATCCTTTGATATTTATCAGGGTCCTGGAAGGGGGGGTCCTGATCCCGCATTCCCGCCCCTTTTTCGCGAGAATCCCGCATTCCGCACGTTTTTCATCAGTTTCCCGAAATCCGCTTTTCTTTCCCAGAAAAATACATTAAAAAGTCTAATTTCTACAAAAGCTAAGAAATGTAACATGTAGGTTGATCCTTTCGATTGATGTTTTGAATTCACGTGTGTTTTTAAAGGCTTCTGCAAAAAGAAATAGCTTTTTGTACCTCAGTATGAAGAAAGAGCACGATATGAAAGCGTGATCTGTCGTCCTGTACGCGTGCGCACTGTCTGGTTGATTCGCTTTGATCGCTAGAACCGGTGGGTCGTGACGGTTTCCGGCATTCCCGACAGACACACAAACATAAATCCCGCATCCCGTGCCCAATTTTGGCGAGTCCCGCTTCCCGGGCAACAGTCAAATCCCGGATCCCGTCAATATATTTATCGTTTTCCCGATTCCTGCACCGTAGTTTGGCCCGAAAATACCCTTCCAGACCCTGATTTATAACCTATTCATAACATATAACTTTACAGCGCCCTCGTGATTTTAATGTCAATAATTTTATATCAATACTAAAACCATAAACTGGTGCATGTCGTGGCGGCGTGAAGTCTTAATTAGGATATCCTAGCGCTATTACAAAGGAACTGGAAGACGTTACATGAAACAAAAAATCGCACATTAAAATGTTTAAAACGGCATTATTGTTGGTTTTCACGTGACCTCACTAAAATTCAAACTACAAAGCTATCGATCCTACTGAGATTTTACTTTCATGATGTTTTAGAGCAGCTGAAAACTAATTTTCGTACAAATTTTCGCTTCAAAAGGGTTCTTGGGTCTTGGTTTGTTGGTGATAGAGTACGTCTGAGTTTTTAAGCTTTTGCGTGACGTGGCATTTACATGACGGCCTAGAGAGTATCATGTAGGTTAAAAAAGTAACGTATTTGGGGGAATTTTGCTATCTTAACAGTTCATGTATTAGAAAAAGTATTACTTTAATGTTTATGAGTTCCTCGAGGAATAAATTCACGCTTTTCTACCAAAACTCGGTAACAGATGTTTTTGTTGGTTTCTGTCCGCCATGATTAGTGGTCATCCAGATGGGCACCGGCATGGTGTCTCCATAAAGATCTCTATAAATTTGGATAAAACATTTCTTCGGATACCTCGTATACGGAATATTCTTCTGACCTGAATCATGGCGAGGGTCTTTGTATATTTATCTCCTTGTATTTCTCAGATTCTGGACTTTATCTATTGAACGGTCTTGATTTTTTTTTTTTTTGATCAATTTTGAAAGGCGTGACACTGGAAAAACCAACAATTCGACTGTGCAGTCAATGAAAAATAAGGAACTTGAGATGGAGACGTTTTCCGCGCGACGGCAACTTCAACCGGACGTGACGTCATGATTTGTGCAATATTGCGCATGCTCTTGCTCACCACATTACCGTCGTGCTCCCGTCGGCGACGTGAAACTGGTCTGTTTGGCGTTGTGGCGAGAACGTGAGTATTTAACTTTCATTTCAATCAGGTTTGTTGCGTTTAGTAACCAGAATTTTGCAGATTATCGTTCTTAAGTTGTCCTTGTTTTCTTTGAGTCACATTAATTTCAAGCTCGATTTCCAAGCTCTGTTATCTAAACTTACATCTTTAAAATGTTTCTAAGTTTCATGTCACAGGGTCAAGATCCAATCTGATCCAATATGGCAAACAGCAAACCGTAAGTGAGCGTAATTTACATAGACAAAATTGTCCTACGAGCCAAATGAAAGTATCCAGACAAAACGTATGTACTCCGATATTTTAATCGTGTGTTTTTATTTCACTTCTTTCGTTAGAGTATCGTATAAATAAAACGTATTGAAAATTGTTTAGAATACTGAAATAAAGTTGTTGTTGCTGTTATTGTTGTTGCATGCAAGCAAATAACGATTAATTTTTTTTAATTCTTTATGTGAAGCCATATTTTCCTCTTCGGGAGTCTTCCAAGGCGCCGTCCTCCTGAATTCACCGTGATCTTAATGTTCGAATTTTGGAGGGAAGCGACGGCTGTCTCTGTTCCAGGCTTGCTCCGCCAGTCCGGTCGCCGTCGCTCGGAAGTTCCCTAATGTTGCAGTGTTGACGGAGGACCGGGCATTTGCCCTCTTTTTTCGTCCCACCCCGGGGCATTTGACAGTTCAACAGTCCCCACCCCCGGGAATTTGCCATCCAAGGCAAAAAAAAAAACATGCTAATGCCCGGGGGTCAGCCCGGGGGATGGGGATTCTGGGCGCAGATGGAATTGACTGATGCATCACAGCGACGTCAACAAGTGAATTGGGTTTGGATAAGGCCTATTTTGATCGAATTTATGGAGCGTTTCTTATCTCGTTATTCTAGATCAGGTTTCCCTTTTCGTCGTCAAGAGTAAAAGTGTTGAGATAATTCTACTTGCAGTTTTGAATAAAAAGTCCCATGCTATTCACAAAAAAACGCGAGCAGCGAACTGCGAGCAAACAAAAATTCAAGAACAACATATTTTCGTAGTCAACATAATAAATCAAAGTTTTATTGTATAAAAGATCTACAAGACTCAAGAACGTACAAGATAAAGACCAAGACTGTTTCAAATCATTACAATTAGACTTTTCGTTTAATTCAACATAACCAGTTACTAATGACCAAATTTGGAAGAATTTTGTGTTTAGCGAGGAAATGACGTCAAAAAGGCAGCGTTTTTGCAGGTTAATGCACCGTTAACCGAGAAGACCTGGGGACCAGGTTGAGTTGTTTTGGTTGTGGAAACAAAAATGGCGGACATTTCACTCGTTTCAAGAGTAAGAACTAGGCGAAATAATAGCTAAAAACGTGGCAAGAACAGCAAGAAGACAACTCGAAGGGCGACATCTGCTATCTGGAGAATATTTGCGGAGCTGAACAACCCTAAACGTGTACTATCGAAGATGAACTTAACATCGGTGGTTCGATGGAGGTAAGCATGTTTTAGCTATGTTTTTAAGCTAGGAATTATTTTGAATGAATAATAAAACCATTATTGAATTCGGCTTTCGTATCATATGAAGAATTATGGAGATCTCGGAGGGTGTTATCCTCCATTCGTGTGAGACGGGTTATCCGTTTGATAATTCGCGTCAGATAGGTAATACGTCTTAATTTGAAAATGGAGTAGTTTTAATTTTGAATGAACAATCCGTCTGACTTTATCCGCCAATTTTGACGGACAGTTTGAAGATAGATTATCCGTTACAGATAGCCTGTGTACAGCCGCCCCCTCCCCTCAGAAAAGAAAAACAAAAAACGGAAAAGGGGTGTCTGTGGCTGAGCGGGTGACTGTACACAGGCTAGTCTCAGACGAATGATCCATTTTCTTGCTTTAGTGTGAAAACGGCCAACAACAAAATTCCCGTGTCCAGTGTTTTTAATGATACAGAAAGGACTGTACAGAACGACTGTCTGCCGTGGCTAGTCCTTAGGCCTCATTATTCCGCGCGGCTAATATAATGCATTCCTGGTCACGTGGTCCGAGCGAGGTTTTTTTTCCTCAGGTATGCCACCGAAATGCCTAGACCGAGATTGTGTGGGAAGACGCCGTACAGGGACTAGGCATGGCAATCTCTACCGTAGCGTCAGAGAAAAACAGGGAATTGTTGTTTATCAGCAACGTGTTGTACAAACAGTGGCATCTCTGCGTGTTGTTTCACTAGTATTTCGAGGGCACGACCTCCTTAAAATCACAAAAATTAATCCCCAGCAAGAAGCCAGATTTTCCCTATGGAAAAGCTTGGTTCTTCGAGTGGGCGGCGGAAATGGAGCCTAGGTCTAGGTCAACACCTAAAAGAAGCTTGGCCTAACGTTCGTACGGAGTCAAAATAGCCGGGAAATAAAAAAAAACGCAACCATAAGTGAATTTTATCACCTTCCTGAAAATTAACAAGTCAAGGGAACAATTTCTTTTGAGGTTAACTCTCTTTTATGCTATTTACGGCTAAAGGTTATTTTTTTTCAATTTTTACGCCTATCGGTTCACCCCATTGAGACCCTCAACCAAGTACCATAGGTTTACTATACTCCATTCTAAACAGTCCGTGAATAACGAGGGAAAGTAAACTCTGTTATTTTCAAAAAATCCGAGAAAATATGCTCGAACACAGACAGTTCAGAGACGCGGCATTCAGAGGATCTAACTGATGCCTCTTCTACGTCCGTTTAGAACAAGTTGGACGAGCAAACGGTCGTGTTTATCCTTGCAGTGAATCAAGACAAATACAAGAAGGAATCTAGCCAAATTTTATAACTTTTGCTTCGCCAAAAGTTGAGTTTAGTCACGAAACTCATGGCCATGCTGTTGTAATAGTTTATAAAGAACAGTCGCCGCCAAATCGATAGCCGCTTCAATTACATGTCCACATACTTTGAGCACAAAATAATATCCTAGAGCCAGCAGCCTCTGAAATAACTCAAAAGAAAGGTTCTGTGAACTATGAGGAAAGATTCCCTCTAAGATTTTATCGCTCATTGTGGAGTAGTAGTCGTTAATTCTCTTTCGGCTGCTTCCAGTACAACGGCCTCTGATAAGAGGACAATGTAAATCCACGAAAAAAAAATCCAAGAGCAAACAATTTCAAGAATAACGTTAAAATGACTTCTGTAATCGCCATAGAACGATATACTTAAGACAAACTGCGCTAACTATCAAAAACGATGGCTAAGATTTAAACAGATAAAAACTCCGACAGAACTCGAAAACGTCCGCTTGAATTTTTTAAGTTTGTTTTTACCAGCTCGCGCATGCGCCTGGGTTGACATAGTCCCTTTAAAGCTAAGAACAAAAGTATATTCAATATGAGAGGCAACGTTTTGGCTAAGTAATCAGAATCTTTATTTCCTTTTTTACAGCTTTTAACGAATGATTACTTTAGGTATATTTACCTTTGCTTTTGTTTCACGCAGGTTGTTCTGATCTCTCCCCGAACTTTTGTTCATTATTTGCTCATGGAAATTTCTGTGTGAACAGTTTTAACCTCTCTAGAAAATATTGCGAAAAAACATGTGGTTTTTGTGGAGGTATGTATTAGGGACTAACTTACCTTAAGCTGTCCTTTTTTTTTCCTTTTTTTTAATTACCCGATTTTTCTGTTCAGTTTAAGATCGTAATACTTTTACTATTTTTTATCAATCAATTAATTAATTTATTTATTTATTTATTCATTTTCTCTCCCTATTTTACTGCAGGTTGCTCTGATAGACACGTTGTGTGCCCAGATCTTCCAAACAGTTTTTGTTCTACTCATTTCCACTGGTCCGGGCAAAATTGTCGACGGTCTTGTGGTTTCTGCTCAGGTAAACTGATAACATTCTAGAAGTCTTTATCATGGGCGTCGGCGACACGTTGTCATTTTTTGTTTGTCTGTTTGTTTGTTTGTTTATTCCACTGCACTGTATACTGAACTCTGATATATTTAAGAAAAAGGAAGACTCAACGAATTCCGGAAATGCGTTTCAAAATTCCTTTCAACCTGATTGGCAAATCGACGTTGTGTTTGGTTTTTTGTTTTGTTTTGTTTTGTTTTTGTTTTTTTTTAACAGGGCAATCATGGCGCGTACTCAAATCTGGGTACACAGGTGGAGGGCCCAGGACAAGGATTTCGGCGCTGTTTCGTAGACAGGCTTAACAAGAGTTTAGTTTCGTCTGCCAAGCAGGCTATATAGCGAACTGCTCGATATAATTTTTTAAAAACGTTTAAGCATGACTTAAAAGCGGCTGTATTGGTGAGCGAAAACAATAACACGGCGGCCATGTTGATGTACCAAAAAAGTCTTTTGGGGTTAAACCTTTCTCATTTTAAGATAAGCTTTTTCTAGCTTTAACCTTTTTATACTTTACATCTTTTAGCTAAGGCTTATTCGACGCCTTCTGCAGCTGGTTCAACGTTACCCTCAAGCACTTACCAAAATGCCTCTACGACGCCAACCGCAGATGGTTCAGCGCTACAACCAAGTACGTTTTCACCCGAAAATCAAGATGATTCTACAACGCCAACAACAGATGGTTCAACGATACAACTAAGTACTAATACACTCCAAAAACAAACGCCGTCAGAACAAGTGATGAGAGAATCAGTTATGTTGAAGGTCAAAAATATGGATCTAAAAAAGGTTGTTTTTTTACTTCAGTGAACTTTAGTAGTACCTAAGATGGATTGTCCATAAACCGCAGCCTATTTTTTGTTACTTTTATTTATGTATTACTTTAGTTATCATTGTTTTTGTTCTTGTTCTTGTTGTTGTTGCTGTTTTAAATATTTTCTTAATTAGTATTAGGAGAATAACACCACTAAAAGTTGTAGTCTTAAGAGAAATGGCGAGGAATAATGGATCAAATTGCTAGTTCGTAAATATGTCTCCAGCTGTAAAAGGAACTGTGGGTACAGTCGACTCCCGATAACTCAGACCTTCAAGGGAAATCGAAAAAAGTTCGTGTCTTCGGGAGTTCGAGTCACCGGGAGCTCGAAGAAAATAGGCGGGAGTAACGGTAAAAAAAAAAAAAAAAAACGTTTTTACTGCCTAGTGAACATTTTAATCACGGTTAATTGTGGAAATGTTAAAGGGACAGTGTCCCGATTATGCGCACGCGCGAGCGTCGTCTGTTTTTTCTTCAAAAGACAATAGAACTGTCATATTGGCTCGACAAGATTTCCTTCCGGACCGTACCGCCGACGGTTATTTGTTGTTTACATTCTCAAGTATTCGTCTTATTTAAAATTTGGCTGGCGGCACTAAGACGCATCACGATTTTATCGCTAGCAGGGCCACCTCGCAACCCGAAAATCTCGTTCCGCTCGCTTTAAGAACAGCTTTTCTAATGGTAAACTCGTGTCAGAGGTCAATTGTTCCAAGTCCAGCAATATTTGCCTGATTTGCTCGCGTTCTAGCCTCAAACGTTTGAAAGACATAAATAAAAATGCAATTATCACGCTATGAATCATCGCAGAGGTTAGTCAAAAATTATATTATGATTTCATGGCACCAGTAATTCTAAACATGTAGCGCCTCTTCGTTTGATTTTGTCGCCCTTAGGGAGGTTTATTTAAAAGTCTCCTAACGCGTCGTTGCAAAACATTCTGCTTCACGAAGCTTAATTCCACAAGATCTCCTCAGCCACATCAATGTCTCGATGGTTTCTTTCTTACAGTCTTTATTGTTGCTGTTTCATTTCTGCGTATTCCTTTCACAATTATCTGAGCTTGTATGGAGGCTAGCAGAAGAAATAAGTCTTCAATCGGCATCAAAGCGCTTCCCATCTTTTGGTCCTCGGGCCAACGGCAATAAGAGTAACGCCAAAAAATCCCGATTTCGCCCAAATCGAAACTTAACGGGAAAAATATATCATTGATCTGTAATCCTGAGAAGTTTTAGTGTAGTATTAAACTCGGCCAAGCGCGATGCAAACGGATTTTTCAAGGTTCTCCTACACTCCTCGCATCTTTTGATTTAGCTACATCCTGTCCAAAAATCAAAGTTTGGTATATGTGCAGTAACGGGATACTGTTCCTTTAAGTGAAATTTGAAAGATACTTAATAAATCAGAACGTAACGTAACAAAATGTTGCCAAAATAGAGTATGCGTTTTACCGTTTTGAGAAGAAACGCTGTTTCAAGTTAGATTTGTGACAAACCACATCAGCTTCCCCTAGTTAACCATATGTCTTCAACACGTCAATGGAAAATTCAAAATTCAATGTTTAAGACGCCAGTAGACTGTTTTTTCCCGATTTTTTAGGGACTCAAAACATGGTTCGAGTTATCGAGGGTAAAATTATATAGAAATGATCAGAGGGGAAACAAAAACTTCTTCGAGTTAGCGCGAGGTTTGAGTTAACGAGGGCTCGAGTTATCAGGCGTCAACTGTATTTGTAGGTAGCAAAATAACAGGGAAAGCATTTAAGCTTTTAAAAGAGAGACCTAAGCTGCTTTGTGGATGGCTAGAAGGATCAGATAAGGCAACTCTAAGGTACCCTATGCCATTCTGGTTATTAGCTGATCTCCACCGTTTTTTCTTTTTTTCTTTTTTTTTTCCATTGTATTTATCAATATACCCATATTCATTATCATGATCCTCTTCATAATTACTATTACTATTATTGTTATTACTATCATTATTATTTAGCTGTGTTTTTATTCATTTGCCGTTGTTTGGCTTTTTACTGATGCTCAAGTGTTTTTCTTTTCGTTGTTCATTTGTTTGTCTTTCTTTTCTTTTATTTATGATTTATCAGTGGGACCAAAACATGGAATACTCTTTCAAAAAACAAGTTGCAGCAGCAGCGACGGAATATTGTGCGCGTGCTCAAGTCCAGTGTTACCCAAACCAGTCAAGGTGGATGTTTTTGTTTCTTTATGTTTGTAAGGCACGAATGAACTCTGAAAAAACTTATTAGAAAACAATCGAATTTTGAATAATTCGATGTTTAACAGATTTAATTTAAGGCACCCACATAACGCTTTGGGGTGTGAAGTGATCGTTATTCTTACTGCATACTATATTCTGTACGTGCACACATTTAGCTTGTTAGGGGGGCAAGCGTTCACTTCTTTAAATCCCTTGTGGCGGGCCTTAGCGTTAGAGTGTATGATGTAGCCCTCCCTCAATTTTTTTTATTTTATTTTTTTTTTTGTTAATACGGTTTCAATCGCCTGGGAACCTACTCCACGGGAAAAAATTGAATAGTCGCTGTCCTTTGATACTGGTAGTGAAATAAATTTGTAACGATTGAATTACCAGATAAGATGGAGATGTCCATGCTTCCATCTCCATCGACTATTTTCCCCGCGTTCGACGTTGTTGAAATTTGGCTGTTATATTTTCTGACGCTTGAGTATCAGTTTTTTTGTTTTGTTTTGTTTCTTCTCAAACCTAAAATATACAAAGCTGATCAAGTTTAAAAAGTCGTTTTTGGAACTTCATCATCATCATCATCATTATCATCATTATTTTGGCCAATTTGTTACTTTTTATTTTTCAATGATCTTACCTTTATATGTTTTGTTTTTATTTTCTTATTAGTTACATATATTATTTCTTTATTTTTTTTAGACAAAGGCGTTCTTCTGAAAACGTGACATTTACGGCTGACATGGTTCACATTCTTCCTGGTTATCCCAAACAGTCAGACGATTCTCCCGGTGTAGTCTTACTGGCTTTCTACCTGAGTCTTCCACAAGGAACTTCGGAAAGCAGTGTCGTCTCTGAGAGTATATTACATGATATCGTGATGGGTCATAAAGACAACATTCAAACATCTATTGGAGGTGAAATCTCAAGTGTCGATCCTTTTCCATCTGCCACAGAGGTACTGAAAAACGAGGAAAGCGACGAGGGAAACGGCGGAAAGTCAAAACCAACCAACGTTATTATTGGCGCTTCGGTGGGCGGTGGATTGCTGTTAATCATTATTGCCGCCGTTCTGATCGGATGCAAAAAGAGTGACAGGTATTTCTAGTTAGAGTAAAAATAGCTTTTGTGCGTGTTGTTAGTTTTTCTATTGACACGCGCCAAGGCTGTTTATATATGTTTGTCGTCTTCTCTTAGGGAATTAGGTGGTCTTGAAATAATATTTTTAATTATGCATTGTTTATTAAATTGCAATTCTCCAGGTTCAGTTATAACAGACGTGTGGCCAAACGAAAAGACTTAGACGAAACGTCAATCACACTAATGCTGGAAATGGAGGATATAAGTGAGGATGCCAGTTCGTCTCCAGCTAAGATTCAGCATGAGGCAAATAGGGCTGTTAACCCGATCCATGATAAACCAGCATCCCGTCTTTATCATTCATTGCCTGGGGAACCGTCCGGCGTAGAACTAGCGAAAAAGACCAGAAGTGAGATGAACCCAAGTAAATCAGGAACAGGAAGCCCAACCAACGACTGAACATACGGTTAACTGCTTACCCGAAGTACCGAGCCCACAGGAAAATAAATCTTGTTAGACTTTTGCAGTGCAGTTCGTTTAGCTAAAAAATAAATAAATAAGTAAAAAAAAAAACGTACCTGGCATTTTTTCCCAGCGTAGATTTTTTTTTTTTTTTTAATAGCTGATAACAAAACCAAATTTGTGTCCGTAGAACAAGTTAGTCTCTTTTCCGGTTGAAGTACAGTCGTGGCACGTTAAAAGAGCATATCAAAGCTTTAATTCCCCTCAGTCTTCCGCAAAAGTAATTCGCCTAGTACCTGGTTATTCGATTCTGTAATAATAATGTTTGTATTGTAGTGTAAGAGGCACTTTTGTAGGCCTTTTTTTGTTTTAATCTTCCCATAGACTGCTGGCATGCATTTAACGTTATTTGGTGTTTGTAATAAATTACTTCATTTTCAGATGTCGTTATAATAAACAAGACTCGGGAAATTTATTAGTTTTAACATTTTTTTGTTAAAAAATATATATTTAGTGTCATCTTAAATTCTGACCACTTTGAAAATCTTACGTAGCAAGATAGAATAGTGAAAACAAACAAACAACAAGAGAGGAGAAATCCAAAGGTTAAGTTTGATTAACCTGTCTCGGTAAGAGCCTCTCTAGGTGCAAGGATGTGCTGCGCAGCTATTATTACGTGTACGTTCAGGTAGAAGTACGGTCCCCAGTGTCCATTCTCAGATACTGATCAATTATTTGTTTTTGTTTTGAAAAAAAATATCAAATTTTACTGTTGTGTTATAGGTAAAATCAAACCCCGTTTAACGGACACCCACTTAACACTATTCAGACCGGGCTTTTTTTGCTTCCTCCGACCGGGGAGAAGGCCTCAGAGGCCTCCCACTATAACTTCAAAACCACTCATCCCACGGCCAAAAATATTACGCACAACGACGTACTCATCAATTTCAAGTTTGGGGCAAAATTAAATTGACACGGTAACGTAATCTGGCGTCATATTGTTGAATATATTGGTGGAATCCAAATTTCCCTCAAAGTAGACTTAAGGCGAAAAAAAAGTAAGGTCTCTGATAAAATAAAGGAAGTTGGCTAACACATAAATGATTCTTAACAATAGAAGTGATGTCATGATGACGTCATTTATTTCTAAAAAGGGAACTGAAAACATCCGCCATCTTGGATGTGGCATTTTGAATTATCAAAATGTATTCCATTTTACTTAAAACTCGTATAAATCGAGGAATTTTTGATAGAAAACTTAACCTGAGTATGAAAGGATGCTTAGGAAGAAAGAGATATGAAGACAGTTGAATTTTCACCTCGGCAGGCGCCATTTCGTTATAATAAACTCAAGTAGTCACTAAAAAGCCTGGATTTCATTAACCGTTAAAATAGCTTTGATAAAATAATGCTAAATTAAGTATAATAGAATAATTTAATCAGTAAAAATATTAAACCTATTGTGGTCATAGCTTAAACTGTTTTGAAGTTCTTCAACTTTATAGCGGGGGTGGGGGGGTGCTCAAAAGCCCCCGCACCCCTCCTGGTCTGAATTGGGTTAAAATGGATACTTCATTATTACGGGTAGTTTGCTTTGTCCCTTATTAGTAAAGGAAGTCCCTACATTTTCTATGAACCCAACCCTGTTAATGCGGACAATTCCAATGCCCCCACCCCTCCCGCCCCCTCAGTTTCCGTATTAAGGAGGTTTGACTGTATTAATTTTTTCCTAGTATCCATGATGGGCGTAGCCAAAAGGTCCGCGTTCTCCTTTTATAACCATCATCTTGGTGCCGTGCGGCCTGTTGTGTCTTGATTGAATCAATGGCAGGCAAGGCCAAAGTCGCTTTCGAATCAAGTTCTTTACAACGGATTTGTCCATGGTGGCTCAGTGGACGGTCTTAGTTATGTGTTTACGTATTCCAAATTACACTTAAATCTGTGTGATTACAGTTACAACGCTAGCAGATGATATGTCTTGAATATTATGTGGAAAGAGGGCAAAGACAGTAGTTCATAAAACAAGTCACAGCATCAAAATGTCCTTAACCGTCGCAGTAATAAAACCATTGACCGTTGGATGGGTAGAAAGATGAAAAAAGATACATCTGGACTCGCTTTGTTGAGCATGACACGCCACTTATTCTCTTGTCCTGGAGGAATACAAATGAAAAGTCACGTTCTTCTCTAAGGGGAAATATGCACAAAATTAAAATGACCAATCAAAGGACCAAATTAGCCACTTATCTCGGGGAGCGCTTTCCATTCAAACAAAACGCGAGGTATACCCAGTACATGCATACAAAATATAGGTATTTTCGAAACTTGTTCATTGCTTTATATCTTTAGATCCCTGCAATGTATAATCAAATGTTAAAGCGGAGCTCCCGCGCGAAGCGCGCGTGGCGGAGCCCCATTGCTAAGATAAATTGGTAACCTATGAAAGCAAGAAAATTTGGTTATGACGTAGCGAACGAATGCCGACCATCCGTACACCCACTTCTTTTAAGCCGATGCCAAATGTCAGGTTATTTTGGTGGGAAAGTGTATGGCCTCCCGCGTCTTGTGAAGCAGACACAACTAAATAGTTAATAAAGACGAAAACGGAAAGCAGAAAATGTTTTTGTATTCTGTTGTGTAAAGTATTAAGTTTAGATTAATTGTCATGTCCACAAATCCGGAAAATAGAGAAAAAGGAAGACAGAGAAAAAGAGAAAGTAAGATGACAGGCCAGCGAAGCTCAACAAGAAAAAGAGCTAGAGCGAGATAGAAAAAACAAGGAAGACATTTTTTGTTGGAGGAACAACATGCCATTTTGTAGCAGCGGTGAGAAAATGAGAAATGCTAGCGGGGTGAAAATGAGCGACAATGAAAAAAAAAAGTGAGCAAGAACACGTACGACATTTCCTCCATAAAACGTGTAACCAGGAAGTTTCTGGAGTTTCACGTTTTAGTGGTGCAAAACAACGGCAAAAAAATGTACAAAAAAAGTGTGCTGCACGTGCAAAGTTGCTTTTTTGCTAATTAGACCTATTGTTTTTTTGTTGATGTTGTTTTTTTTCTTCACCTTTCTCGTTGCCTTCGCCACTTAGCATTACATGATTTTATGTTATGTTTGAGCAAACTATAAATATTAACGAGAGCTTCGCTTTTAGCCCTGGCCAAATCTATATATTATTTGGCGTATTTCTATGCGATGCACAGAAAATATTTATGGATGTTTTATACTTGGTATTATAAGTTTATGTGTTTTTTGGCTTTTTCATTTACGTAGTGCCAAAATAGCCAATCGAGTAATACGGGTTGAAGGTCGCCTTTTAGCTTCCCAGGCAACACCAGTTAAACCAGCTGATAATCGGCTACAAAAAAATACATATATGCAATGGTTTTATAAATTTTTTTGGTGTACACCAATTTTTGGAGTGACTTCTTAATATGAACGTATAACGGTTTTTAACCTCTGAAGTGGTGGCAAGTTTTTTGGTGTACGTTGGCTTTTAGCTTGTTAGTAAAATAACAGATTTCAGTTGCCCAATATAGCGATTTTGCTTTTTTTCAATATACGCTAAGATGGAAAGGTTTTTTTTTGAGTGACAGAACGTGATCAAAGGGGTTCTGACTATTTTTACTACAATAAAATTGCATCCGAATGATCTCGTGTGACAGTCCAACAACAACAAATTCTGCTTCACTGCGGTGTAAATCTAAATGTTTTATTGGATGAAACCTATATATGGAGAAATTTGCTTTCAAATCCCCACAAAGATTGTACTTTTAATTATGATTTTTTTTTGCAGGACAACAGTGAGTGCCCGGCCTGAAAAGATTACGGGAACACTAACTATCACCGTTATGTTCAAAATATTTTCCAGAATGAATTAATACACTGAATTGGCGCGAGTTTATTCTTACTGTTAAGTTGTGTATTTTTTCTTAGCTTCTATGATATAGTAGAAGCATACGATCCTGAGAGATTCGTCCCTCCTCGTGAATTCGAGTTGGAAAGGGGACGAGTAAAATCATCTCACTGATAAAGCACAGTTTATTCGGTCACCGTTAGTATACCCAAGTGGTTGATCTTACGCTTCGAGCCTTGGTACTTCCCGGAGGTTGTCGAAATGTTTACATATAGTTGACAAGAAGAATCAAGAAGCTCCGAGTAGGATCGATTCTTTGTTAGTCACTTGTTATCTTATAAATATGAATAAAGAGATGACGCAAAATACTGGAACGTGTCATTGATTTGATTTTCGTTCCCCTAAATACATATATGATACGATACATTAGCTGAATCAAGACAAAACTTCATCATTATGTGTTTGAATAATTAAAACCCTTTGCCTGACTTCCAATGAATTATTTTTATTTTTATTTTTATTTGAACTGAGGGAGAAGATTCGAGTCATTATCGTTACTATTTCTACTTGTATCATTTCATTTTTTTTTTTTTTTTTTGTAAATTACGGATTATGATGGAATAGTAACAATGCAACCCTACAAACGTTTTTGAATTCAAGTGATCCGTATCGATCACACTACTGTGTTTCTTCAGATAAAAAGAAGGTACCCCCCCCCCCCGGAGTGGATGTGTACTGGTAGTGATGTACAGGCGTCCTTGGGACCCTAAAAGCCTTACCCTATTCTATACTGATCCATACATGGCATTATCCCCGGGGTTAAAACGGATCTATATTTCACTCCTACTGGGGTGGGTAAATCCGTACATCTCTTCGTCGTCATCGATCGTGAGCGCCACCCCCAAACCAATCGGTCCATGCGCCTTCAAGTAGTCTACCTGGGTGACACCTTGACCCACGTCTCGCACTTCGTTCCGCACCTTGCCGTCAAGTGAGAACTGCTGTAAGGGAACAGCCTAGAAGAAATCTGAAAAGCTCGGTATTAGAAAAGTGGGAGACTCCGTGGTTTCCTTTGGATTCATCTTACTGTCCAACATGAGCCAGCAACTGAGAGAGCCATAACTGGACGGAGAGCTCGTGTGGAGTTCTCGGTTTTAAAAGAAATAACAGGCTGAAGACCAACAGCAATCCTCTCCCCGGGCTTTTCGTCTAATTAACGAAGGCCTTAAATATCACAGCAGAATGGGGGAGGGCAACCCGCTGGGCAAACAGCCCTGTTCCCCACATTTGACTGTTTATGGTGGAGTCATAGAGCAAATATTACCCTCTTTGTTTACCGCAACAATTGCATCTGAACTGACCATGAATAAAGTCGTCCACGCTCTTCCTCCCTCCAAGTAGCTTTTTTTATTACGCAAATAACCTCTCATCTTTTCCGGCGAGCCAATCTTCTGCCAAATAGCTTTTGCGGTTTATCTGGATTAGCGATTTGATAAGTTCAAGTCCAGATTTTCTTTCAAAATTGACAGACCGTTTGAAGTACTGTGCAAATAGGTGGAGACGAAGAAACTATAACGAGAGATCGAGGCAAGCCAGAAAAATTCAGTTGCATTTATAAGGTAGTTAGAGCTTGGCGTTTGACCAATTCCCGCCAATTCCATCAGGTACAACTTTTCCATCAATTCAACTCCACCCCAGTCGTTTCCGGACACGAAAACCTTACGACCATTATATGATGTGTTGAATGGCCTCTCCCACCGGGTCTGATATCTGCGCATGTTTTGTTATTTCGTCTGCCCAAGTACCATTGTAAAAGTAGTCTTTCCCACTGGTGGAGACGTTCTTTATAAACACCGTAAGCTCTGGCTGCTTGAAAAGTTCTTGATAGGCATATGGTTTTCCAGTTTCGGGGTTAGTAAAGATACTTCTACCTACATGAACATAAAACAAAGTTTGCTAGTTTTCAGGCCAACGTAGCACTGGAAATTTTTTAAAAAAGAAATGCTTGAGACTTTTCACTGTGGGACTTTTGTCAGAGTTAACAGGAGCCGGGCTCATGATAGACTGCAAGACAAGTAAAGATCATATTTTATGAGTAGAGAAGGTTTGTTGTTCCGAGATTGAATGGTTTTATGCGAAAATTGAAAATAGCGAATGTGAACAAAAACCATAAAAAGAAAAACGAAAAAAAAAAAAGCAAATTATTGCAAGGCTGATGATTCAACCTGAACATTTATTTTTTTTTCTTTGTTTATCCAATCAGCCTTAACAAATATTATTCATTGATGCCTCACGGTGCACACGAAATTTACTGAGA
This sequence comes from Porites lobata, assembly GCA_942486035.1. Lineage (NCBI taxonomy): Eukaryota > Metazoa > Cnidaria > Anthozoa > Scleractinia > Poritidae > Porites > Porites lobata. The sequence goes on from CALNXK010000351.1 coordinate 290,867, forward strand.
GCCAAAAATCAAGAGCAAAGCTGGCAAATGCTGCATTTGTAATATGATTGCACTGGGATTGTAGATAATGGCATTTCCTAGTTTTGCTTAATAACAGACAGCTTCTTTGCATCAAGTTTGTCTCGAGCAAATTTGATTTACAGGAATGATAAAGTAACACATTTTAAAAGGTCGGTAGCACGTAGAAATTAATTGGATAAAAGACAGTACTGAAACACCTTCAAAAATGACGAACTTTGGGACCTCACTAGGAAAAATACTGAATTGAACAAACAAACTGAACAAACAACCAAAAGCCCGGGGGGGGGGGGGGTCAAAAAGACGACATCCGATTCTGTTCTTATTCTTTTACGAAATACGCCTGGTCTTTGTATTCCCTATATTTTTTCATAAAAAACCTAACTATCTAGTACGTTGTTTCTTTGCTTTTCGATCGGGATCTGTTTTTTTTCGGTTAAAACGTTAGAGTGGAAACATTACCTTGAGCTGTTCTCAGCAGCGTTATGTTATTATAATAAAGTTTAATCGAATTGGCCAACCCAGCGGACATTTTGAAACCATTTTCAGCGAAAAACAAAGCAGGCTCAAATAAGGTTTTCAAAGGAAACTTTGCAAACTTCTGGGCAGCATCAACAACGCCGGCAATGAATCCAGGAACGAGGACTGATGCACCATTGTTTCCAGTGGTGTGGACCTTAGGGATCTGAGACGGGTCCCCGTGAAGAGGAGTATTCCAGCCACCATTTATACTGAACACTCTAGTAGAAGATTTCTCGTAATAAAGGATTTGAGTAACACCAGCGTACGAAACGTAGGAACCTGTTGCTAGGGTAATCTCTATAAGGAAAAAGAATGGGACATTACTCAATACACTGAATCTATTCTATTCTATTCCAAATTGGCAAAACAAAAAGCTTTTTTTTTTTTTTTTTACAAAAACACAGCCATAAACTCTTTTTAAATACCTAAGTAAGAGATTATTCTTTCGGATACCATAGTATACATCAATTCGTTAAATGCCAACCTTTCATACACCTGAAGCTTAGAAAAGGGGGAACGAAACGAACGGAACCATCCCGTATGGGCAATTATAGGGGTCCCCTGGGGGGAGCAAGTGGAGCTAATGGTAACGTTAAAGTAATGAAGATATTGTTCATTTTGTAAAACCAACGTTAATGACACGATGAAATCACAAATGGAGATAATCAAAATAACATCGTCCCATTTTTCGAGTCATCTGCCCCTTTAGATTCACGCTCCCTGTTTTAAAGTTTTCATAATTATAGATTTAACATATGGGCAAGGAACAATTACTCAGGGAGCTATGAAAAAGATTCCAACTTTTTGTATACCTGCAAGAGCTGTCGCCAAACAAGCATCCATTGCAGTCCCGCCTTTTCTTAGCGCGTCCATTCCTGAATGCACAGCGAAAGGTTCAGTTGTTCCCGCCACCAGGCCTTTCCCGTTGCTCACAGCTAATGGTTTGGGCCTCTCGAAACGGTTTAAGGTCATTCTTTCCATTCTATCGAACTCATTCGGAAGCCAGGTTTTAGGTGATAATGATATATCACTTCTAACTGTTTTCAGGAAAATTAGCGCAGCCGTTACTAACAAGAGTGTGGAATAAAGCATTTTTTAAGTAACATTAGAGAACCGAGTAAAATTGGCTCTTTCCCGCTCTGATGAAAGCGGCTAGCTGTAACTTGGAAAAAAAAGAAAACAAAGTGCCGAGCAGCCAAATGTACAACAAATAAACTAGCCACTCTGTATCGGGAATTATTGGCTTTAGGGATGGGTAATTGTATGTTGTTTGTACAGGTTGAGTTTATGTCTATCTCGATACAATTCAAGAACTAATTTTTGTTTTACTTTTTTCCCTCAAAGTCACTATATTTTGATAGCTTAAATAACTGCTTAAGGGTAAACATGATTTATTAAGACCATAGTTACCGAGATTGGCAAGACATACGTCCGGGACAGACAAGCATGATTCATTGATTTAGTGTCCCTCTGACTATGTTACCAGGAAGTGTATGATTTACTCAGAATAAAAATGATCTTGAGGGAATAGGAATAGAAATCTTGTGCTTCACATACACGTGACATGCCTCGTGATCAGAAAATTAAAATAAAGGAAATTAGAAAATTGGTGGCGAATTTACTTTGCGAGGGTAAATAAATTCGAACGCTTCTGACAAGAATAGCACAACGAGGTCTTTCTGTTTACAACGTCCGATTTAATTCTTTTCTATTCAACAACATTATGAATACAAACCATTTTCCTACTTTAACCTGTTGACAGTCAGGCTTTAAGTTGAATAATTGGTGGCAGCAGTTTACTACAAGTTGGCATGGGTTTAATTCAGGTCTTCGGGTTAGCTTGGGAGAGAGAAGATTTAAAATTTGAGAAGGGGCGGAAGGAGAGAAAGGAAAGCCTTTTTATCTATTCGCTATCTCCCCAGAGCAATTTTTCGGCCAAAATTTTACCATTAAAAAGACATTTACAAGTGAAACAAATTGAAACAGTAGCATGTGTGTACTATCATATTGCTGTTTAGAAATATTATCATAATTTATATTATGTAATTTTTTTTTAGTATTCTATACATGATAAATTTTGAATCATTCATTTTGGATGCAAGCTTATATTAACCCTCATACGTACAATTGGGGGGGGGGGGGGTAGATATCACTGTCTAGGGTTTTTGTGAGTTTTCTCTCAGAGTACTAAACACATCAGCAACTGGTGTTTTCAGTATCTGTTCGTTTATCCCTCGCTCGCATTTCGAGTCAAGTGCAGTGATTCTCAGTTTCTATGGTTACAGGATATGACGTCGATATGACAAGATATGGTGGTCAAGCCATTTTTGAGTGAAAGTACATGTTTTTTCAACTTTTTTCAACAATAAAAGTAGATCCTGTGGCTTAAATCATGCAAAGTGATTATTTATGTTTTATTTTTCATCTCGAGCACAAAAAAAAATCAGCATTTCTCGCTGTTTAACCTGATTTCTCATTCTTGGAAAAATCCAAGATGGCGGCCAAGATGGCGACTATTGTTGGTGACGTCACAGGCCCCCAGCAGCGCCGCTACCCATACAATATATCTCATCTTTTAGAGAAGATCAAAGGCTTTCCACTAAGGGTAAAGTCGTTTCGAAATGCTGCAACACATCAAAAACTCTAGGGGGTGGGGGAGGGTCTATCCACCCCCTCTTGTACCACGGTGGGGGTATGAATTTGCATTTACGTCCAAGGGTTAAATCATTTCACCCCTGGAAAATTTGCACCTCGTTTGAAACCACTTATTGGCTTCATAAGCAGAAAAATGTCTCTAAGGCCGCAATGTCTGTAATCCCTGAATACGAATTTTCCCCAGCTACTGTGAAGTTGCCTAGCCTGCATGACAAGCGCTACAGGCTAGAAGCTTATGCCAACAGGTTTTGTCACCTTAGACCCCCCGGGTGACTCAGACAAACTTTGCATTCTGCTCAGAACCTTTGGATGAGCAACATGCGTTTCCGACATGGCAACTGTTCATAGCTAGAATTCGCAATGAGCGTTTTTTACATGATTTTTGAGCTTTGTTCTAATATATAAAAGGTATTACTGCCATAGGAAGCAAAATCTGGTACAAGTAACTCAAATAACTGGTTAAAACCTGAAAATAAAGCGACCTACTCAATGAAGGCTAATGAAATCGGATCCGTAGCTCTGTTTTAGATAGCACTGTACTGAAACATGACATAACATTTCTGACTGTGTAATACTCCAAAATCGAAATTGCTAAAGAGAAAGTCGAGTTTATATGTGCTTCTCACAGGCCTGTGGCAGCATTTCTAGGCTAAAAAGCACACCTACATTAGCGCAAACCGGAAATTAAACAAGTTTGTTATGTTTGATTGTGAGGCCAGATAAGTACCGTACATTACTTTATATCCTGTAGTAGCGTAACAAAAGTTGCCTTCGCACTTAAATACTTGCCGCATTTTATACATTTACCCATAGTAATGACACTGCCGTTGTAAATAAAATCACTCATGTTCAGTTTTTTCCATGTTTAACCTTGTCTTGGCACACGTTAATAATTTTCAGGATATATGCTATTGAAAACAGGTTGGATTTTGTTTTTCTTGACGATAAAAGTCTTCAAAGACGACGTAAATTTGTTGGCGAACGTGACTTTCCCTAGCCCGCGAACAGCAGACGTATTTCCGGTCATCGTCCGGAAATACGTGTGCTGTTCGCAGGCTACGCTTTCCCATACAAAACTCTTAGGGACGGACCATTAGAAAAGTTATGTGGTGGTGGGGAATTTTTGAGCCGCAGGAATATTTTTTTTCGTTATCAAATTTATTGTATGAATTTTTTTAGACCATAGCATGAATATTTTTTTAGGGTTAATTGGCGTGCATGATTTTTTTTCATGTAATTTTCCCTTGCGCGAATATATCTTTTTTTTGTACTTCGCCCCCCCCCCCTCCCCTTCCCTTCCCCCTTATATAGTTTCTAATGGTCCCTTATACGGATCGAGGTCAATGTATGAGTCACAACAGGGACCTGAAATTTGTGACGTCAGTAGTGCAAAGCGCTATTTCCTGTGTCTTTAATACCTTTTTAATCTCTATGTGGCTTCCGGATCCGGATCTAGCACGACAATCTATCACAAGGGATATATTAAGTTCACTTTAAAACAGTAATTTCCTTGTTTGTCTCGTTCCAGTGCGACTTTTGCTCTCTGTACCACGTGAACGGCTAGTGCAAAGGGCGCGCCTATATTTTGTGAGCAGATCATATTGGCTTACTCGCAAATTCAAATTAGTGACCATAGGATAATTTCTGAGCCTTAAACCTAGTTTATCCCAGATACAAGAAAACTCACAAATTGAGACAACGAACAGTCTAAAATGAAGCGTTTTTTAAATGCAGTGCTGTTATGTTACATGAAAGGTAAGGATAATTTTATTTATTTATTTATTTTCTCAAACCCGCAAACCCTGGTCACTTCATTACCTAATGTGACGTGAGTTATTTTCCGCCATTCTTCTGAGTTATTAAAACGATATTATAAAGTTTGTCTAGCTTAAGTTTATAAATTCTGAAGAAACTGAGCAATAAAATTAAAAAAGTGCTGGATATTGCTATGTGTCTCATAGGTTTTCACAAAATCAACATACCCCGCATTTGCAAATCAGAAATAACGTTATTAGGAACAGACTGGGGACATTTGCGATATCGTTTAAATAAGTGACAGCTATTTTTTCTCAGACCTGGGAATTTGTGGGCATTCAGTGTTCTTAACACGTTCCAAACTGAAAAACTTTGTTTGCACGTCATTTTTATGCACAACCAAGGACCCAATTTTATTGAGTAAGTTTGATCAGGCAGCTGAAGTCTTCATCTGATTTAAGACTTCGAAGCTTTGCATTTCTTTCCAAGGAAGGGTTGCTCTGTCCGACTAGAGTTGAATGAAACTTCAAAACATTTCTTATTACATTGTTCAGTTAGTGTCATTTTCCGTATAGGTAGATATGTCTTCAGTTTGTTTGCAGAAAACTAAGCCGGCAGGGTTAGTCGCTCCCCTCTTATATGACACAGGTCTGATATTGAAGCGAAAGCACACTCTGTGATGGTTGTGGTTTATGTACATAGTTGAGTCTCAGGTCAATGTATTCTTTACATTTTTATTCCCAGTACCGACTGAAACTATTTTCCATGACTAGTATATCTGACTGGATTTGTAAAAACATTGGCTATAGAAATCTCTCTCTCATAAACCTTCTTAGGACCGAGTCTTGATGTGAAGCATTTTTTTATGTTTTGTTTTTGTTTCTGTTTTTTTTTTCGGTTACTTTTTAGTTACCTAATTTGAACCAAATATTTATTGAATAGGCTTGTTACTTCTGCGAGAGAACTTTATCGTCTTTTGCCAGCAATAATGCTATCATTGTTTAGTCTCAGCTAGTGATATTTAACTGCTTTCCATTTCACTTATTAGATGTCAAATTGTTAAAATGAACTTGAAATTTCTTTAGCCACGTTTTAGCAAATCCAGTCAGATATATATAACCAAAAACTGAGTTAAAACCATCATCAGCTATTAGAGTGCTCAATAGGTGAACTAGAGCAATAGATAATAATGTAGTCGAAGAGCTAGATTATTTGATCAAAGGCGTTCAATTGCTACTCAGAGTTTCATGCTTCATCGGAAGCAATCAGATCAGGAAGCGTCAATGTATTGCTGAAATGAAGTTGATGGAGAACGTCTCCTATTGGAGACCTGGCCTCCGGACCTTTTCTGCATGGTCAACCGAGCTTCGTGAAGTTCTAGTCCTCTGCATTGAAAATGCATACCTTCAATAGATAATAACATAGTCAAAGAGCTGGATTACTTGGTCCAAGGCATTTAATTGAAACTCTGAGTTTCATGCTTTATCAGAAGCAATCTGATCAGGAAGAGTCAGTGATTTCCTCAAATGAAGTTAATGGAGACCTTTTCTGCATGGCCAACCGAGCTTCGTGAAGTCTTAGTCTTCTGCATTTAAAACGCATACTTTCACCTGTCTGTTATTTTAAGACTTTCAGAGTAGTAATCAGTCATCTGACCCAGAAGATGCGACCTTATTCTCTGAGAGTAAACGTCTTTAAATGATCATTTTCGGTGCTTGCGTCTCGTTGAAAATTGCGAGGATCAGACTGTAACGTAGAAAACGTTGAATTATATAACTGTACTTTCGCGCAAATCAATGAAAACTCTATCGCAGTTAAAGTACCAGGAAACGTGCTTAGCAAAAAAAAAAAAAAAAAAACACTCATGACGAGATTCTTGCTCACAGCACTGATCAGAAAACTACTTTTACCTGTTCTTGCTTTCTTAACATCCTCTGAGTTACATTTTAAGATCATTCTCGATACGCTAACCTTTTTTGTATAAAACATTCTGACATTTTTATCCAGCCAATATTGCAAATAGATGCATTGGCGTCATTCAAGGAAGTTCGGGAAAAAAAAAAAACTGATTTAACAAAGTTATATCACTGACTGTCGGTGTTTGACATGACATTTGTTTTCAGAATTTAAATGTGTCCCTGTGTTTCAAAAGAAGAGAAAGTTATCCACTGATATTTTTTATTAAGGTTAGAGACGGCAAATAGATAATACAGCGCCTATTTAGTCTGCTTCATTTGGCATTAATATGCGTTATCTCCAGTTAAAACAGCAAGCACTGGAATCAGATGAGATATATCCTTTTTTGCATACTTTTATTAAAAGGGAAAAAAAGAATTAACTGTTTTTAAGTGAGGTTTTTAGGACAGCTGCAAGTAGTACTGGAGATGGCGGCACGAGATCAATTTTGATCTCATTCCTAGCCATCTTAATACCACTTTTTTTCGGATGGATTCAATATTTGAAAAACTATATATTGACAAATATTTTTGAAACTATATTGTTATTAATTTGGTGGATGCGTTTATATGAAACAGGAAAAAAGCACCATAACGTGTCATTCTCAGAAAAACAGGAAGTCGATGATATAATACGTTAGGGAGTTTCCGGAGGATATGACTCATTAGAATGCTATCCGGTAGGGTTAGTCGCCCCCCTCTTATATGACAGAGGCCTGATATTGAAGCGAAAGCACACTCTGTGATGGTTGTGGTTTATGTACATAGTTGAATCTCAAGTCAGTGTATTCTTTACATTTTTATTCCCAGTACCGACTGAAACTATTTTCCATGTATAGTATATCTGATTGGATTTGTAAAAACATTGGCTATAGAAATCTCTCTCTCATAAACCTTCTTAGGACTAAGTCTTGATGTGAAGCATGTTTTTATGTTTTGTTTTTGGTTTTGTTTTTTTCGGTTACTTTTTATTTACCTAATTTGTACCAAATATTTACTGAATAGGCTTGTTACTTCTGCGAGAGAACTTTACCGTCTTTTGCCAGCAATAATGCTATCATTGTTTAGTCTCAGCTAGTGACTTTTAACTGCTTTCCATTTCACTTAGATGTCAAATTGTTAAAATGCACTTGAAATTTCTTTAGCCACGTTTTAGCGAATCCAGTCAGATATATATAACCAAAAATTGAGTTGAAATCATCATCGGCTATTAGAGTGCTCAATAGGTGAACTAAAGCAATAGATAATAATGTAGTCCAAGAGCTGGATTATTTGACCAAAGGCGTTCAATTGCTACTCAGAGTTTCATGTTTAATCGGAAGCAATCAGATCAGGAAGCGTCAGTGTATTGCTGAAATGAAGTTGATGGAGAACGTCTCCTATTGGAGACCTGGCCTCCGGACCTTTTCTGCATTGTCAACCGAGCTTCATGAAGTTTTAGTCTTCTGCATTGAAAATGCATACCTTCAATAGATAATAATGTAGTCGAAGAGCTGGATTATTTGGTACAAGGCATTTAATTGAAACTCAGAGTTTCATGCTTCATCGGAAGCAATCTGATCAGGAAGAGTCAGTGATTTCCTCAAATGAAGTTAATGGAGACCTTTTCTGCGTGGTCAACCGAGCTTCGTGAAGTTCTAGTCTTCTGCATTGAAAACGCATACCTTCACCTGTCTGTTATTTTAAGACTTTCAGAGTAGTAATCAGTCATCTGACCCAGAAGATGCGACCTTATTCTCTGAGAGTAAACGTCTTTAAATGATCATTTTCGGTGCTTGCGTCTCGTTGAAAATTGCGAGGATCAGATTGTAACGTAGAAAACGTTGATTTATATAACTGTACTTTCGCGCAAATCAATGAAAGCTCTACCGCAGTTAAAGTACCACGGAACGCGCTTAGGAAAAAAAAAAAAAAGAAACACTCATGACGAGATTCTTGCTCACAGCACTGATCAGAAAACTACTTTTACCTATTCTTGCTTTCTTAACATCCTCTGAGTTACATTTTAAGATCATTCTCGATACGCTAACCTTTTTTGTATAAAACATTTCTGACATTTTTACCCAGCCAATATTGCAAATAGATGCATTGGCGTCATTGAAGGAAGTTCGGAAAAAAACTGATTCAACAAAGTTATATCACTGACTGTCGGTGTTTGACATGACATTTTGTTTTCAGAATTTAAATGTGTCCCTGTGTTTCAAAAGAAGAGAAAGTTATCCACTGATATTTTTTATTAAGGTTAAAGACGGCAAATATATATATGTACAGCGCCTATTTAGTCTGTTTCATTTGGCATTAATATGCGTTATCTCCAGTTAAAACAGCAAGCACTGGAATCAGATGAGATACATCCTTTTTGCATACTTTTATTAAAAGGGAAAAAAAATTAACTGTTTTTGAGTGAGGTTTTTAGGACAGCTGCAAGTAGTACTGGAGATGGCGGCACGAGATCAATTTTGATCTCATTCCTAGCCATCTTAATACCACTTTTCTTCGGATGGATTCAATATTTGAAAAACTATATATTGACAAATATTTTTGAAACTATATTATTATTAATTTAGTGGATGCGTTTATATGAAACAGGAAAAAAGCACCATGACGAGTCATTTTCAGAAAAACAGGAAGTCGATGATATAATACGTTAGGGAGTTTCCGGAGGATATGACTCATTAGAATGCTATCGTTTATAAATACAGCTATTTCGAGTAAGGTTGTCGGAAAAAAATGTGGACACGACTTTCCCGAAATGTAATATGGGATATTATCAATACGCTGTTGCTAACAAAGTAGCTGTCGAATCTTCTATTGCTGCTTTCCTTTAGCATTCGGAAACATACGTCTTTGCCTCTCGTGCCATTCCTTCAAATTTCTTTGAAGAACAGTGAACTCAAAACCACCCCCAATACCTTTCGGGATTGTCGCGTGCACTTTTTCCGACAACCTTTTTCGAAATAGCTGTATACAGAGTAAAGTTTATCAGTAAAGTTTGTTGTGAAGTTTGTTGTGGCAGCAACATAAAAATATTTTCTCATATAACAGTATAATGAATTGCCTGAATGCAGATGCACATGATGAATTAAAAAACATGGGGCAAAATGTTAGCTATTGTCCATTTTGTGATAAACAACTTCAAATTCATACGACAAAGATTGAACCATGTTGTGAAAATCAATACTGAACTTATCCAAGATAATGGTACTGTATGTATTAATTGAGGTAGTCAACTTTTTTACGCGACTGTTTGTAATGAATATATAAATTTTCGTGATCCTATTTGTAAGATTAAAAAACGAGTATACACCAATTAAAGACAGTATTATATAATTAAAGTTGTTATGGATATTGCGGAAAAAAAAACATACAAATTACATCAAAACAATTGCATAAAGTATGAATGCTATTTGATGAAATTAATCATGTCATGTCACTAATTAATGAAGACCATAATAGAAAGGGAATCGTATCTATGAAATACGTATTCTAAAAGATATTTAGTATGCTTAATATTGAATGTAAACATACAACTATAAAATCTAATAACGGAGCACCATGGGTAAGAAAATTTAGTAATCTATGAATCTAAGAAATTTGGGTTCCGAGCAAATCGTCCGTACGTACGTCGCCCCTTCATGTAAGCCCGGATGAAATTTTGACTTTGAAGCACTCATGCGTTTCGGCGGTAAATCGCATAGCTTCCCTAACTTTTTGAGATAAAAACAACAACAACAACAAAGCCGATTCTATCTTTCGACTTCAATTTTGATGTCTACATTGACGTGGATAACAGGGAAAGAGTTAGAGAGTTAGATAAAAAAAAAAAAAAAAAAAAAAAAAAAAAAAAAAAAAAAAAAGAGAGAGACCTATTTCGTTGGAAGAAAAATTGGAAAGTTTAAAGAGGCGGTGAGAAAAAGAAGAAATGCTAACAAGGTGGAAGTGAGCGGCAGCGAAAAAAAAAACTGAACAGGAACACATAGTTTTGCTTTTCTTTTAGATAACAGTTTAAACTAACTCAATAAGTCAAGGTGATTGGTGGAAGTTGACATAAAGATGAAATTCTTTTAGCCGTCATGAACCATTGTTATATATATTTTTCAATTCTTGCATAGAGAGGAACGCAATATTATTGAGTAAGTTTGATCAGGCAGCTGAAGTCTTCAACTGATTTAAGACCTCAAAGCTTTGCATTTCTTTCATAGGAAGGGTTGCTCTGTCAGACTAGAGTTAAATGAAACTTCAAATCATTTCTTATTACATTGTTGATTGTCATTGTCTATATGGATAGATATGTCCTCGGTTTCTTTGTAGAAGTCTAAGCCGGCATGGTTAGTAACTCCGCTCTTATATGTCAGAGGCCTGATATTGAAGCATTCTGTGATGGTTCTGTGATGGTTGTGGTTTATGTACATGTACATAGTTTAGTCTCAAGTTAGTGTATTACTTACATTTTTATTCCTTAGCGACTAAACCTATTTTCCATATATATTATATCTGACTGGATTTGTAAAAACATTGCCTATAGAAATCTTTCTCTCATAAACCTTCTTCGGACTGAGTCTTGTTGTGAAGCATGTTTTTTTTTTTTCACTTACTTTTTATTTACCTAATTTGTACGGAATATTTACGGAATACGCTTGTTACTTCTGCGAGAGAACTTTACCGTCTTTTGCCAGCAATAATGCTGTCATTGTTTAGTCTCAGCTAGTGACTTTTAACTGCTTTCCATTTCACTTAGATGTCAAATTGTTAAAATGCACTTGAAATTTCTTTAGCCACGTTTTAGCAAATCCAGTCAGATATATATAACCAAAAATTGAGTTGAAACCATCATCGGCTATTAGAGTGCTCGATAGGTGAACTAGAGCAATAGATAATAATGTAGTCGAAGAGCTGGATTATTTGGTCCAAGGCGTTTAATTGCTACTCAGAGTTTCATGCTTCATCGGAAACAATCTGATCAGGAAACCTCAGTATATTGGTCAAATGAAGTTAATGGAGAACGTCTCCTATTGGAGACCTGGCCTCCGGACCCTTTCTGCATGGTCAACCGAGCTTCGTGAAGTTTTAGTCTTCTGCATTGAAAATGCATACCTTCAATAGATAATAACGTAGTCAAAGAGCTGGATTATTTGGTCCAAGGCATTTAATTGAAACTCAGAGTTTCATGCTTCATCGGAAGCAATCAGATCAGGAAGCGTCAGTGTATTGCTGAAATGAAGTTAATGGAGAACGTCTCCTATTGGAGACCTGGCCTCCGGACCTTTTCTGCATTGTCAACCGAGCTTCGTGAAGTTTTAGTGTTCTGCATTGAAAATGCATACCTTCAATAGATAATAATGTAGTCGAAGAGCTGGATTATTTGGTCCAAGGCATTTAATTGAAACTCAGAGTTTCATGCTTCATCGGAAGCAATCTGATCAGGAAGAGTCAGTAATTTCCTCAAATGAAGTTAATGGAGACCTTTTCTACATGGTCAACCGAGCTTCGTGAAGTTCTAGTCTTCTGCATTGAAAATGCATACCTTCAATAGATAATAATGTAGTGGAAGAGCTCGATTATTTGGTCCAAGGCATTTAATTGAAACTCAGAGTTTCATGCTTCATCGGAAGCAATCTGATCAGGAAGAGTCAGTGATTTTCTCAAATGAAGTTAATGGAGACCTTTTCTGCATGGTCAACTGAGCTTCGTGAAGTTCTAGTCTTCTGCATTGAAAACGCATACCTTCACCTGTCTGTTATTTTAAGACTTTCAGAGTAGTAAATCATTCATCTGACCCAGAAGATGCGACCTTATTCTCTGAGAGTAAACGTCTTTAAATGATTATTTTCGGTGCTTGCGTCTCGTTGAAAATTGCGAGGATCAGCCTGTAACGTGGAAAACGTTGAATTATATATCTGTACTTTCGCGCAAATCAATGAAAGCTCTACCGCGGTTAAAATACCAGGGAACGTGCTTAGAAAAAAAACGCTCATGACAGGATTCTTGCTCACAGCACTGATCAGAAAACTACTTTTACCTATTCTTGCTTTCTTAACATCCTCTGAGTTACATTTTAAGATCATTCTCGATACGCTAACCTTTTTTGTATAAAGCATTTCTGACATTTTTACCCAGCCAATATTGCAAATAGATGCATTGGCGCCATTCAAGGAAGTTCGGGGAAAAAAATTGATTTAACAAAGTTATATCACTGACTGTCGGTGTTTGACATGACATTTGTTTTCAGAATTTAAATGTGTCCCTGTGTTTCAAAAGAAAAGAAAGTTATCCACTGATATTTTTTATTAAGGTTAAAGACGGCAAATATATATATGTACAGCGCCTATTTAGTCTGCTTCATTTGGCCTTAATATGCGTTATCTTCAGTTAAGACAGCAAGCAGTGGAATCAGATGAGATACATCCTTTTTTGCATACTTTTATTAAAAGGGGAAAAAATATTTGAACTGTTTTTGAGTGAGGTTTTTAGGACAGCTGCAAGTAGTATTGGAGATGGCGACACGAGATCAATTTTGATCTCATTCCTAGCCATCTCAATACCACTTTCCATCGGATGTATTCAATATTTCGGAAACTATATATTGACAAATATTTTTGAAACTATATTATTATTAATTTGGTGGATGCGTTTATATGAAACAGGAAAAATAGCACCATGACGAGTCATTCTCAGAAAAACAGGAAGTCGATGATATAATACGTTAGGGAGTTTCAGAGGATATTACTCATTGGAATGCTATCGTTTATTAATACAGCTATTTCGAGAAAGGTTGTCGGAAAAAAATGTACACGCGACAATCCCAAAAGGTAATATACGATATGATCAATACGCTGTTGCTAACAAAGTAGCTGTCGAATCTTCTATTGTTGCTTTCCTTTAGCATTTGCAAACATACGTCTATGGCTCACGTGTCATTCCTTCAAATTTCTTTGAAAAACAGTGAACTCAAAACCACCCACAATACCTTTCGGGATTGTCGCGTGCACTTTTTCTGACAACCTTTCTCGAAATAGCCGTATAAAGAGTAAAGTTTGTCAGTAAGTTTTAATTTTATCAGTAAAGTTTGTTGTGAAGTTTGTTGTGGCAGCAACATAAAAATATTTTATCTCATATAATAGTATAATGAATTGCCTGAATGCAGATGCACATGATGAATTAAAAAATATGGGGCAAAATATTAGCTATTGTCCATTTTGTGATAAACAACTTGAAATTCATACGACAAAGATTGAACCATGTTGTGAAAATCAATACTGAACTTATCCAAGATAATGGTATTGTATGAAATTAATTGTGGTAGTCAACAGCATTATGCGATTGTTTATAATGAATATGTAAATTTTCGGGATCCTATTTATAAGATTAAAAAACGAGTATACACCATTAAAGACAGTATTATATAATTAAAGTTGTTATGGATATTGCGAAAAAAAAAACATACAAATTACATCAAAACAATTGAATAAAGTGTGAATGTTATTTGATGAAATTAATCATATCATGTCACTAATTAACGAAAACCAAAATAGAAAGAGAATCGTATCTATAAAATACGTATTCTAAAAGATATTTAGTATGCTTAATATTGAATGTAAACATACTACCATAAAATCTAATAACGGAGCACTTTGCGTAAGAAAATTTAGTAATCTATGAAACTAAGAAATTTGTGTTCTGAGAAAATCTTCCGTAAGTACGTCCACCCATTCATGTAAGCCCAGATAAAATTTTGCCTTTGAAGCACCCATGCGTTTCCGCGGTAAATCGCATAGCTTCCCGAACTTTTTGAGATAAAAACAAAAACAACAACAACAACAACAATCTTTCGACTTCAATTTTGATGCCTACATTGACGTGGATAACAGAGAAAGAGTTAGAGCGTGAGATAAAAAAAAAACAACAACAACAACAACAACAAAAAAGAGACCTATTTCGTTGGAAGAAAAATTGGAAAGTTTTGAAGCGGCGGTGAGAAAAAGAAGAAATGCTAACAAGGTGGAAGTGAGCGGCAGCGAAAGAAAAGAAACTGAACGGGAACACATAGTTTTGCTTTTCTTTTAGATAACAGTTTAATCTAACTCAGTAAGTCAAAGTGACTGGTGGAAGTTGACATAAAGATGAAATTCTTTTACCCGTTATGAACCATTGTTATATATATATATTTTCTATTCTTGCCTAGAGAGGTAACAAGTGGCTAACAGAACTGCTTAACAACTGGGGAAATTTCTTGACAGATTTTTCACAAGGATTTTAGACAATAAATAGCCACGGAAGAGAACTCTTTCCCTTATAAGCGACAAATATACAAGGTCATTTTGAACCCCATATTAAACAAGCAGAACCTTCTATCTGGCTCGTTAACGCACTGCCGAGTCAGGAGGCAAACGAGCTTAGCGTATGGACTTAACCACTGCCATTTACTGTCGAAACAAACAGGCCAAGAAAGTCACTAAGGTGTAGGGTAGACTCAGTCACAATCATTCGCTATAATTGAACGGATCATAAAACGTTTCTATGGGTAGCTGACCACCTACCCCTGCCCTAAGCCAACATTAGCACTTACTTCTCACTTAGGGCAAAATGTTGGCTCAGGGAAGGGATAGGTGGTCAGTTACCCAGAAACGTTGAACTAAGACAAGCGGAGTCAAAAGTGCAGCCGAATTGAAATTTACACCCAGGGGAGCCCAAGAAACCAAACACTGATCAGTCATGCAAAGGCGAGATATAGTCCCCTGCAAAGCCAAATTAGCCGTGCGATCAACCATATATCTCCTGACCTTAGACCTTGCGCGCATCGCATTTCTCAGTTTTGCTTGATGCTTTTCACAGCCATTCTAGAGCCCAAACAAGGCAAAAAGTATTCACGACTCCTAAACTGCATTAATATACTGTAATTGCTGCACGTGGGGTGTAGGAGGAAGTCTTCGTGGAATATCTAGGGCTGCGAAACACAACTCTGTTATCAAAATTAAAACGAAAAAGGGCAAGACAATAAATGTTTGCTTTATTCAGAGCTGCAATAAGTTTGCGTGGAAAAATGTGAATTTTTGAAAATACGAGGCATGCTGATGTTATGGATGGCTACTTAAACTTCCGCAACTTAAGTTTGACACACTTTAGTTGATTACAAATTCATTTCAAGGGTTTCTTTTTTTGTCTCTACGGGACTGTGGCCTTTGAAATAGGGGCTTGCTTACAATAAGACTTTTAAAATAATTTTCTAGAACAAATTGACTATCATGATGTAATTAAAAGGAAGTGCAGTGTAATATCTACATGTAGGGCAGCGAAACACAATTCTGTTTTAAAAATTAAAACAAAAAAAGGCAAGACAATAAATTTTTCCTTTATTCAGAGCTGCAATACGTTTGCGTGCAAAAATGTGAATTGTAGAAGATACGAGACATGCCAATGCTATGAATGGCTATTTGAACTTCCGCAATTGAAGTTTTGTTTCCTTTTGAAACTATATATCCCTTTAATCATTAATTATTGATCAGCCCGCGGCTAAATTACTTCTGGGTGTGATCGTGCAAAGACCTCTTGGCGTCGAACTTAATTATTCGGATAGAAGTAATTTGGCAAAGAGATAAACAGTAAATCAAGTGTCATAATGTCATTTTACCAGCTACTTCTGGTTTTATTTGTTTCAGTTTTAATATTTGCTTTGCTTCAACTGGCCAACGCTCAACCAAGTAAGTATCTGCTGGATTTCACTTGTGTTACTATTTTTTTTTTTATTGCTCGAAAACCCGATGAAACAACGGGTCTTGGACACTCGCTTTGGTCACTTAATGAACCTTAAACTGAAACGGTTCTCTGAAAAGGAAATCGAAAATATTTTGTTAGCCCCGATTTTTAATTCGTTTTTTTAATTGGGCCAAGCTAAAAGCAACGCGCGTAAAATTACTTCTTACTGATAAATTTATTTTTGTCAAGACCCAGTCTCTGAAAGATCCATAATATTATTTAGTGATTTTTGTGCCCGAGGTAGATCTCGTGCACATTTTTTAAAATTTTTTTATTGAACTTCTTTAAAAAGTATGAATATGAAATTAAATTGAAGAATTATCATCAGTCGTTGGTCAATCTTCAAATGTAACTCAGTGTTTCCTCCGGACAAAGGAGTTTGTTCCAAGGCTTGCAATTCAATCAAAGTATTTTGTGTTAATTACTCTCCTACTACTCCACTGTACTAGTTACATTTTTTTTATTTTATGAGAGATCGTTGAGGACAGGTATGCGATCTGCATAATTCTTCTTCTTCTCCTTTTTTCTTTTTCTTTTCTTCCTTAATACTGTAGGTGTCATCCAATAATATTAATGATCAAAGTATTACAGCAGAAACTGCAAAGAAACGTTGTCACAGGCGACAGTTTGCCACCTTTTTTTTTTCTTCTTTATCATTTAGTTGAAAATTGATAAGGCGGTATAAACTGGTGTAGGTTGTTCAGGTGATGTAAGGTTTGCTAATTCGCTTCTAAGAACAAATATGGCGGCCACAGCTCGGAGCCATTCCTGCAATTAATGGCGAATGTTAAAGTTGAGACTCAGTCCTCGACCGCCTTGTCTTTCTTCTTCATTGCTTTAAAACAATGGTCATCTTGAAAATGGTGGTTGCAAATCTTTATCCTTGACAGAACAATTTTTAGAGAGGCATAACCTCGTTAATCTGGCTTCGGTTTCTAACAATCGTTCTTCGATACTCGGGAGGGGAAGTCTTACGTCACACTCCTAGGTGAAAATTACCTAATAGCCACCAAGCATAAACGGAACTACATAATGATTTGCACTAGGTCCTGCGAGGGTGAGCGTCCTGTTCGATTTAGGTATTTGAATTTGAAGTTTTTGACAATTAATTATTGCCTTGGTTCTTGGTTCTTGAGCGACAATTTTTCACCCAGATGACAGTAGATTGAAAAACTGTCGCTCAAAAAAAGGCCTTAAACAGTGCCTAGGGGGTCTGAAATGCAGTCAGAATACAAAGAAAAACAAGAAGACGCTAAAGGTAAGCTTCAAAGCGATATTCAATGTGCATTTTGCTAATTTAGTGAGCAAAGAACATTTCTCCATACAACGTCTTATAATTTTCTTGTTGTATGAATAATTAATTAGCTAAGTAGGAAAATGTTGTTGAGGGCTCTCATAGTGAGCTTGGGCTACCTGTAATAATATATGTACAGTATCAAATGAGAAACATTCGGGGAAACAAGGTTTTAAGAAGTTATATTTACAAGACAAAGTGAATTGTCTTTTCTATGTGCAATGAAATGTAATTATATGTGTATTTAGATCCTTGCCCTTATTGCTATTGTCACATGAAAAGGCTAAGTATAGCCCTAGAAACCAAGGTATCTGCCAAGTATAGTTGACCCAAGAATTCTGATGTTTATATTTGGGTTTAAGGTAATATAAGGGTCAAAAGTTACTAGAGAACATTTTATTGAAAATTATTTCAGCTTTGAGATTGGTCGGAGGATCCACGAGCTCAGAAGGAAGAGTTGAAGTGTTTCATAATAACATCTGGGGAACAGTTTGTGATGACTCCTGGGATATAAATGACGCACGTGTCATTTGCCGTCAGTTGGGGTATCGTGACGCTATTAGCTCTCCAGGGTCTGCTCGATTTGGGGCTGGAAGGGGTAAAATTTGGTTGGATGATGTAAATTGTCAAGGCGACGAAACTTCAATTGTCGATTGTGGGCATAGAGGATGGGGCATCAATAACTGCGGTCACTCTGAAGATGCCTCAGTAATATGTTATGGACTACGCTCTGCAGGTAAGTTAAAATAATCCACTTTTTGCCTCTAGGTGACATTCTCATTAAATAGATAAATAAATAAATAATTAAATCATCGGGAGAAATGGTCGGACAAATACGCATATCAATGAGCCATTGAGGCGCGCGAAATTTAAAGACATCAGAGCACTTGTGGCTTGCATTTGCTACTCCGACAAAATTGTTTTCAAGATATCTGATTCACGCTTAACTGCATAGTTATACAGTTTCGGCTATGTTATAGGCTTATCTAGGTTCAGATTAGTTATTGGCGGTTTCATCTGCGCGAATATTACCATTTTCGACTCTGTTTTCGACTGAAAATTTACATAAAGCCTCCAATTCTCTTTATAGAGCGCGGCACAATTTCTTGCTATCGTTGTCTATATTAAACGTCCCTCTTTATTGCGCGTCCGACGGGTGTATTCAGGAGACTAACTTCCGATGCGAATGGGCCGATTCTAAACTTCGCACTGATCACTCTAGTTGTGCGTTATCTTCGTTCACATGTAATTTATTAAAGGCAAACTTACTTCTTTTTTGACTCCACTTTTTTCTCTACCGCCGTCTTACTCATAGAGTAATCAGTTAGAGCTAACGAAACTAAAATTTTCGACTGATCATTAAGTCAGTTATCTGTAAGGAATAATTAAAATGCGTAAAGGTGTGATCTGGCCTCACAAAAGGGAAAACAATAGAGAGATTGGGCTATTGTTAGTTTCACCCGCCTACTCCACGATGAAGAGTACTGCCGCGCGTTCATGTTAACCAATGAAAAAGACTCATGTTCAGCAGTTTAGAATTACAATAAGCTATATAATTATGACAGACCTAGAAGCTTTCCCCGATAGTAAGTAAATGTCCCGAGAACAATGGCCATTTCTCTCTGCAAAGGTGAGCCTCTTGTGCGATTTAGTTATCTGAATTTGAAGTTTTTGACAAGGGAGTGAGTCAGATGACTAAAAGGTTGTATAATTCTAAGAAGAGTTGATGGTTTAAACCTATAAAATTGGAAAGATAAAGGATCAATACAACTAATTGTTAGCGGATTTCAAGCTTTGAAAGTAATTATTTTGGCCTTAGCAAACAGTTACTGTTTGACAAAATTCGCAATGCTGCACTGCATGGCTGTAGGTCCGTATGAGGTGCAAAAACTGCCTCTGGTCAATTTCTATTTTGTGGTCCAAAAACAACAGAAAAACCTTAGAGAGTGGCTCTTAATTTTAACTATTTATGTTCTAACATGGTTATCAACACACAGGACTAGTTTTAGAATTCATAACAGGTATTAATAAATGTCCTCCAAAAAGGCATTACTGCAATTTTCAATTCAAATCGCACATAATAGGTCATAATATGCGGTGGGAATTAATATACAATTCCATCTTTATCTTGGAACATATGTGCAGCATCAAATGAGAAACATTCAGGGAAACAACGTTTTAAGAAGATATATTTACAAGACAAAGTGAATTGTCTTTTCTATGTACAATAGAATGTAATCATGTGTATATTTAGATCTATTGCTATTGTTACATGAAAAGGCTAAGTATAGCCCCAGAAACCAAGGCATCTGCTAAGTATAGTTGCCCCAAGCAATGTGATGTTAATGTATGGGTTTAAGGTAATATGAGTCAAAAGTTACAAGAGACCATTTTATTGAAAATTATTTCAGCTTTGAGATTGGTCGGCGGATCCACGTGCTCGGAAGGGAGAGTTGAAGTATTTCATGACAACATCTGGGGAACAGTTTGTGATGACTCCTGGGATATAAATGACGCACGCGTCATTTGCCGTGAGCTGGGGTATCGTGACGCTATTAGCTCTCCAAGGTATGCCCGATTTGGGGCTGGAAGGGGTAAAATTTGGTTGGATGATGTAAATTGTCAAGGCAACGAAGCTTCAATTGTCGATTGTGGTCATAGTGGATGGGGCAACAATGACTGTCGTCACTATGAAGATGCCTCAGTGGTATGTTATAGACTACACCCTGGAGGTAAGAGTGCTGAGCATGTATTCTTTGTAAGACAACCTAAAACAATCCACTTTTTGCCCTTAAGCGGCATTCTCATTAAAGCGATAAATAAATAAATAAGTAAATAAATAAATTTATTAAAATGTTTAATCAGTAATAGAAGTAACAGATATTAGTAATTATGATAATAATAAAAATAATAATAATTTTTAATTAAAAATAAATGATAAAAACTTTATTCAACTTAAAAAAATATATATATATATAATTATAAAAGTAAATTATAATTATCATAAAAAATGTCCCAGAATCCTTTGAGGTATTTTTTTTATAGCGGGGCTCCAAACTCATAGAATATGGTCAACCTCTTTTCGTTTGGTTGTCACGTGATTGACCAAGCGTACGTACGCGTCTACAGATTGTACGGGTGGAGTAGGGGAGACTCTCAAAAAGACATTCACAATATGGTCAATTGACAGATGTCAAAACAGGATAGCCACTGACCATTATCACATGACCATATCGCGGGCTTTTGTGTCAACTCATCGAGGTGACGTGATTTGTTTTGAACCTGTCCGCTGACCAGTTAACTGTTTTACTAGCTCGCGATCAATGTTCAATCTCATACTTTCTAGCTAGTTTGGGAGCACAGGGAAACTGATAATGCACACATATTAGACATCAACAGGAGCCCATCAAATGGAGCCTCCATCTCCCATACAAGCCCTTGGAGTCAACCCTTTCCCGAGTAGATTTATAATTAGAACGGTTCTCAGGGGAGACCTCGCACGCCGACGGTGGGAAGAGTCAATCACAACGACGAAATGACACTGCTATTGTACTTCATCAAACAGCAGGAAATTCGTTGTTGACAGGCCAAACACAATCATAAGCTAGTCAAACGTGACTTTAGCGTTTTCATCCCTCAGAGATTTTTTTTTTCTTTCTAGCGGGTAGATTATACCGTGGAGAGTTTTAAACTCTGACTATGTTAATCTTAATTTTGGTTGCTTGTCTCACATTAAGAGGCCATGAAGCTGGTCTGTTACATGCATAATGATTAACTACTACCTGCAGTCTGTAGTTCTGACAGGATTCGTTTTCTTTAGCCAATTCTTGTGAGCGTTAAGGTTCTTATTTCGGCTAAATGACTCAATATTAATCAAATTTCTAGTTTTTCAAGTTTTTTTTTCCCGAAATGCGTTTATCTGAATAAATACTTGTAGTCCTTGTGGTTGTTTTGTCCGTCAGCTAGTGTGATGATTCCCTGCTATGTTTTGTAACGCCGCGTCCAGCCATTGTCTTCTCGCAAAAAAGTGATTTACAGATGCGAATTCGAAGGAAGGAATTGAGCCTAAACTTCTACATTAACTGCTGAGAATTGTCCTGTTAGTCAGTCATAATTCTTTTGGCGCAGATACAATCCATTTTGTTTTTCTTGAGATAAGAGGGTCTTTGAACTGGAGCGCGATGTCACAAATTCCTCCGTTAGCAAATTACTTTTGAGTTAGCTTCACGGTCGAGCAACTGTTGTCTTCTGTTCAACTTTTCAAGTGCCAGTTTTATCAGGCAACTCTCATGGTGATACAAGTCAGTTGTAAAGGAAGACTGCAATTTCTCAAATTTCGGAACTGAAGTATTCCTCGTTAGTTGCTACTTAGGTCATCGCTTTTGCACGCGGTGCTTAACTCGCGAAATCCACTCCACGGTGATGACAAAAATCAAATGATCCTGGGTAATTCATTAACTTTTATTTCATGATACCCAGATCCCAGCGGCTGTAAAATTGTAAAAATGGACGTAAAGGAAAAAAGGAAAACGACCGAAGGACGGGCTTCTGAGTTCGACTTCATCCAACTTTATTTTCTCACGGTGACACACAAGACTCACGGAAATATGACACTTTTCGCGGGAAACTAGCCGTTCTATTTATAAATCTACTCGGGAAAGGGTTGACTCAAGAAATTAATGGAGATGGAGGCTCCATTTGATGGGCTCCTGACATCAATTATTTATTAATTTTTCAAATTCATATGATCTATGTTGTGTTTATGTGCGGCATTTTCATTTCAAACTGACCCCGGAAGCGAAAATTCAGCCAGCTGTTACAGGCAGGAAAGACAGTTGCTTTTCACTTTGCTAACCATAGTCATCCGTTGGTCACACTCTAAGTCCAATTTGTATGCTCTGATTGGTCAAAATTTGACAGGTGAGTTCATGCGGAAAATTTATGCAGCATCTTGAATCTTGTTTACTTTGACAGCTGAAGCTGACAGAGTTTTGTGTCAACTTGTGATGTCTTTAACTGTCTTTTTCCACTGGATGTAGAAATGGGATTCAGCTGCTATCCAGAGTCTTCTGTTATTCATTGATAGTTTGTTTATTGGGTTTTGGTTGAGAAATTCGTCACTTGTCAAAGTCGGAAATCCGATTTCGGATGGCATCTTTTTCGCTTTTCACCTTGCTTGATGCGTAAGAGGGTTGAAAAGTCTGAAGCGATACTGGCCTTACTTTATACCCTTCAGGAGCAGCATCTCGAATGGCAAGCCTGAGTAATTATTGTATTTGATGTTTGTTTTTATATCTAACTTAATGAAGTCGAGCGTAGTTTGTGCGGCTATTTAGTTTCTGCACGTTTGTAAGATTTGAGACAATGATCTGACCAAGTATCAGGTTTGATATAAGCTTATATACAGAACTTTAAAAATCCTTAAGACATTTTCTCACCTCAAATAGAAAGAAAACGTTCCAAAGAGTATTTAGTTACAATTCTGGCTGTAAAAGAAAGCTTGGAGCGAATTCTTGCCTCTAGTTCATCTTTGAAAAAAGCAAACACCTGGAAGCGAGCTTAAAACATGAACTTAAGCCTTAAGCTTGAAGACTCAAGATTTTTAGAGACACTTTAAATACTTGTCTTCGTGAATAAAAACTGTTGTCTCTGTATTTGTTTCACCGAATTATATTTCTTTTATTAATTGCTAGTAGTCTTTCTTGTAATTTTAATCTCTGCAGTGCCG
>CALNXK010000352.1:0-100000 GCA_942486035.1 Porites lobata
GTCAACTAACATGCTGTAAAGCTGGACGGGTATTTTACTATAAAGCTGAAAACAGCCGATCTTTCGAGGGCCATTGCTGGTTTCCCCGCGTATTTTATAGTGTTCAAGAACCTTACTTAACCTTACTTAACCCGTTAAGCCCCAATATCCACATACAAATTCTCCAAACTGATCTCTATATATTTCCGTAAAGAATGAGTTAAGAGAATTTGACAAAAAGATCAAAGCGTTTTCTGTTAGGTGATTATTTTATTAATTCTCATAACCTAGTCTCTTGACAATGTAGGGATATCATTGGGAGAAAATTGATGTTGGTCACTATTGGGACTTAAAGGGTTCAGAGTAAAGTGGTTGTTTGCCTCTGGGAAAACAAAATATACCCAGTGGCGGATCAGAGGAGGGACTTAAAGACTTAAAATTAACGAAATCTGGACAAAGTATTTTATCACTTAACTCAAGAGACGAATGCTTCAAAGCTGGGCACTGCTCGACTAGAATATCACGTATCACGTTTACCTTTTATTTTGTATAGCTGTCGAATCAGGTGCTAATAAAAAAACGACCATCTTTCTCATTTCTTCAATGAGGTTTTTCTATCTCCGTTATCTGATAATAGTAAGCTGCAGCTCTGTTTCTCTTGGCGTGTTATCTATGCTAGTGCTATGCACCTATCAATGTAAAAACCGGCGGGGCAGGGGGCAGGGCATGGGGTGGGATTTGATTGTCTTTGTTGGCCCTGGGGTGGGGCATTTGACTGATCTTGTTCTCCCAGGGGGGGATATTTAAATCTTTCTTCGCCCAACGTGGAATATTTGACTGCCGACTCAGACGAAAAGACTGGGACCGAACATATGTTTCCCGCTTCCGGGTTTCACGCATGTGCCGTACGGTTTGAAAGATCAGGAAGTCATGAGGCCAATGAGAACAAGCGAAGGCTGCGTGGATTTCACTGTTTTGTCTTCAAATTTCGTTTGTTAACTTTTGTTTCAGCGTGTTTTGATCAATTGATTGTCTTAAAATACTGTGGTATCAAAGTAAACGGAAGTAAAGAGAAACCAAGTCCATTTTTTTGCAAGTACAATTGATTAGTGTATGGCCCATTCGCTACAATGACTGCAAACTTATAAAACTGACTTTCTTTTGTACCCTTTACTAAGAACGGTATATTTAAACTTACAAAATGTGGACTTTCTCCTAAAAGGTTTATGTATTCTATATACACAGTGTAACACGGATTATGGTTAAAACGTATAATTGCAGCTGTAACAGGAACATGTATCTTTGGTGATGCAGCAACGTTTATAAAAGATTGCACAGTTTTATTTGGATATATTTTTATTGATGTGAAGTATATGAAATAATTCATATTTGAACTGCGGTTGTAGATGAAAGTGAAGAATGATCATCGCAGTAAATTTTCCAATTTAAGCAATTGGAAAGAAGAAGCCTGAAAAAAAAAATCAGGGCTTCAACGGGATTCGAACCCGTGACCTCCTTTATTGGGCCTTTCTTAGGTTCTGCCTTGGGATTGACAGCAGTGTGCAGCCTGGGGTGGGGAAATTTGGTTGCATTTGACTGGAATGATTTGCCCGTGGGCAGGGAATTTGATTGCAAATTTTGAAAAAGTCAAATCCCCCCCATGCCCTGTCTCCCCGCCCGCCGGCATTACATTGATAGGTGCATTACGCTTAATGTTACCTACCCACAGAGACTCCAAAGTGAAAGAAGAAGGCTTGGTCCCCAGCGGAGCGGGAGCGGATAAGGGCGCGAGGGATGATGGGAAGTAAAGAAGAGGGGAAACTGGATCGAAGGATGCGGAGGAGCTCAAATTGCGTTACATTAAAGTCATATCATCATAAACAAACAAACGACAACAACGAAAAGCACAAAGTCAAAAGGCTAGGATACAGTTCTTTATGTGGTTGTTTCATAGAATACTTCGATATCTGTTGGCGTGAAATTGTAGCTTCCAGCATAGAACGTACACTTAAACCGACCATATAAAGAATACGCTGGTGGGAGGGGGTAGTACCCGCCACAATAAGTATAAGAATCCTGGTTACTAGTAGCGTTGTTTGATATGACAATATCACTCCAGCCAAATCTTGGTCCATATGAAGCACTCGATACAGCAGCAGAGTACCGACAGTACCTACCTGGCTTGACTCGCAGCTTAACAGGATTGTGCACAGCGTGTCGTCCAGAACCATTGTTATTGGTTAATGAGTAGATGAAGGCTTTACTTGAATATCCAGTCCTATAATGTCCAGCTGGGAGATAATGACGACATTTTACAATTCTTACAAACCTTACTAAAGGCGCTCATAAAAAAATCAACTTTTAGGAATATTCAATGAACCAGACTTCAGTTTTAAATAGTGAGTGCAAGTCCGGCCTGTCATACAAACATTCCTAGACAACCTATTCATAACTGCATTTTTAAAATTTGTTCTATTTATATAAATTTCTCCCGAAATTTCTCAATGTTCCTTAACAAGTGTCATGAGCCACTCATCCATTGTTGTCTAACTGAGTACAGTAATGACACTGTATTGACTTTGACAATTTGAAAATTATTTTGGGGGGGGGGGAGGGGGAAAAGTGTTTGAGCAGAAAATTAGGCAGTTTTAGTGGAGTAACAAATTGTTATAAGCAGACTCCCTACACTGGAATCCCTCAGTGTTAGTAGAAAAGAGCATGGTGCAAGCTAGAATGAAACCTACATTAAGACTATAAAAATGACAGACAGTATCACACATGCATCTGATACATTTTTTTTTAAAGCCTCTGAATGGCTGAACCCCTTGATTCCGTGTTTCGTTCTGTTTTTAAAGTAATTTTTGCTCATGAATGTTCGCGGATGTAACTACCTTGCTTTTTACAAGGGAAAATTTTCCTTTTTATCTTTCTGATTACCGTGACCCGGGGGTAGTTCTTATGCCACTCTTTGCTTCATTAAAAAGAGTCGCAGTTCATAGTTAGAGAACTTTAAAGATAATTCAGTAAAATTAGGCTGGGACCAGAGGCGTCCTCTCCTGTGGAGTGGCCCCTTAATGGGTTTTGTAAGGAGAGGGCGAAACCAAATTTTGCAAGATTTTGTTTATTGATGTTGTTTTAAACCTGAAATCAACGATAAAAAAGTAACTTAACGTTTCGATGGCTTCATGTCATCATTATCAAAAGATAAGAAATTAACATGATTCGTGGAAGTATATATTATCTTTGATAATGATGACATGAAGACAAGTTTCTTTTTTATAATTGACTTATGTTTGAAAATGTATTTCTAAATCGATTCTTATAAGATTTAAACCTGACCGGCATAATTTAATTTAAATTGTGAATTAGAGAAAAACAAACTTCTGGTAGTTGTATTCAGGTGACGTCATAATGAAAATGACCAATTCCGATTGCTGAGGAATTATTTTCTCGCCTTGAATTGTGCGTAAACAGAAAAACGTCCTTCCTTTTTTTGTCAGTACATGTACTCAAGCCAGAAGCCGCTGTACTACTTTATCGTTCTTCGTTGTTAGCAAACAAAAAAATGTACATGTAAATGTACTCACGCGGTGGGCTTTCCCAAGATACGTCAATGTATCCACCAAATATGAAACTGCCGACTTGAATGATGGTTACAGTGGGTCCCTTGTCATCACATTTGCCGTGGAACGTAGACGCTGCCCAGCCGTCCTCTTTAGCGTGCCAACACCTCACAAACCTACTACGGGCTGAGCTATTGATCACGGGCTCCAAAAACGACCTCAAATTCTCCAAATACCTACTGTCGTTGCCAAGAATAGTTGATGCAATAAAACCACCTTTAAAAAAAAAAAAGAAGTCTTTGGTTCCCGCTTTGGTATTAGTGCCAGCGGAATAGCGCATCGATCCAGCAGATTATGGCACTCAGCGTAGTTGTACACGGATAGTCATGTCAAAGGTATATGAGACTCTCTTTGGGCGAAGTCGCGACAATCGCTTGATGAAAAAACGATCTTAGAGTTAAAGACCCCGCCCACACGTATCAGGATATTTTTGAATCCGCAACTTTATTTGCGCATTTGGCTTCCTTCCACACTTATCCAGTGAATCCGGCATACGAATCCGCAAGTTTTTAAATGCGCTCTTCAGAGTGGAAATTTTTGATTAAGCTATAAATCCGGAATCGTGTGGACGCTAAATTCGGATATTTGTTATTCAGTAACGTCACAAGATCGAGCCCAGTTCTTTACCGTGAATATTCAAGACGGTGCCCAGCGCAATGTTGAATGTTATCGCTTCTTTACTTTTTGCACTTCAGTTTCAAGTCTTATAACGCGTGTGTAGTTAAACCTTGCTATCATTACTGTAAACTTCAATAATGCCAACAGCGGCTCGACATTTTGAAGCTTCTTTCCATGTAGAACGGAAGAATTGGATGCCATAAACAATTTAAACGAACGAAAAAGTGCTTGATGGAACAATTTTCTCAGTGAAACAGTTACTGAAGAAGATTGGCGATAACATTTTTGCAAGAGCCGAAGACCGCTTTGCCAATTAACTGAGAGTGAATCCGGATACGTGTGGACGGGCAAATTCGATTTGAATACGGATGCATGTAGACGTGGAAATTTTTGAATCCCGAAAGAAAAATTTGCGGATTAAAAATTATCGAGATACGTGTGGACGAGGCCTTGAACGTCGCGGCGAAGATCGTATTACCTTTTCGATAAAGTTTGACAACGTTGCTCCAGCGACAATGGCATGGGGAATTTTTTTCAAAATGTGCGCTGCCCGTTCAGGTTTTTTTCTGTTTATCAGTCAATACTGTTGCATGCTTTTTTTTTAATTTCTCGTTTCCTTCGCCGTCATCTTGGTTGTTCCAACTCGCCAGTAGCGTTACCATGGAAAACAACTCTTGATATGCGATGATTTCGTTGAAAAGCTGGCGATTTGATGGGAAATTAAAAGGGCGACGAAAACGACGTCCGCGGTTACTCGCCAGTAGAGAGGCTCGTATATGAAAACAGTTAAATTTACTACCATGAATGCTTGCTATAACTCTTACTAAGTTAACTACGGTTCATTTGCCATCAAGAATCCTCTTCGTGAGCTTATATTGAGCTCTGCGTTTAGGTTCACCACTTTTTTTGGATATATGCAGCCACTATAATGGAAAACTGCTCTACAGGAAGAGAGGTTGTAATCTTTGCCGGGTATATTACGAACAAATAGACCAATTTCGAATTGCCCTAAGCCTCTGTTTCAAGGCGAGGCTAAGTTGCTCTCCAACAACTTTTTCCATACAAATCTTCTTATTTTTCAAAAAAATCCAGACTGTCATAAAATCTCATTCTTGAATGATGGGGGCCTGGCACGACAATTTATCCGCGCCGTTTAGATTCTCTCGACTAGCTCCCAGTTGGTCTGCTTACTCTGTTGGTTAGAGCGCTGCACCAGTATCGCATAGGTCAAGAGTTCGAATCCGGTACAAGACTGAATTTTTTTCAGGCTTTTCTTTTCGCAACTCCATTAGTCATTATAATAATTTGATTACCAAGAGTAAGGGTGGATTTCCACTGTCGCGTAATTTTCACGTGCGTGTACACGCACGTAAATTTTACTCGCGTAAATAAAATAGAGACAAGGTACGAAGCCGTGTTGCACTTAAACGTGAAGTTGGACGAGGTCTTACTTTTACGCGCGATCCTTCATATATTGCCTCTCTTTTAACTGGTAAATTTTTCCTCTCGTACGCACGTAAAAATTACGCGACAGGGGGCCTAAAGTAAAGGGCCTAAAGTAAAGGGCCTAAGGTAGTTGCTGTCTTCGCTAAACGTCAATAGGATCCCAAGACGCACTACCAACTAAGCCATCAACCCCCATTCCCCTGCAACCTTCACTCGGATCATTTTATATTTCTTGGCTTAATTCACTCACTTACATTAATGTACTTTTTCCCCTCATCTCCATAATATGGTGCATATGTTTGGTTGCAAACACAGCTATAGGATCCAATGGTGTTTGTACAGTTCAAGGCACTAGCGTCGCAGTAATGTAAGTTGTCAGCACATTCATCTACATCTGAAAAAATAAAATTCCAGAACTACACATAAACCTACCTCCTACACTGAAATCACAGAAATCAAAGACAGCTTCCGTAAGATCGCTGAGATCGAGCGCTTAGTGCTGTAACAGGTGACCTGATCTTGGTTTATTTAAGTGTAAGTGTAACTAGGGAAAGAGTATTAAAGGGACTACTACCAAAGGGAGCTATATAAGCCCGACTCTGTAAAGGCGTGTCAATAAGAATGACCGAGACCCTGTACAGCCCCCGAAATGATCCCGACCCCGAAATGATCCCCAACCCTGAAATGATCCCCAAATCGACCCCGAAATGATTCCCATTTCTCTTCACGTCGACCCCGAAATTTCAATTCGGGGTCGATTTGGGGATCCTTTCAGGGTTGGGGATCATTTCGAGGTCGGGGTCATTTCGGGAGCTGTAGATCAGGTTTTATGAGCCCGCGAGACTGAGCAGCCCACCCAAACCCTTGTTTTTACTAAAACCGCTGGACGCCACAACCTGGGGGACAGTCAACCTGGGGTCAATTTAATAAAACTTTTACACGTGTAATTTACAAGTGTAGCCATTGTTTTAGAGTCTGAGAACAAAAGCTACACTTGTAAATTACACGTGAAAAAGTTTTATCAAATTGACCCCAGCGCTGGTTGAGGTCATTGTTATCTAAGGTCTTCCCAAATTTTTACCTTTACAAATGCTCCCATTGCCTGTGTAGCCAGGCCAGCACATGCAGTTGTAAGAGCCAGCTGTGTTTATACAATTCGCATTTTTGTGGCAATCATAGCTTCCCTTTTCGCATTCATCGATGTCTGAATAAGAAAAAAAAAATGAATATCATTGAAGTCTTATCATGACATTTATCAGCAAGTTTTACCTTTACAAATGCTCCCATTGCCTTGGTAGCCAGACCTGCACGTGTAGTCGTAAGAGCCAGGTGTGTTTGTCAATTCGCATTTATGTGACTTCCCTGCTAGCAGAGGTCTCTCACGACGAGGGGTCAAAAAAAGGTTGGGACACTCCCAGATTGGTTTCCTTTAGGGGTTTAATTCAAAATTTCTGACGAGCATCACCGCCCCTTTCATATGGGAGTCCTCCCCGGGGAACAGTTGACGTAGACGTCGACGTGTTTCCAGTTTGTATGTGCCCGAAAAGTCACGTATTCTTTGTGGCGCAGACAAGCGAAAACAGGACTGAATATGTCTGCGTTTGCTGGCCACATAATCACCTGTTTCACAGCGTTCTCCCGTGTAACCTGACTGGCATTCGCAAAGGAACTTCTTGTCCGTATATCCAAGAAAACACTTTCCATTGTTAAAGCAGGGTTTGTGGACACAAATATTCTAGTGAGAAAAAAGCGTAATTTAGACTTAATGACATTTTACTATTATGTTGTAGACTTGGAGCAGTTCCCTTTTCAGTCTGTCGAATCGAGGCTTGGCAGAGCCAGCCAAGAGGGGAACTGCAAAAAGGCTTTTCCTTGACTGCAAAAAACCCAACTGTTTTGCAGTCTACGTAATTGAGCCTCAGGGTATTTCCAACGATATCGAAGTCGCGACTATCCTCGCTGCTGAAGGGACGATCATAAAGATTAACCCTTTCACTGCCCGAGTGAATAAAAGAGTTTGTAAGGTGGTTCTAACTTTTGAGTCTGTGGATGAAATCTTAAAGTGAGACCATTCAAATGAAACCTTTCTACGTGTACTTATACATGATATTTGTTTTTCAAAATTTTAAAATGAAATTTGGAATTTGTGTTGAATTTTTCTCTTGGCCACATTTGGCAGTGAAAGAGTTAAAGCGACAATCGCATTGCCATTGCAGTCAAGTTTGACAACGTCAGTCGTGCAATGACGAGAGAAATCTGCCAAAAAGTGCGCTGCACGTTCAGAGTTTTTGCTTGGCTTATTAAACCTGTTTCTCTTTTTATTTTTTTCTTTTCCGTTGTCGTTTTGTTTGCGCTGAGGTCGCTAAACAATTCTTGATATGCGACTGTTTTGCCTGAAAAACTAAAACAGGGGCACCCAACGAGGATATAGTTCAAAACCACTTAACATGGCATTGTTGAAGGTATTTTAGTATTCAAACGGTAGATATAGGCATATTTTTATCCCCTAAAAACTTTTCATCTGTTCGGATTTCCTAGCTGAAAGTCTAGTGATCCGAAAATTATATAGGGACAAAAACTTACCTTCTCGAAAATTTCAGCCAGTAAAAGGCTCCCGAAAATTCTAGGTGGCCTTTTTTAGGGTCAAAATCCGTTAAAAATGGGTAATTATACCATTTTGTAGATGTTGGAAAATCCTAGGAGAGGCAGGCAAGCAAGAAATTTTACAACAAACGCTCCGAAAATTCTTGATCTCAAATCGTCTTTCGAACAGATATTTTCCCGAAAATTGCCGTTGGGTGCCCCTGCTAAAAAAAACCGACGCTTTGATGGAAAAAGGGAGATGAAATCGATCCTTGTTTTTCTTTCTTTCGCTTGCTTCTCTTTTTCTTTCTCTCCTTTTGACTAAAGATTTCCTTTGACTTTTATAGAGTGTTTTCACTCACGTGGCCAGCATCTATGCAAATTTATTGGAACAAAAGGAAGCGTTTGCATAAGAAAAGAGTTCAACTCCCAGAGGACTGGTTTGGGACACCAAAATGGCCGCCGTTTCATTGTTTTGGGACACCAATATGGCCGCCATGACGTCATGTGAAAACACTCTATACTTATGTAGGTTTTCCATCATTAACATATACAATTACCTCTAAAGGTAGAAATTAATTATAAAGGAAAACCCATGCAAACGGCTGATTCAGCTGATATCGGAAAGATAAACTGTATAAAAAGTATAAAAATATCAGCAGCTCATCTCCCCCATAATAAACACTAGTTAATTAAGGGATTGTTTGTCTTATGAGTTTGCATATTTAAATAATTTGACAGTTTCTAGAACCTAAAATGTTTGTTGCAAAAAATGACACACTTAGTCCTATAACATCAGCTCCATATGAAACACTGATGACATTCATTCAAGGATCCTGACTTGCCTCATCTTCATAGCCATAGAGACATCCTTGCCTTTTCATAGACCGGTCAGGTCTTTTCTGCTGGTTGTTTTTCTAAACCTATACGTCTTTGTTGCAGTCTCGCTGGGGCCATTGCTGGTTTTAATTGAGGCAAAGCATTTCAAGGAGGATATGGGCTAAACTTTGGCTGATCTTGGCTTGTAGGCCAAAAGCAACATAAACTGGACTACTAAAAACCACGTACCAGGTATTTTTGGCATTTAAGTGTAGCAGTTCAGAAGTTCCTGCCCAATAAATTCTTCGTTAAATATGTCATCATCACTTTATAAAAAGTTAAAGTACCATCTTGGTCAACTTCCCTCTTCTCAAGATTATCGGTGTCCGTGTCGGCGTCGGCGTCGTCATCATCATCATCATCATCATCGTAATCTTCACTATAACGTTATACAAGCTAGATCATCGCCTTCTTAAACTCTTATCATTATTATCTCTATAATTATGACAGCACCATCGCTGGTAACAAATAATTTATAATTCAGCCTACCTCTGTTCCCCTATATGTCCAGCCGCGTCTTGATTTTAAATTGTTTGGAGACTGTAGGTGATCTGAGTTACACAACTCACAGACCTTGATACCTTTAATTGTTGGACCAATGTTAATTGCCACGCATTCTTTCCGGTGAAGACATTCTGCTTCACATGATATGTGGGCTTCAAACGAAATATTATAGAAGACGTGCCCTTGAAGATAATTGTCTTTCACTGGAGGAGAAAACTTCAGGCGTCGATTTTGGCTGCAACCTACAAAGAGAGAGTTGTTCAAAATAGTTCATAAGTTATGAGTTTCTGGTTCCACAACATGTTACTGCTTCATTCCTCTATCGTCCAATGAAAAGGGAAGTCGGATTCCGGAATCAGGGAAGTTCTGCTTGTGGAATCCGAAATCCAGGACAATTTTGCTCGAGAAACGTGGAATCCTGGTCTTTGGAATCCGGAATCCCACTAACAATACTAACAATTGAAATTCAGAATCCAAGTTCTATTGACAAAGACTAGAATCCAGTATTTGTCAGTACCCGGAATCCGGAATCCACGGCATGGAATCCAGAATCCAAGATTGTCTTCGATTCCATTGCATGGGGCGACCTCTACATACAGTGAGGTATAGCTGGCTGCAATAAACTCTGTCTTCCCCCATCCACTAGTTTTTCACCCCCCCCGCCAAAAAAAATGCATTAAACAGTGCCTAGGAGGTCTGAACTGCGGTCAGAATACAAAGAAAAACATGAAAAGGCTAAAGGTAAGCTTCAAAGCGATATTCAATGCACATTTTATTAATTTAGTGAGCAAAGAATATTTCTCATACAACGTCTTACAATTTTCTTGCTGTGTGAATAATTAATTAGCCTAGAAGAGTAGTACTGTTCTCGGGTTCAGTTGGCATCCTAACATGCATGAAACGCAGTCAACACACAAATAAACATTAGAAAATACTAAGTGCAGGCTTAAAAGGAATAATTCAATGTACGTTTCGCTCAGTTATAGAGAAATAGGATAATTCTCATACAAAGCCTTATAATTGTTGCCGTATCAATAATTAATTAGCTAATGGATAATGTTGCTCAGGGCTCTCATAGTGAGCTTGCGCTACCTGTGGGTGAACTTTAGTCAGTTACTTATAGACAGCGCTGGGCAAGTTGCAGAGTAGCAAGGCGTTAGAGACGTTCAGATCTTCTTATGATTTAAGGCACGATCCTATCTCTTTAAAATTAATACTGGCCTTTTTAGAAGTATCCCTTTACAGTAAGACAGCGGCAAGGTTTAATTCAGTTTTAGTTTCAGCGGTCGTAACTCTTGAAATGTTACAATTCCTGTTGAAAAAGCCAAGTTTTTGATGGGAGCCATATATACCCTTTTTCGTCGGCAGTTTTAATCGTAAAACAGCCTTTGGTGTCTTTTATTTGTCAAACAGCGTAGGTTAAAGACAATTAGAAAAAGCCCCTTGACATCCTTTATTTGCAAAATATCCTCAGGCACACTATCACCGAAATCAGTCAGTCAATTTTGTGCTCAAGTCTTTTTAACTTAGCTAGAATTAAGACGGTACACGCTTGGCTAATGATTTACAAATAACCTCTGAGCAACAAGAGAAAGGCGTAGTATTTGTGTTTTGTCTCTGTTTTTCTTGTGTCGTCCCAATAAGACAGAAAATATTTTTCATGCGGACGAACTTGGTGAGGGAGAATGAAACAAGAACAGGTTGGCATGCATGTTAAGAAGTTAAATATTCCACGATTAAATTTAAAAAAACTTTGGAAATGGAGTATCTGCGAAATGATCAGAAATTATCGATCGACAGAGAAGTTGCGAGAGTAAATTGTTGTATTTCAAAGCTTCTGCTCTAACTTTTTGTCTCCACGGCAACGTCAAATTGCAGATGTAGTTGCACACTCATTTAATTATTGATTTAAAGTTCAGTGTAAGAGAAAGAGCCTGTAAGGCCCTTAAACCAAAATTCGACGGCACCGAATTTCAAGATAGATTTCTTTGGAAACAGCTTTAATTTTATTTCCAACTGATGTGCTTCGAGAAACACGTCCCCCACCCACTTGGGCAGGCACAAACTAAAGCTAGGCTATGCTGTCGTACATGATCGTTTGTGTCGTAAGCACAACAACGCAGTTGCATTTTTCTTGTCACTTTTCAAGTTTTCTTTCCTAGTTCAATAGCATGCATGAAAATACGCGTCTAAAATTGTACTAGATATTGATTTTCTTCAAAGTTTGGTAAGTTTAGTTAGCCTCAGTGCAGTCTGGACCCAAAAGAATGTCGACTGAAACTGATTCCAAATCTAAGAATTTTAGCGTTTGTTATTCTGACACGTAGATTTAGTTTGACTGATGAAAAAGCCTTCTGATCTGCTTTCGAAAAAAAGGTGATGAAAAAACGTTCAAAAGGCAGGTCGACAGAATCTTCGACTGAAACTGATTCCAAGTCTAAGGATTTTAGCGTTTGTTATTCTGCTACGTAGATTTAGTTTGACTGATGAAAAAGCCTTCTGATCTGCTTTCAAAAAAAAGGTGATGAAAAAACGTTCAAAAGGCAGGTCGACAGAATCTTACGTTAAAAGATCTTAAAAGTCTACCCGTTTTGCTCTTGAGATAAAGAAAAATTCTAACATTCTAAAAACACTGTATACGACTAAATAGACGTAAAGAGCGATGGAAAAGATTGTGAAGTTCTTCAGTACAATAAATATATTTTTTCTTCTAACCCTAATTAAGAATATTAAAATAAACAGAGTGTAAAAGCATTTCTCACACATTCAGGATATACACTATCTTGGGAAGGACAAGTTAAAATCTGCCTCTTTCCCCGAAAACGTTTAAAATTTGAACCGTATTTGAGCTAAAAAAGCGACATTCTTTTTGTATTTTGTTAGTATTGGTACGGTTAAGACAACGAAAACTCAACGTTAGACGCTAGATTTCTAGGTTGACACCCTCTAATTAGGAAACTAGTTGTTTTTACTACCTTGATTTGCAGTTACGATGTTGTCCAGCCACGTTCCAAAGGAAGCCCAAGCCAGAAAGAGCTTAATTTGAAAGGAGAAAAAACAGCCTGCCATGTCAAAAAGTGCCTTCAAAATGCTATTGACACTTTTGCTTCAGTAAATTAGGTGCTGATAAACAGTCGGACACCCGCCTCTTTTAGAGTCATGTGGATTTATTTTTTAATTGATTAGGCACTAATTTAAAAGCATCTTTACGCATTTATTATAATACTAAGTGAATATAGCTGGACAAAATATCCTCACGCGGTCGAACCGTTTGAATTATTGTCTCATGTTATCTTTCTTTTTGTTTTTTATTTCGTTTGTTTGCTTGTTTTTTAAGAAATGTTTATTCTTTTGGCTTTGATCTCTTTATTCTTTCTGCTAGGCCTTTACTTCAGCTTCGTGAGGTTTTGAGATAAACTTATTTCTCGTGTAATCAATAATTAAAGCTAAACAAAATACCCACACGTTACCAAAAAACTTTAACAATTAAGCTACCTGGAGTTATGAAAACCGGGTTGGTAAACATTTTTTTATTTTTCTCAGCTTCCCTTGTCTAATAGCTTGTTCACTGTGTTGTTTGCTTATGTCGTTTTGTTTTCGCTTGTTTTGGGGTTGGGGATTTGTGTAGAAGTGGATGTAGACAGATTTGCTATCTTACCCCCCCTTTATTCTTTCTGCTAGGCCTTTACTTCAGTTTCGTGAGGTTTTGAGATACACGTATTTCTCGTGTAATCAATAATTAAAGCTAAACAAAATATCCACACGTTATAGAAAAAACTAAAACAATAAAGCTACCTGGAGTTATGAAAACCGCGTTAGCAAACGTTTTGTAATTTTTCTCAAATTCCCCTGTCTAATAGCTTGTTTACTGGGTTGTTTGCTTATGTCGTTTTTTTAGCTCGTTTTGCGGTTAGCTCAGGTAAATTAAGGCATGGGCCCCTAAAGATTCAGTCAAAAAGTGATGGGGGCGGGACGGTCTATCGCTGAGCACTTAAGCACTAGAAAGATGAGACTTTGCCAAATAGATGCATGTGTGGTTTCTATCAATTTGGTGTTTTTCAATTATGCAAATGTTGTCACGTGACTCCACACGGCCAGAAAAATATAAAAAGTCTTTAAAGAAAAATTGCAAACTTTTTGTGGTGACTTATTAAACCCAACTGGTTTAGGACAATGTGTAATGCAAACATCTGCAAAAATGTGCTTGGCTTTTTTGAATTTTTTTAATTGAGAAAATAAACGGTTTTTTCAACTAGACCCAGTCCCCCGAGGCAATTTTATCCCATCTTAACGCCTTCGCTTTTAATAGTCTAAAAAGGGCCAAGAACAGAAGTGATATATTAAACGCGTTACGGAAAAGGGTTGCCGTTTCCAGAACAAGATTTTCCAGCCGATGGAGGTCACGTGACCTAATTTGCATAATTTTACAGCACGAAATTGGCACAAACTAAAAGTGTGTGCAGCTGGCAAAGTTTTATGTGTCTCCATGTAAGTCTCTTAGATATAGACCACCCCCTCACGTTTGAATTGAGCAAATTGGGGCCAATTGAGGCCCATGCCTTAATTTACCTGAGAGGGATTTGTGTAGAAGTGGATGTAGACAGAATTCCTATCTAATTTGCGTCATTTTAAAGTTGGACTCGTTGGAATGCTTCTAGGGACTATTAACTTACTGCCCGGCGTCAGATAAAGGCTTTTAATCGGCCTTTGAATGACTTTTTTTGTTTGAAATTGTCAAGAAGTAGAATGAGTTGATATTTTTTCTAATCCGGTTTTCAAAAATCCAGGTATAAAGATAATAATAATAATCATCATCATCATCATCATCATCATCATCAAAATCATAACGAATTTAGGGGCTTTTAGGGGGTTACGTAAGGTTTAAAACCATGACATTCCAGTGATTAGACCTATAAGGATGTATATACCTAGTACATTTATGCCACATGTTTTACTCAGGTAAATCAAGGCATGGGTCCCTAATGATTCGGTCAAAAAGTGGTGGGGGTAGTCTATCTCCGAGCACTTAAGCATTAGAAAGATGAGACTTTGCCAAATAGATACATGTGTGGTTTCTGTCAATTTGGTGTTTTTCAATTATGCAAATATTGTCACGTGACCCCACACGGTCAGAAAACAATAAAAAGTCTTTAAACAAAAATGGAACACTTTTTGTTGTTAGTTATTAAACCGGACTGGTTTAGGAGAATGTGTAATGCAAGCATCTACAAAACTGTGCTTGGCCTTTTTTGAATTTTTTATTGTTTTAGAAAATAAACGGTTTTTTCAACTAGACCCAGTCCCCGGAGGCAATTTTATCCCATCTTAACGCCTTTGCTTTTAAAAGTCTAAAAAAGGCCAAGCACAGGAATGATATATTGTGCAACCGGTAAAATAATTGAGGACACACGGACAAGTGTTGCCGTTTCCATAACAAGCTTTTTCAGCCGATGGAGGTCACGTGACCTAATTTGCATAATTTTACAGCACGAAATTGGCACAAACTAAAAGTGTGTGCAGCTGGCAAAGTTTTATGTGTCTACATCTAAATCTCTTAGATATAGACCACTTGACTAAAGGACCTGGTTGAGGCTCAATGATATTTTGAAAGTCTCCGTTGTAGGTTTCCGAGCTAGACATGCAAGAAAATTTCGCTCAAAATTTAGCTCAGCTCATAGGTCTAATGAATGATGAACTTTTTCTAATGACCACCACTTACATGGGCAAACCAGTTAGTTCACAGTTGGTGAAAAGGTAGACAGAAAAAGGGCAGTTTTGGATTATCAAAATTATTCAAATTATGATGATGATAAACTTTGTTTATAAACAATGTTAAAAATAGAAAATAAGTTATTAAACTCTCTACAACTGTCTGACATATTTGCCGTGAAGGAGGTACTAAGGGCTGTTTACATGGAGGTGGGGGACCCCAGGTAGGTGAGGTAACCCGCTTGTCCATGTAATCTCTCAGTTTAATTTGATCACGTTTACATGATAGGTGGGGTGATCATATAAGAGATTATGTGGACAGGAGGGTTACCTTACCTACCTGGGGTCCTCCACCTCCATGTAAACAGGCCCTAACTTGACTCGATCCGAGGCCGAGGGGAAGAAAACAAAAGAAATATACCACTTATTAACCGAGGGTGAAGTCATCACAGGGAAATCTCAAACCGAGGCCTTGATGAATTGACCGAGCGATAGCGAGGTTAATACATCAAGGTCGAGGCCTGACATGTGCCTGTGATGACCGAACAGACGAGGTTTATAAGTTATTTATCGTATGGCCTTTTAGCGCAATTCTTTAGAAAAAGAATACAATAAAACTGTGGCTCTCTTCTTCACTCGTACTAAATAAGTATCGGTATGCTAGTATTTTTCTTTCAGTTATTGAAAGGAGAGTTATATTTTGTGGTAGCTTTTACTCACAACTCCAAAGAGCCGTAGAGCCGAGAAAAAATTTCATATTATATGGTTATTGCAAGAAAATCTTACCCGCCTAGCAGCCAATCAGAATGCGAGTGCTATTGTAGCCATATAATAAGAATTATTAATCTCTGAATCTCAGTGCGATTTCTTTTGTTTATATCCCTCTGCCTCGGAGCCAAGAAATATATACATTCAGCCAGGGCTAAAAGCAAAGCTCTCGTTAATATTTGTAGTTTACTCAAACGAAATATAAAATCGTGTAATGCTAAACGGCGACAGCAACGAGAACGGCAAACAAACCCTTAGGTCTAATTAGCAAAATTTGCACGTGCAGTGCACTTTTTTGTACATTTCTTTGCCTTGTTTTGTATAGTCTGCTACACAGCCGTTTTTAGTGTCGTCACGCAACGCTCCTCCCCGAGCGTTGCGTGACGACGCTAAAAACGGCTGTGTAGCAGACTATGTTTTGCACGAATACAACGGGAAACTTCCAGAAACTTCCCAGGTGGCTCGATACAGTTTTTCAGGGTCAATACCTCCCAAGTTTGAGCATAAACTACGTCGCCATAAACAAGGATTTGGAAAAGTTGTCACCACAGTTGTTATAGATAAAGATTAAAAATCGTTATGATCAGGGTTGCAACGACATCCGAGTTGTCATAGCAACGAAATGACGCTATTACCTATTTTACTTGCAGCAGTATATCTCAGCACTGGGAACTGTTCTTCTAAAATCGTTCACGGGAGCTTTTTCATCCAATAGCGGCCTCGATGTTCGTCAAGTTTAAGCGAAATCTGTGAGAGCGTTATCGAGATATTTTGGGATGAAGTTTTTCTGGTTAGAAACACAGTAAAAAATGGACAATCTTGATTTTTGGCCGTTATCTGTAAAAAACGCAGCGCTTTTGACATGCAATTTCACCTCATAGTAGTTTCAATCTTTTTTTAAAAAGTGTGTGCAAGAACATGGAGATAGCTCCAGCCGATTGCTCGTAAGAACGGTTTGATGAGTATGTATCGAAGCGCTCTTGTTAGCGGTTTTGTAAACATTTTGGTCTTCTTGATCAAATAAGCGAATAATTTTTAAACCGCTCGATAGAGTTTTTAAAAAATTTTAGATATCTCGAGATTAACCTTCCTTTTATATGACCATTTAGTTTCAAGATTATTGATATATTGTAAGGCAGTCCACCGGTTTAGGTATTTCATCAACCTGAGAAAACAGCCGACGTTTCACGAGCCCACTGAGGGTTGCCTCGCGAAATGAAGCCCTGGTATTTTAGGGTGTCCCCCCCCCAAAACGAACTTTCTCTTGTATAAATTTGCATCAACATCTTCTTTGTTTGGAATTGGAAATCTATGAAGACCGAGGTGAGTGTTGTCACCTTTTGTCAAAAGGGGCATAAACTGTATTGTCCTGGAGACATCATACTTGTAATGAAAATGAAGGCTATTGCAGCATGCCCTATGGTAAAATGTGACCTATTTAGCATGCATTGATACTGATTGTGGCTTGTGTATAAAGTAGTCTTACCCATTATGTGTGAGTCTCAGGCCAGCGGACTGAAGACAGCGATCTCACTCATTAAGGACAATTTCTCATGCCAGACTCACCAATTTGAGGGAATTGTTTTTTAGGATATGATTTATAAGGACAATTCAATTCAATTTCCCTGAAAATGTTCCAAAAAGTGCTTAATATTGACTTTGTGTACAAAAAGTATCACAACGCTCAAAAATGGTCGTCTTTTAAATAGATTCAGAAGAGCTCAAAGGTAATCAGAACATCTTCAGACATCTTCAGCAAAGTTCAGAAATCTTCGGAAAATTGTCGGGAATATTCGGAAGTCGCTGGGACGTTTCAGACGTTCTGGTCATGACAAGATGACAATTCTCACACTTTTGACTCGAAAACGTTGGCAGCTATATTTATAGGATTAAAACAAACGGAAAAATTGACAGTGAAGCTGCCACGTCATTGATCATATCAAAACTATTCATAAGTGCGTATGAGCTTAGTAAAAATAGTAGTGTGTTCATTACGCACTACATAGAGTACAATTTGAGCATTGAGCGTCAGCAAGCAGGGAATTTAGGTCAAGCTGTAGAATATGCTGCTTGAACACCGATAGTGTAGGAAAGTCCCTTACCTTTTTGGGCAGTAGATTCCATAACTTAGGGCCAATATACCTTATAGAATGCTTCCCATGTGTAATTGTGTTCAATCTAGGTATTACAAATTCCTAGTTCTTCAGTAGATATTTGGTGTCTGTCCTGTGGAAAAGGTCAGCAATGTGTTTCGGACAAATATTATTCTTAACTTTGTACATAAGACCCGCTATATCCTGTAACCGTCTGTTACGCAGGGTACACAGGTTAGCCATGTTCAGTAGTTTTTCATAACTTGATGATCTGTCACAGTAAATAGCTCTGAGTGCCCTTTCCTGTACTCTTTCCAATTTCCTTCTGTCAGTAGCACGACAGAAGTGCCAAACAAGATGACAATAAGTTAAGTAGAGAAGAATAGCAGCTTTAAAAAGCTGTAACCCAGTACCAGTAGGTAACACGTTTCTGAGTCACATCAGGACTCCTACACGCTGACTGCTTTTCTTATAGATTATACTTATGTGATCATGAAAACGAAGTTGCCTGTCCATTGATACCCCAAGTAGTTTTAAGCAGTCAGTAGATACTACAACAATTACTAAAACTTCATTATCGATTACTATATTAATATTGTTGCCTGGCTTGCTACCAAGCAGGAGGACTATCTGCAGCATGCATTATCTGGGAAAAGTGTAGCCTGGGTGGCAGGAGTTTGGAAGGGAGGGGAGGGTCGGGGCGCGTGAGGAGGAAGGGAACCTCCTTCCCTCCCTCCTCGCACTCCCCTCGCAACAGATAGTGAGTACAATGTATAATAAAAGCGGTTATCAGTACGTCTCAAGCCCAGTTTGGTGACCAGTTCATACATGTGGGTCCTAGTGGGTGAATTTGGGTAAATTTTCGTGACACGCCTCCTTTTATATTTGGCTCTTGCGTTGTTGCATTTTTTAGGAGTGTACAAA
This sequence comes from Porites lobata, assembly GCA_942486035.1. Taxonomy (NCBI): domain Eukaryota; kingdom Metazoa; phylum Cnidaria; class Anthozoa; order Scleractinia; family Poritidae; genus Porites; species Porites lobata. Next base: position 19,127 of record CALNXK010000352.1, read on the forward strand.
ATCATGATGGTGGAGCAATGCGGTCACCCTCCCTCCCGCTTGGCGGGTCACCCTTCAAGCGAGGCCAACTTTTTGTCTTTCACGTAAACAGTTCACCACATTTTGTAAGGAAATGTCCCTTCTACTCATGACAACTTTTCTCCATATAAACGGGCCTTGGGAAAAGAGCAGCTGCTTGGGTCTACATCGAGGCCTGTGCCTGCCCACATGGCTACACCCAGCTGCATCGCAACCTTGCATCAACTGAACTGAACAACCGTCAGAAAACAGCCGACATTTTTCACCACCACCACTGGTGTCCCTGTGAAATGACGTCTGAGAAATGACTGCAGAAATTTCATGCTGATGAGGTGCCAATACCCAGATCTGGGTAGTGTTTCTGATTGGTCGTTTGCCGAGGGAAAATTGCAATCAGAAGCACTACTCAGATCTGGGTAGTGAGACACGACGTCGCCAGTATGAAATTTCTGCAGTCATTTCCAAACGTCATTTTGCGGAGAAACCAGTGGTGGCGTCCTCAAAATTTGGCTGCTTTCTTCAAGTGACCATTGAGATTGTTGTCACAAATCAAAATCTTGACGATAGAAGCCAAGGAAAAGGTCTCAACATTTTTTTTTTTATTTATTTCATTTGCTATTCCAAAGTACAACAATTACAACAATTACAATTATTATCACAAAGCATACATGCACAAACTTACTACACACCTAAGCACACGGGCAATTCCACAATTACCACACAAGGTAATGCCTACTGTTATTTTACAAGTGTTATTCAAAAAAGAAGAAACTAATCATTTTTTTCAAAAGAAGAAAAACTACCTAGATTACAAAATCCATTTGTCCATTAATTTTTGTAAATTCTTATTCTTAGTGCAAATATATTTTTCTATTTCATATTTACCATTTATTCTAACTATAAAACTGTTTATGGTTGGGAGTAGTTCATTCCTTCTGCAACTCCATAAATATATTTTCCCTATAAGTATAAGATAATTAAGCAAGGGGCATTCAGAAGATAAAAAGCCGATCCAAATTTCCTTTAATGTTAGGTGAACTAGTTGTTTTCGCAACCCAAAATAATATGATTCAATACATTTCCAGAATGAATTCGAATAAGGGCAGTCCCAAAAGAAATGTCTAATAGTTTCTGATTCCCTTTTGCAAAAAGAGCACAAGTTGTCTGTCCTGTACCCAATCTTGAACAACTTTGAGTTGGTAAAAAGTATAGAATTAAGTATTTTAAATTGAAAGGCTTTGACATAAGGTTCAAACGCGATAGAATGGGGCAAGAGAAATGCCTTTCTGAGATCGTCATTAGATAGATTAAAATCCAACTTCAGTTTTTGTGCATAATTTGGGAGACAAGCCTTCTTTTTGATCAAAAAAGGATAATAATCTTTTGATTTCTTTTTTGCTATGTCGAAAACGCCGCCATTGATTTTAAGGGAAGGTATTGCATTAAAGGTACTCGAATCCGAGCGATTAAGAAATCTTAAGTTGGTTGGTATTGAATGGCTCATACTAGTCCATTCAAGGAAGTTTGTCTTTTTAACATTTTTTGCAATCTGCTCGTAGGATTCCGTATTGCTGAGATCAAAATGTAGGTCTCCTATTTCCCAGATACCAATGTCGTAATATTTCTTGTAGAAAAAGGGCTTGTCGTCTATTCTAAAGTCTCGATTATTCCAAATTACATAATGCCAATTGTTATTAAGAGCATTATCTTCTCGGAGTTCCGACCACCATTTAAGTAGTTCTAAATAAAAGGTAGAGGTGATTTGAAGATCCTTAACATTATAATTGCATTTAAAAAGCATTAGACCTCCAGAATCTTTCAAGATGTATTCAAGGTAGTTTTTCCACGCGCCTGAGTTGTCACTAAATATTCGTTTAAGCCAGGAAAGACGGAGAGATTTTATCAAACTTTCAATATCCACCATTTTGATGCCTCCTTCTTCATAATTATTTATTGTTGACGCTCTTGTTACTTTATCTTTACCTTTCCATAAAAACTTATATTATATATTATATGATTTAAATCCTTGACAATGTGTTCCGGAGTAGGTAACAAAGAGGAGGTGTAAACGATCTTAGGTGTAAGAAGTGATTTGATTAGAGTAACCTTTCCGTAGACAGAAAGCCCCCTTGAGGACCAGATGTTGATTAGTTTTTTAATGTCGACGATTTTCTCTGAGAAATTCTTTGAGTGAGACAACTTATGGTCATAGGTGAAAAAGACACCAAGGGCTTTCATTGGCTGTGTGGGCCATTTGATTCCTAGAGGTTTATTTTCACTGTTCTTCAGTAATCCTATCCACATTCCTTCGGTCTTTGAACTATTTACCTTTAAGCCAGAAAGCTCCTTGAACTTATCAAGCAGTTGGAAGAGTTTTTGAGCTGACTCTAAATCAACGAGTACAGCAGTAGTGTCATCAGCGTATTGAAGAAGTTTGGTCTCTTCTTGATTTATTACTATTCCTTTTATTTCTTCGCTAGCTCTGATGGCGATCGCTAAGGTTTCCACGGCCAAAAGAAAAAGATATGGGGAAAGAGGGTCGCCCTGCCTGACACCACGTGTCAGTTCAAAATAGTCTGAACACAACCCATTATTTACCACATAACTTTTAATATTTGCGTAAAACGTTTTGATCCAGCGCTTAATATTTGGACCAAAATTAAAGACATCTAGACAATTATACAGGAAGTTCCATTCTAAAGAATCAAACGCTTTTTCAAAATCAATAAATATCAACAGACCAGGCATATTTTCCTTATCTGTTAAATCCATGATATCGAAGATCGACCTAACCGATTCACCAATATAGCGTTCTTTTACATAACCAGTTTGGTTATGGTGGATTATAGAAGGAAGTATATCTTTAATTCTGTTGGCAATCACTTTTGATATTATCTTAGCGTCAGCATTGACAAGTGATATGGGCCTCCAATTTTCTATTAATGTACGATCTTTGCCTTTCTTTTCTATTAAAGTGATTACAGCCTGCCTTTGGGAATTGGACATTTCTTCTTTATCAAAGGATTCATTGACGCAATCTATGAAGGGTTTACTAATGAGATGCCAGCAGCTTTTGTAAAATTCAATGGGGAGACCATCATTCCCTGGTGATTTATTGTTTTGAAACGTTTCTATAATTATCCTACATTCCTCGGTCGAAATTCTTCCTTCACACGATTGCCTTTGTTCTTCCGATAGTTTAGGAATATTTAAACTATTTAGAAATGCCTCTATGGAATCCGTAGCCTCTACAGAGTCCTTAGTTGTAAAGGTTTTGATAAAATCGTTTTTGTTCAGCGAGTATCCGATACGGGTCTGTAGTTATTGAACCACTTATTAACAATTTTCGGATGTGTTTTTTGACATGGTTTCTCTTTTCTAGATTTAAAAAGTATTTAGTACTCCTTTCACCATACTCATGCCAACGTGCTCTTGCCCGTATGACGATTCCTTTTACTTTTTCCTCATATAAAAGTTCTAATTTTTCTTTGATTTCATCTAATCGCAATCTATTTGAGGCACTAGGGTCATTTTCAAACAGCCTGTTAGCATCTTTAAGTTCTTGTTGAATCCGCTGCTCTTTCTCATATTTAAGTTTGGCTTTTTCTTTGGAGTAGCTAATGGCGTGCAATCTAATATTGTATTTGATCCAGTCCCAAACGCAGCGTTTGTCAGACAGATCAATTTCACCTTCTTGTTTCCATTTGGGTATATTATATTAATTCGTAACTGTTCTAGGTAGTTTTCATCCTCTAAGAGCGAAACATTCATTTTCCAGTTCGCTTTGTAAAGTTTCAATACTATCAATTGCTGCTCTTCTTGGAATCATGACACCACCGTGTTTATCAAGAGCTGGATTTATCGGACAATTGAAATCACCCCCTAATATAATGTTTTCCTCTGAGTCCAAGTCTTCCATTTGAAGCAGGCCACGTAATTTTCTAAAAAACTGAATTAGATCCTTATCTTTGTTCGGTGCATAGATATTTACAAGAACATATACTTTGTCATCGATTTGGATTTTTAGAATAATAAAACTACCCAGGGGATCTCGAGTTGTCCATAGAACTGAATAATTGGTATTGTTTCTGATCAATATTGCAGTACGCATGAATTAGGGCTTCCATGTGAGAAAAGTATTTCGCCACCCCATTCATTTTTCCACTGCACCTCTGTCTCCTTCTTTGAATGCGTTTCTTGCAAAAATACAAAATCAGCCTTCTGTTTACGACACCATGTATAAATTGTACGACGTTTAGTAAAGTTGCTAATGCCCCTTACGTTTAAAGAAACTAATTTCAAATTAACGGTTAAAGGAAAAGGTCTCAACTTGCACTGGATTCCACAACACTAGACAACTTCGGTTGACTATCAAGCAAAGAACTCAGTTTTATTTTACAGTTTCAAAGTCAGTTGGTTAAACAACTGACGGCAAAGAACCTACAATAATGACCAAAAGCTACAACCGAAAGTTACTTTATACTTAAGGCTGGTTTAAAGCAGCAGCAAGCTAATCATAAGTACTTTTTGTTACCTAATTTACAAGCATAATTCATAACACTTGACCTGCGCCATTCTAAAGCAGCTCTGTGACTGGTCTGCTATGAGCACCTCTGTTTCGAATGTTTGTCCTTCCTCAGAGCGGAGGGCAAGCGCCCGAAACCTGGGGGGATATACCTTTATGGGCCCTGCTCCAAACATCAGCTTTTAAAGGTTCTTCTCGGTGGTGACTTGATTTTATAAACTCAATGGATGAAACTTTTTTGTGTGAGTTGGTCTCTCTCACCGATGCAGCACCACAGATTGTGTTGAAACTATAAATTCCTCCAACCACATTATCATTTTAAACTGAACCAACGAATCACAGAGATGCACATTTTCATGCGCGTTTTATGAGGAAAAAACATTCCTTTGAACTCGATAACCAACCAAAGGGCCGCTTGGGATTTGTGCAGGGCATCGCCTGAATGCATTTTCTTAGTCATTTGGTATAAAATAAAAAGGCAAAGCACTGTTTATATAAGCCGTTCACAAAAGTGTTGATGCACACACGCGCGAGTCCACCTGGTCTCGATTTCCTCGATCCTTTCCAGCAGTCTGCGCTAGGTCCGTGCGTGATTTAATGCCTGTTGCCGAAATGAAGGAATGTTCATGTCTCCCCGAATTGCTGAAGTCCCTTATTAAACTCTCCACCTGGCGGACATTTGCGTGTGTTCCGACTCTTGCAAAACATACAGTAATAGGCAACTTCTGAGTTCCAAAAGCCCTCACCTTCAAAATGAGGCCAAGTGCATCACTTTTCTTGTGAAAATGAGTGTTATTGGCATAAATCATTTCCATATCAAAGGCTGAGCACTTAACTTCGTTTTTATACAGAGGCCCAGGTAACTCAGAAATTAAATGGCCTATTGCAAACTACAAACCTTGAATTACCTTTATTAAAATGCCTACAAAATTTCCTATGACATTATGCAATATACTTAGCTAAGAAATATTGTATAGTTATGAACAAGTTTCAAAGTGTCGAAGCTGGGGGTGCAAGATTCCATTTTGTTCTTTGCTTTTTTCCATTCTAATTTTTCTCAGACAGGAACTGAGCCTGAAAGCTGAAGCAAAAGACACTGCAAATTCCAACTATAAAATGGAAACAAAATTTATCATAGTGCTGGTTGTACATCCCAGCCGGCTGTGAGGCTGACCGGTTGACTATTTACATACCGTACTTGTTCGAATAAGCGCCCAACCTCGAATTAGCGCCCGCCTCGAATGAGCGCCTATCCTAAAGGCAGAAAAAGTTATTAAGTGCCCAACCTCGAATAAGCGCCCACCACCTAACATCCATCCAGCAAGCTGTATCTGCTTCTCGGGCACCTAACCCATTTGCCGGCTTTAAGATGTCAGACATCCAGGAGGCAGCACCAGAGAATTCACTTACTGACTTCCCTAAAGACGGAGTTTTCTTCAGAGTAGTTTACAGAAACCTTGCTTTGATGTTGTTTTGTTGCAAAATAAACATTACTACAGTTGCTGAAAATGGTGAAAATTTAATAAAGGCCCACTCTCAAGGTCCAAAAATGTAATAAGCGCTCAGGGCGGTTAATCGAAAAAATACGGTACACCTTTTTCATATTTGGGTCAAGATGACGAGATTGAATGGGGACCCTCCATGTAAGAACGCCTAATTTTAAGCTGAGACTGAGCTAAGACTGAACTTGCTTATTTTTGAGGCGATATGTGCCTCAAAACGTTCTTGGGAAGTTTTTAAATTACATGTTGTAAACATTAACGAAATTCACTCGTCTACTAAAACCATCTGCTATCAAAAGAGAATTAAACTAATGAGTGTTGTCAGTCAACTAACATGCCGTAAAGCTTGGAGGCAAATTCCAACTATAAAATGGACACTAAATTTATCTTATCACTGGCTGTACATCCCAACCAGCTGTGAGGCTGACCGGTTGGCTATTTGCATACACTTTTTTATATAGAGAGGGTCCCCAACAGGTTTTTCAGATGCGGGATTTCCTTAAAAGTTGCAGGACGGGATTCAGGATTTTAAAGCAAAATGCATGGGGGCAAGATTCGGGATTGAGAGTATGTTCAGGATGTGGGATGCCAATAATAACCGTTGGGATTACGGGATTGAGCGAAAATTTGGATCAGGTTGACGAGATTAAAAGGGACCCTCTATATAAGAACGCCTAACCTTAACTTAACCTTTCTTAAGGTAAGTTGTTGTTTACGTCTAGGAAAACCAAAATAAACCCAGTGACGGATCCAGAGGGAGGGGACTTAATGACTGGACAAAATTATTTTATCACTTAACTCAAGAGACGAATGCTTCAAAGCTGGGCACTGCACGATTAGAATATCGCCTTTCATGGCAGCAAGGTTCTTCGCAGTAGAAAGGAATGTGTAACGGTTTGGAATGATGTAGTAACGAAGTAAGTTATAGACTTCACCAGTGTGCACAACTTGGTCCTCCGTTATTAAAATTTTCTGGATCCGCCCCTGAAATCAATCATAGAGTGGCGAGTGCACGCTTTCCCACTTTGCACTGGTTGCATGTGTCAGAAAAAATTATAAGTTTCTGTTGTGTTCCTCGTTTCCTTAGAGCTTTTTTAGTTCTTTGTACCCGCCGTGATAACATAACAGATACAAGAGAGAACTGAATGAAAAATGCTGACATTTTGAAAATCCCTTATATATTTGCGAGTGATATAACTCAGGGGCACTTAACGACTGTTTTATGTAAAATATCTGTTGGGAGAAGCAAATATTGCCAAGAATTTTCTATTTCTTGATGACGGCTGAAAATTTCTATACGACCGTTTCATTATTCATGTACAATTTTCGAAGCTTATCTAATTAATTCCCTACGATTTCCTGAAGTTCAAGTTCCGCATTTTACTTCCCAAGTCAGGCTATTTTTCGTAAAAAAAAAGGAAACCTAAAATTTTCGGTTTCAAAAATGTGATAGAGAGAGGAATTAGAAAATGTCTCAATTTCGTAATACGTCAAATTTCATCTTAAGTTATCGGGAAAATAATTTTTCAAGCCCTTCTTGTAATTTCGATAAGACTTAAGTTTCCCTAGATGCAAATTTCACAGCGCCGCTTAAAGTATTTAGGAGGAAACCGTCGTTGGATGCCCCTGATAACTGTCTACTGAAAGGCGGACCATTACCAAGGTATATGAAAGATACTGGAATGTTCGATGCGATATCAATAGTGTCATTCTCAAGTATCGACACTTTTCAGGCAAATCTGGTTTGGTATCGGTACATCTTTCAAAATTACGTTTACCTTTTATTTTATAGCTGGCGAATCAGAGTGCTAATAAAAGAAGTACCATCTCTCTCATTGCTTCAATGAGGTTTTTCTATCACCGTTATCTGATAATAGTAAGCTGCAGCTCTGTTTCTCTTGACGTGTTATCTATGCTGGTGCTACTATTAATGTTACCTGTCTTACCTACCCACAGAGACCCTAAAGTGAAAGAAGAAGGCTTGGTCCCCAGCGGAGCGGACGGATAAGGGCGCGAGGGATGATGGGAAGTAAAGAAGAGGGAAAACTGGATCGAAGGATGCGGAGGAGCTCAAATTGCGTGACATTAAAGTCATATCGTCATAAACAAACAAACAACAACAACGAAAAGCACAAAGTCAAAAACTCAGGATACAGTTCTTTATGTGGTTGTTTCATAGAATACTTCGATATTTGTTGGTGTGAATTTGTAGCTTCCAGCATAGAATGTACATTTAGAACCAGATAAAGAATATCCTGGGGGGAGGAGGTATCTATAGCCACAAAAAGTAGAAGAATCCTGGTTACTAGCAGCGTTGTTTGATATAACCATATCAAGCCAGCCAAATATTGGTCCTTTTGAATCACACGTTGTTACAGCTCCATAGTGCTTATTAGGCTTGACTCGCAGCTTAACGGGATTGTACACAGCGTGTCCAGAACCGTTGTTATTGGTCAATGAGTATATAAAGGCTTTTCTTGAATATCTAGCAGTACAAGTATCTAGGAAATAATCACGACATTTTACAATTCTTACTGACCTTACTAAAGGCGCTCATAAAAACTCAACTTCTAAGAATATTCAATGATCCGGACTTCAGTTTAAATAGTGAATGCAAGTCCGGCTTGACATACAAACATCCCTAGACATTCCATGCATTACTGTATTTTTAAAATTTGCTGTATTTGTATAAATTTTCCAATGTTCCTGAAAATGTGTCATGAGCCACAAATCCATTTGTTGTCTTGCTGAGTACAGTAATGACACTGTAGTGACTTTGAAATTAGTGGGGAAGGAGAAAATTATTCTAGAAAATTATAGGCAGTTTTAGAAGTGTAACAAACTTCCATGATGAGCAGAAACGGAGCTCTCCCTAAACTGGAATCCCTCAGTGTTGGTAGAAAAGAGCAGGGTTTTTGTCCCGAAAAGAGATTTATGCAAACTAGAATCGTAACTGAATTCAAATCTATCGAATTATGACAGAACCTGAAACCTACTTGAAGTCCATAAAATACAAATGACAGACGGTATCACACATGCATCTGATACATTTTTTTTTTCAACCTCTGCATGGCTGAACCACTTGATTCCTTGTTTCATTTAGCTTTTAAAGGTAATTTTGGTCATAAATGTTCATGGATGTGACTACATTGGCATTTTACAATGGAAAATTTTCCTTTTTATCCTTCTGATTACCGTGACCCGGGTGGGGGGTAGTTCTTAAGCCACACTTTGCTTCATTAAAAAGAGTCCGCAGTTCATAGTTAGAGAGCTTTAAAGATAATCCAGTAAAATTAGGCTGGGATCAGAGGCGTCCTCTCCTTTCCACTGGCCCTTTAATGGGTTTCTGTAGGAAATGGGCGAAACCAAATTTTGCAAGATTTTGTTTATTGATGTTGTGATTTAAACCTCAAATCAACGATAAAAAAGTAACTTGACGTTTCGATGGTTTCATGTCATCATTATCAAAAGACAGGAAATTAACATGATTCGTGGAAGTATTTACTCTCTTTGATAATGAGGACATGAAGACAAGTTTCTTTTTTATCATTGACTTTTGTTTTAAAATGTATTTCTAAATCGATTCGATTCTTATAAGATTTAAACCTGACCGGGATAATTTAATTTAAATTGTGAATTAGAGAAAAACAAACTTCTGGTAGTTGTATTCGAGTGATGTCATCATGAAAATGGCCAATTCTGATTGCTGAGGAATTACTTTCTCGCCTTGAGTTGTACGTAAACAGAAAAACATCAAGTCAAAATTAAGCCGCTGTACTACTTTATCGTTCTTCATTGTTAGCAAGCAAAATAAACAAGTCCTGATTCTCGTGGTACATGTACTCACCCGGGTGGCTTTTCCATGATACGTCACTGTATCCACCAAATATAAAACTGCCGACTTGAATGATAGTTACAGTAGGTCCCTTGTCATCACATTTCCCGTGGAACGTAGACGCCGCCCAGCCGTCCTGTTTAGCGTGCCAACACGTCACAAACCTACTACGGACTGAGCTAATGATCACGGGCTCCAAAAACAACGTCAAATTCTCCAAGTACCTACTGTCGTTGCCAAGAATAGTTGATGCATCAAAACCACCTTAGAAAAGAAATCTTTGGCTCATATCTTTGGTATGATCGCGCGCTGAAAAGCGCATCAATCTAGCAAATTATGGCACTCAGTGTAGCGTGCACGGATAGTCGTGCTAAAGGTATATGAGACTCTCTATGGGCGAAGTCGCGACAATCGCTTGATGAAACGACAATCTTAGAGATTAATCCCCCGTCCAAATGTATCCGGATATTTTTGAATCCGCAACTTTTTCTTTGCAGACAGAACCCGCTTCCGTCCACGCGTATCCGGTGAATCTTGCATACGAATCCGCAACTTTCTGAATCCGCTCTCCAGGGAGGAAATTGTTAAATACATACGTTATAAATCCGGAATCGTGTGGACGCTCAATCTGAAATGTTACACGTCGCCATCTCCTAACCCGTGAGGGACGCGGGGGAGAGAGACCCGACGGGTTAAGGGATGGAGACGTATGCCATTTTAGACTAGTGGGCGTTAAATCCCGATATTTTCTTATACAGTAACGTTTTGCCCAGTTCGTTACCGTGAATATTCAAGACGGTGCCCAGCCCAATATTATCGCTTCTTTACTTCTGGCACTTCAGTTTCAAGTCTTTTTTAGTATAACGTGTGCGTAGTAAAACCTACAATCAGGGACAAAAGTAGTTGACACACTTGTCTAAAACGGGTGCTTTTATCAACAATTTCATACATTTACTATTTAATCCTATTTAAACGCCGTAAATCCGTCCACCCCCGAATCAATGTTGTTTGTAGATAAAGAAAGGGAGGGGATAGGTATGTTCACTGTTCAAAAGGGGCCATTTTATAGAAGTGTCTCAACACTTTTATCCCTCATTGTAACTATGATTACTGTACACTTTAATTATGCCAAACGGCGGTTTGACATTTTGAAGCTTCTTTCCATGTAGGAAGGACGAATTGGACGCCGTAAACTTGTTGAACGAGTGAAATATGGTCCTTGATGGGACAATTTTATCAGTGAAACAGACTGGCGATAAAATCTTCGCGTGAGCCGAAGATCCCTTTACAAATTAGCTCACGAACTGAGGGTGAATCCGGATACGTGTAGACGGGCAAATTCGATTTGAATACGGACACGTGTGGACGTGGAAATTTTTGAATTCTCAAAGAAGAATCTGGACGGGGGCTAAAGGTACGATCGCACTGCCATTTCGATAAAGTTTGAGAACGTCACTCGTGCGACAATGGCAAGGAAATTTGCCAAAAAGTGCGCTGTACGTTCAGGTTTTTTTTCTGTTTATCAGTGAAACCTGTTGTAGTACTGCGGTTAGGTTAAAACACACTTTATTCACGAACGTTACACTCCGAACTCAGAACGCTAACCGACTCGAATAAATTACAACACACGCTATCTATAGTACATGCCAATTACGTAACTCCCGTGTGTATTACATCACATTCATTCTCTCGCTCCTACGCGCTTGCATTAGCATCGTATACACTACATTCCCTTCTTTGATCAAATTTAGCAGGAAGGCAGTTTTTTTTAAAGGCTGCAAAAACCCTAAATGTTCAGCAAAACAAAGTCTTTGAATTAAACTAGACAAAACAGGAAAAAAAAAGAATAAGTCCTAAACATCCAGGACAAAGTCTTTATAGCGCGCAGGCTGTCTTATAGTTCGGGTCGACCTCCGCACAGGCCTTTCCGCTGCGTTATCTTCCTTTTCGGTAGAATGCCCAGCTTGTACTTGGGAATTTTCAGATACTCCTGTAGTCCCTGGAATTCCGCTTGGCCCTGATACCTCTGTCGTCTCCGGAACTCTGCTTGGCCCTGGCTCATCTGTCTGTACTGTAGAACTTGCTTGTACCACTTGGTCTTCGTTGCCATTGGATACACCGTTGTGCTCGTTGTACCTCTTTACGAACGCAGTGTTCCTTTTCAGTTGCACACCAGCTTCGTTCCTAAGCGTTACCTCTGTTCCTGTCCTCTGAACCACCTTAAAAGGAGCAGGGTTGAAGTTGGTAGACAGCTTGTTCGTTTTTTCGGCTTTCAAAAGTACCGTGTCACCAACACGTATGCTCTTGGGCGTGGCACCTCTCTTGAGATCTGCATAAGCTTTGCCCTTTAATTTACTTGACCAATCCCGCTCTCGCACTTCTTCGCCTGGCACCCCGACCGTCTCTCTCCTTAACTCTGGCAATTTGGACCTAACCTCGTGGCCAAACATCATGTAACAGGGGGTAGTCCCCGTCGTCGTTTGCGGAGTGGATCTGTACGCCGTCAACCATACAAGCAATTCAGTTCTCCAGTTCTTTCCTTCTAAATGTGCAATCTGTAGACATTTAAGTAACGAGCGATTTTGGGGTTCCACCTCTCCATTAGCTTGAGGCCACAACGGCGTCGTTTTCCTGTGCTCAATACCATTTGTGCGTAAATATGCTTCAAATTCTTCGGATATGAACTGGGGCCCATTATCTGTCCTTAAAGAGAACGGAAAACCGAATCTGGCAAACATGGGTGCAAGTGCTTCGATGACCTTGGCACTTGTTGTAGACTTCAGAATAGCAACTTCTAAGAAACGACTGTAGTAATCGATCACCACCAAAACACTCTCTCCTGTGGGTAGGGGTCCCAGCAGGTCTGCTCCACAATCCTGCCAAGGAGCACTTGGAGGAAGAACGCGGGACATCGGCTCAGGAGGGTTAAATCCAGAAGTGACCTGGCAGCCATGACAAACTTTACAAAATTTCTCAACTTCCTTGTCCATTCCCGGCCACCAAACTTTACTACGGAGCCGATACTTCGTCTTCACTATACCCTGGTGCCCTTCTTGTGCCAGCCGCACCACCCTGTTGCGCAGGAGCTTGGGAACCACAATCCTTGTGCCGCGAAGCAATAGCTCACCATAGACGCATAATTCGTCCTTGACTTGTGCATACGAGGGAAGTGTACACCGGTCCCAGTCCCCTGACCTCACGCAACTCTTTACTATCGTCAATTCTTCGTCAAAATAGGAAGCTTCCTCAATTTCTGTAGGTGATAGAGCAACGGGTACACGGCTTATAGCAATGGCTCTGACAAAGTCGTAGTCTTCTCCATGGTCCACTTGATCCAAGGAGTTCAAACGGGACAACGCGTCGGCTATATTTGTCTTCCCTGGGCGGTACACCACTTTAAAATCGTACCCTTGTAGTCTTAAGACCCATCTCTCTATTCGGGCGCAAGGCTTTGAGGTGCGCGAGTAGACACGCTCTAAAGGCTTGTGATCTATTTCCAGCTCGAAGCTCTGTCCGGAAACGTACATGTTGAACCGTTCACACGCCCAAACCAAGGCAAGTGCCTCTTTCTCTGTTTGGCTGTAGCGTCGTTCCACGTCAGTTAGGCTCCTCGACGCGTAGGAGACAACTCTCCACATTCCCCCCTGCTGCTGGGTGAGAACCGCTCCTAATCCAACTGGAGACGCATCGGCAATGATTCGCGTTCTGCAGCCAACCTTAAAATAAGCCAGTGTCTCTGCCTGGGTGATTAGACGCTTCAGTTCCTCAAACTCAGGTAAATTAAGGCATGGGCCTCAATTTGCCTTAATTTGCTCTCCTCAAAAGTGAGGGGGTGGTCTATATCTAAGAGCTTTAGATGAAGAGACATAAAACTTTGCCAGCTAACCACATTTTTAGTTTGTGTCAATTTTAAGCTTTAAAATTATGCAAATTAGGTCACGTGACCTCTATCGGCTGAAAAAGCTTGTTCTTCAAACGGCAACACTTTTTCGTATGACTTCAATTATTTTACCAGTTGCATAATGTTAATGCCGTTTAATGTATCACTTCTGTGCTTGGCCTTTTTTAGATATTTAAAATGGAAGGCGTTAAGATGGGATACAACTGCTTTGGGGGACTAGGTCTAGTTGAAAAAGCCGTTTATTTTCTAAAACAGTAAAAAATTCAAAAAAGGTCAAGCACAGTCTTGTAGAAGCTTGCATTACACATTGTCCTAAACCAGTCCGGTTTAATAACTCACAACAAAAAGTGTTGCCGTTTTTGTTTAAAGACGTTTTATTGTTTTCTGGCCGTGTGGAGTCACGTGACAACATTTGCATAATTGAACATGACCTAATTGACAGAAACCACACATGTATGTATCTGGCAAAGTCTCATCTTTCTACTGCCTACGTGCTCAGAGATAGACCACCCCCCATCACTTTTTTACTGAATCATTGGGGACCCATGCCTTAATTTACCTGAGAAGGCTGTTTGCTGCTCTTTACCCCAGTGAAACACGATGCCCTTCCTGGTTAACTCTTGAATAGGCTTGGCCACGGACGCCACGTCAGGCATGAACTTAGCGGAATATTGGACAAGACCCATAAACGATCGCACTTCACTTGCGTCTTTGGGAGATCTAGCATCTCTTATAGCAGCAATCTTCTCTTCGGATGGGTTTATGCCGTCACTAGTCAGCTCGTGACCAAAGAACGTAAGCCTTGACAATCTAAACTCGCACTTGTCTCCGTTCACCGTCAACCCCACTTCACTCAGCCTATCTAACACCGCAAAAAGACGCTTGTCATGTTCCTCCACGTCACACCCATGAACAATGAGATCGTCCGCAATGTTCGCAACCCCAGCACAACCCCTTAACACATCTCTAATGATCTGCTGATATTTCTCCGGCGCCGACGTTACGCCAAACATCAACCGCTTGTAACGATAAAGCCCTCGATGCGTGACAAAGGTAGTGATGTGGCGACTTTCCTCACTGAGTAAAATCTGGTGAAAACCCCACTTGAGATCTATCTTGCTGAACACCGTACTGCCATTCAAGTCGTGTAACAGCTCCTCAACGGTTGGAATTGGGTGACGCTCTCGGACGATTGCTTCATTTGCACGACGCATATCAACACAGACTCTTACGTCGCCATCGCCTTTGGGAACCACCACCAACGGCGAAATCCATCCTGACGGCCCCTCCGGCACTTCCTCTATAATGTCAAGCTCCAAAAGTTCATCCAGCTTTGCATCCACTTTCTCGCGTAACCCGAACGGTATCCTGCGTACATGCTGCGCTACAGGCTTCACCGACTCATCAATGTAGCTTAAGCTCGTAGCCCTTCAAAAGACCAACACCACTAAACAAGTGCTTGTATTTCTCTCTGACATCCCCGTCCGATCGCCCACCGTCAACACTGTTTGTCTGAAAAGGACCAATACGCAACAGGTTTAGCGCCTCGGCAGTCTCTCGGCCCAACAGCGTGCGACCATCGCCTTCAACCACTACAAAATCAGCATTACTTCCGTTTTCAAACCCAGCCAGCGTGACATCTGCCGTGAACGTTCCTAGGGTCGGTAAAGGTTCTGTACCACCATAAGCAAAAAGTTCCTTTGCAGATTTGCGAGATTCACAGTTAATCCCCTTTTGCTTTAACAACTCCCAGGTCTGCTGGCCCATAACATTACATGAGGCTCCCGAATCAATGAGAACATCGGGTACGTCTACACCACCAATGACCAGCGTTACCAAAGCGCTCCTCTGTTCCTTGCGATCATTCACCTGTTCCACTGAAAAGGCATAATCGGGTCTTTGCGAACGACCTGGTGTAGCGAAGTCTCCTTTGTCTTCTTCTCCAGGGCTAGGTCTTCCAGTCACGAGGTTCGTCTCTCGCCCTCCGCGTCCGCGTCCACCTCGACCCAGTCCACCAGCACTCCTGCCTCCTCTGCCGCGTCCGCCTCTGCTACTCTCAGGCCCTCTAGATCCCGAATGGGTCCTGCTTAGCTGATGGAGTCGAGGGCATTTAACTTTGAAATGGCCTGTTTCGCCGCACTTCCTGCAAGTTTGACCACGCGCCGGGCACTTTTTGTCTTGACTGAAGTGTCCTTCTTGTCCGCAGCTAATCTTTGCTTTCCTGGGATTTTTGTTTCCATACAGCCTGCCACCCACTGCATTGACCTGGTTATCTGCTTGGTCGGTACCGTATTGCTTCAGTTGTCGATCAACCGCTTCTTGGGATCTTGCAACACGCAACAATTCATCTAACGTAACAGTTCCTTCCTTTTCCAGAAATTTCCGGCGTAAATGGCTCGAATAACACTTGTCTATGAGCTGATCGCGAATGTAGTCATCCTCGCCGGCGCCAAAATCACAAGTCGCTGCTCGCTGATGCAATCTACAAACGAACTGATCAACTGTCTCTCCGATCCCTTGCGAAATTTGTCGAAACAAATGTCTCTCAAAGGGAATGTTCGCCTTTGGCACGAAATGGTCGTCCAACACCTTTAACGTTGCTTCAAAACTTGCATCTCCACCCTCACCAGCTAGTGTGAAATAAATTTCTTGCACATCCATACCAGCGACATGCAACAGCAAAGCACGTTTTGGAGCGTCGTTCGATACACCTTTCCCGGTCACATACAAACTGAACGCTCGCTTCCACTTCTTCCATCGCTGACTTAAATTGTGCGCCTCTCCTTTTGGATTAAATGGTTCCAATCCACTGACATCTAAAGTAACAGAAGTCATTCCAGAACCGCCAACAGCACCGCTCGTAGTACCGCTTGTCGCGTTAGTTTCGCCCGATCCACCGCCTCCCGGCATCGCTGAAATAAATCCTTGACGAAATCCTCGACGAAATCCACAGCGAAATTTTCAACGAAACTCTTGAAACCTCCGTGAAATCCTCGAAATATCCTCGAAATATCCTCGAAATATCCTCGAAGTATCCTCGTCGCCAATGTAGTACCGCGGTTAGGTTAAAACACACTTTATTCACGACCGTTACACTCCGAACTCAGAACGCTAACCGACTCGAATAAATTACAACACACGCTATCTATAGTACATGCAAATTACGTAACTCCCGTGTGTATTACATCACATTCATTCTCTCGCTCCTACGCGCTTGCATTAGCATCGTATACACTACACCTGTCGCATGTTTTTTTTTTATTTTCATGTTACCTTCGCCGTCATCGTGGTTGCTCGAGCTCCCCAGTAGCGTTACCATGCAAAACAACTATTGATGTGCGACGATTTCGTTGAAAAGCCGACGATTTAATGGGAAAAGGGCGACGAAAACGACGTCCGCAGTTACTCGCCAATAGAGAGGCTCGTATATGAAAACAGTTACATTTATTATCATGAATGCTTGCTACAATTCTTACTAAATACTGCGGTTCATTTGCCTTCAATAATCCTCCTAGTGAACTTGAGCTCTGCGTTTAGGTCCCCCACCTCTTTTGCATATATGCAGTCACTAATCCAAAACTGCTCTACAGGTAGAAAGCCTGTAATCTTTCCCGGGTATATTACGAATCAACAGTTGCTCTAAGCCTCTATTTCCAACCGAGGCTAAGTGCGATATGAAAATGACTTTTTATTCTCATGCAAATAAAAGTCATTTTCACGAGAAAGATTTTGCACTCAGCCTCATTTTGAAAGTGATAATTCGGAGATGACCTATTTTTGTGAAAGGTTTAAACCCAACTTTTACTTTTACGCGCCATCCTTCATACATTGCTTCTCTTTCATTTGCGAATGTAATTAAATTTTTCCGCTCATACGCACGTAAAAATTACGCGACAGTCGAAATCCACCCTATAAAGGGCCTAAAGCAGTTGTTGCCTTCTCTAAACGTCAATTTAGCACCCAAGGCGCAGTACCAACTAATGCCCGGTTTACATGAAGGTGGGGGACTCCAGATAGGTGAGGTAACATGTGGCGGGTCACCCCACCTATCATGTTAATGTGATCAAATTAAAATGAGAAATTATATGGACAGGCGGGTTACCCCACTTAAGGGGGTCTCCTCACCTACCTGGGGTCCCCCACCTCCATGTAAACAAGCGCTAAGCCATCAATCCCTATTCCCCTCCAACTTTCACTCGGATCATTTTATATTTCTGGGCTTAATACTACACTCACGTGTTTTAATGCACTTTTTCCCAGGCCTACATGTGCAGTTGTAAGAGCCAGCTGTGTTTGTACAATTCGCATTTTTGTGACAATCATGGCTTCCCTTTTCGCATTCGTCGATGTCTGAGTAAGGAAACGAAAAAAACAAGAAATGAATATAAATTAAGTCTTATTATGACATTTATCAGCAAGTTTTACCTTTACAAATGCTCCCATTGCCTTGGTAGCCAGGTCTGCACGTGCAGTTGTAAGAGCCAGGAATGTTGGTACAGATCGCATTTATGTGACAGTCATGACTTCCATCCTTGCATTCATCAATTTCTGGAGGGAGTAGAAATTTAAATATTAAGTTACAAAGAAAACTAAAACTACTTGCAGAAAAATGAAGTGAAGGTTTGTATAGTTAATTATACCATTACAAATGCTCCCATTTCCTGTGTAGCCAGGCCTGCACGTGCAGTTATATGAGCCAGGAATGTTGGTACAGTTCGCATTTACGTCACACTGATGAGTTTTATCCTTGCATTCGTCCAGGTCTAAAAAAAAGAAAAGAAAACAATACAAGCCACTAACCTCGTACATCGTATATAAACCTAGACATTCAACGCAAGAAAATAATCAATTTTGTAGCATGCTGATTGCTTCAGGGAAGACTGATTGTTTCACTCATTGCGAGAAGAGCAAACATATTCCCGGGGGGTACCCCCGATAATGGCTTTTACGGGGAAGTTTCACCCTAATTGCGAAAGGGGTACCTTTTCCAGACTTCAGGTGTATGAAAGGGTTAGGATTTCAATAGTTGAAGTATATGAGAGGGTAGGGAAATCTGTGTCATTTCGGTCTGTAAAAGGACCTAAAAGGGCCAACAGAAGGATTTTATGGCTGTGAAAAAGTCGAGAAAATTTCGTGGCCAGTTTTGTGATTTATTCACAGTTTGAAGACAGTACATTTACATGCAAAGTTCTAAACTAGGTATTTGAAAGAGGTACCATTTGTCAATGGAAGGTACTGGGTAAGGGAGGGGTACTTTTCCTCTCAAAAAATATTATATAGAAAGGTAAGGAGCTAGACCTAAAGGTAACCTGAGATCAGGCCCAATTTTAGCGGTTCTCATACATTCTCTCTAACGGCTACCGCTTTTCGTTTCGGCTTGCCTGCCGGAATGTTATTTTCAAAGCGATACGAAAATAGAGCCTGATCTCAGGTTAACCTCAAGGCGGAGCTTTCCAGGATAAAACTTTTCTAAGGAACCCCCCACCAGGGGGGGGAGGGGCACAAATGTTTTCTAACTCTGACAACGTTGATTATTTGTTATCAAGCAACATTCACTTGTTCTCTATTTCTGGGTAGGATACACTTTCGTTTTTCTAACCATCGCGAAGGATCTCGAAGCAACGGGCCACGGTGAGTTTCTAGTTTACTAGCTGCCTATTCCGTGTATGAGAGACGTAGACGTAGACGTATTTGCAGTTTGTTTCTGCTCGAAAAGTATTCTTTGTGGCGCAGTCAAGCGAAAACAGGACTGAATATGTCTGCGTTTGCTGGCCACATAATTACCTGTTTCGCAGAGTTCTCCCGTGTAACCAGACTGGCATTCGCAAAGAAACCCCTTATCCGTATATCCAAGGAAACACTTTGCATTGTTCAAGCAAGGTTTGTAGGCACAAATATTCTAGTGAAAATGAAAGCGTAATTTAGACTTCATAAAATTTTAATATTATATTGTGGACTTCGAGCAGTTCCCTTTTCAGTCTGTCGAATCGAGACTTGGCAGAGCTCGAGAGAACGAACCAGTCGAGAAGGAGGGTCTGAATGGAGTTTAATGCTTGGTGTTATTTTCCCATAATTTACTACTTCCCGCAAAAGGTTTGTAATTTTCATTGCCTCTATCTGGGAAAAAATTATTGTTTCAAAGAATCTTTACAGTTAGTGTTTAAATGCCTAAACTTTAACTATTTCATGTTACAAAGCCAAAAAATAAAGTGTTTAGTGTTATCTAGGTACCTTCATTCAGACCCTCGAGAAGGGAACTGGAGAGAGGCTTTTCCTTTTCTGTCTTTCCTCTTGCGCGTTTGCCTCGCTCGCTCGCTCGCTCACACGTAACATTCTCGCACGCGCGACAATCCTGAGAGACTGCAAGTAGTCAGTGCCCCCTATTACCATTCTCATCATTATTTTATATCTTCTTCATCGCCGCTCGACAGATCTTTGGCTAGACTTTGTAAAAGTCCGTTTTGGTTGGTTCCCCTTGTCTGGAGGGAAGACGGACAAGTGCAATCTTCGTGAGAGAACCGAAGACACGAGCGGTCACTATAACAGTTAACCGAAACAGGAAACCGCATATGAAAAATCTCTGACACCCAACGGTCGTCATCACTATCTTTTGATCGTCATTGTCATCATCACTTCCATAGCTAAAACTTCAGTTTTTGGGCTATGAACAGTTAAACGCTTACCACAAGATAATTCACAACCATTGCCGTCATTAATTTATTCCAGTGAAATTCGCCATACCTGTGTACCTTTATACGTCCAACGTTCTCTTCGTTTTAAATCATTAGGATGCTGTATGTGATCTGAGTTACACAACTCACAGACCCTCATATCATTAATTGCTGGACCAATGTTGATTGCCACGCACTCTCTCCGGTAAAGACATTCCGTTTCGCAAGATTTGCCTGCTCCAATGGAAAGGTTTAAAAAGGTGTGGCCTTGAAGATACATATAAAGGCCATACTCCCGATCAAAAAACTTCAAATACCGAATGTGGCCACAGGTATCTAAAAAAAAAAATAGCGATGTTAACGTCTATTTTATTTTATTTATTTTATTAGCTTTGCCCTGAAGAATACAGGAAAAAAAAAGACACTGAAGATATGCGAATACTAGTAATAATAACGTAAGAATACACTAATAATAACTTAAATATTTGGGCAGGGACACCGCAACAGCTAAAGCCAATAACTGCCGACCCAAAAAATAATAGGATATAAAAGTAGCAATTTAAATCACATGCAGCAGCTAATTTCTTGGTCTAAAAACCTGGCTGTGTTACGTTTCAAGCAAATACTTTTCAAGCTCCTTGGAGAGTCCGGGTCATAGTTTATTGCTAGAGCCCGCGAGTAATAACCGTAAAGAACAGATTTAAGTTCTCAAAAGCAACATTATCTAGGTCACGTCTAGTAATAAACAGGTTCCAGATTCTAGTGGTTCTAATGAAAAAAGATTTCTGAAAGGTAGAAGTCCTGCATTTTTTAGGCACAAGAGATTGAGAGCTCGTTACGGATATACGGGTCCTTCGCGCGCATTCGAGCACGAAGGGAACAGCAGACGGATCTAAGTGAGTCATATCATGTGTAGCCTTGTAAAAGTATACTAGATCTAGTAACTCGTGCCAGTAGCACACAGGAAGTAGGTTTACAGACATTAGTCTTTCTTTGTAAGAGATATTTGTTAAAAAAAGGCAAGCAAAGAATGAATTTGATGGCACGTCTTTGGATACTTTCGAGTTTAGAAATTAGTTCAATGCCTTGGGGCGCCCAGATCTGGGTTGCGTAGCCAAGATGAGCACGAACTAGCCCGAGGTATAATGTGCGCCTTACGGAAGTACTGTGAATAAACCTAGAGTTCCTCCTAACGAAACCTAACAACTTGTTTGCGCGTGCAGCTTGGTGAGAGACTTGGCGCGCCAAGTCAAGTCACAGTCCAAGGAGACGCCAAGGTCACGCTCTACGTCACAGGACTTGATGGTACTGCCGTTAACCTCGTAGCTCGTACAGATGGGCTTGCGCTTCCTCGTAATGGTCTGAAGCTTGCATTTCTTATCATTGAAGGTTAGGCCAGAGGCAGCGGACCATGAAGACAGATTATCCAGATCTTGTTGGAGAGCGGCGCCATCATCCTCGGACATCACTACCTTGTATACTTTAGTGTCATCTGCAAACACTGCCACTTTGCTATGAGGATAGAATCCGGAAGGTTGTTCACATATAACAAGAAGAGAGCAGGTCCGAGTATTGAACCCTGTGGGACTCCAGAGGTGACAAACACGTTGGCGCCTGCCACAGAGATACGCGTGAAACCATGTGAGCAGGTTCCCTCCGAGGCCAGTATCCCGCAGTTTTTCCATAAGGAGGTCATGTCTAACCTTATAAAAGGCTTTGGACATGTCTAAATACACACAATCTACTTGACCAGCTCTATCAAGAATAGCACCGATGTAATCTAGGGTCTCTAGTAAATTTGTGACACATGAGCGTCCACTCCGAAACCCGTGCTGACCGTCCGCAATCAGATCTTCTAATCGGTCATTGATGCGGTTCAAGACACAACGTTCGATGACTTTAGAAATAATACAAATTAGGGAGATAGGCCTATAGTTTTCAACATGATCTTTTTCATCCTTCTTCTAGACAGGCACTACATTGGCCAATTTCCACTCAGACGGTATGTAGCCTTCCCCCAGAGACCTGTTGAACAGCTTGCATCGTGATGGAGCAATAGTAGTGGCGGTTTCCTTTAGGATTCTAGCCGAGATCTCATCTGGACCAGTGACTTTGTTTGGGTCTAGTGATTTTAGGACAGCCTCAACTTCGCCGACGTGCAACACAATATCACTAAAGGGGGGTTCTGCGGCAGGGAATTTCCCTGCGCCGTATGTCCTCTTGAGGAACAGAGAACACTGAAGTGAAATAGTTATTAAAAATGTCTGCGATTTCTTCTGGGGTGTCAGCGGTTGCACGTAGGTTACCAGTCGCCATGGAGACACTTTGTGGTCTGTTGCGCGACTTTGAGCGAGTTGTTGATCCTAGCCAGAGACGTTTGGGATTGATGTTGAACTTGATGTTAGCAGACTCAAAGAACTCGTCCCTGCTTTCTTTGATCGCGCGCTTGACTTGTGAACGCAGAGTTTGAAATTTAATTTTTAGTGACTCCGACGGGTGCAATTTTAGTTTCCTGCGTACGGTTTCCTCTTTCTTGATAAGATTGATAACGGCACCTGTGAGCCAGGGCACAGGGTTTCGACCTCTCAATCGCTTGTTTGGAGTATTGTCTTTCACCGCAGCAAGAAATAGGTGTTTCCAGGTCTGCCAGCAGCTTTCAAGGTCGCCCTCACCCACCACACTTATAAGATTAACTGAACGCAGAGCGTCTCAACCACTTAGTCTTTTTTTAATATTCCACTACTAATTTCACCAACGTTAATTCAGAGAACAAGTTAAAAAACATCAATGCAGTCTTTCGTTCTCCCACGCTCCTCGACCGTGATTGTTTATAAATGAATAACCGATCCTTTGCAGACTGCTTGCTGGACAAAAACATAACACCACCACCACCACCACCAACAACAACAACAATAACAGGTTACCATGAATGTTAAGCAGCTAAATATTCCACAATGAAGTTTAAAAAACTTTGGAACTAAAATGGAGTATCTGTGAAATGATCAGAAGCTATCGATCGCCGGAGAGAGAACTGATGTGAGGTATGTTGGAAGCTTTTAGTTATTTTTCTTCTACTTTCAGACTTTTGCCTACCCCAGCGAGTTTTTGAATGAAAAAAGGGATTTTCCCCTAAAAATTTCGCCAGAAATAATAGCCTGCCATGTCGAAGCCGGTAGACAACCTACAGGAGCTTTCCCACCGACCGAAGTAAATAACAAAACGAAATAACTAATTAATAAGTTTCTTGAAGGATCACTAACTAGGAATTTAAATAAAATACTTCATGACAACCGTCAAACTGTTGTCGCTTAATTTCAGCCTTTCTTTTAGTTTATAATCTTTTATGCAGTGAGTAAATTGTTGCATTTCAAAGGGCAAGCATTGTCGTCTCCACCTCAACGTCAAATTGATGTAGTTGCACACTCGTTTAATTATTGATTTAAAGTTCCGTATAAGAGAAAGAGCCTATAAGGCCCTTAAACCATGTCGATCATCCTACCCCTTCTAAAATTCGACACCGAATTTCAAGTGATTTTTTTTAAAAACAGTTTTTAATTTCCAACTGATGTGGTTCTAGAAACACATCCCCCATCGCCCTTGGGCGGGCACAAAAATTGTAGGCTAATCTATGTTGCCGTACATGATCGTTTGTGTCGTAAGCTCAACAACGCAGCTGCATTTTTCTTGTCACTTTTTTCCCTTTCCTAGTTGAATATCATGCATAAAAATACGCGTCTAAAATTGCACTAGATATAGATTTTCTTCAAAGTTTGGTAATCGGTTAATTAACGTTTAAGGTTGGCCTCGGTGCAGTCTGGACCCAAAAGAATGTCTGATACTGATTCCAAGTAAGAATTGTAGGGTTTTTCTTCTGCTACGTCGGAAAGGTTCAGTTGAGTCATTGATTGTCCTCAAAAGAGAAAGGTTTGCGTGAATAACTAGAAGTCTGATTCATAAAAGTTCAAACAAAACTTTTCCTGTCATAGCTACGGCCGGTCTGTGTTTTTCTCTCATTAACCTCATCAGCTTGAGTCATGAACTTTTAAGATATTCGTTGTAGTTGTTCTATTTAAGTTCTCAACAATTTTCTTTCGTTATGGATGTAACAAATTTAGGGGTATGTGGTCAAACATTTTGAACTAAACGTTAATGCCTTTTAAATAAAAACATAAAAGTCATTTCAAAAAGACTTGTCCAGTGCCGTCAAAACCGTTATCAAGAATTTTGTTCCTGTTATATTGTAATCTAGCCCACTTTGGCTTTTTCTCAAGCTTATAGTTTTTGCTTTTAGGGTACTGCATGACATTGTAAGTAGTAGTATACTGTATCCACAACTTCAGCCAAAAATCATGGGACCTGAATCGTTCATTTTGCTTAGCACAGAGTCAGGTGTAGTCCTCTCCCATGTTGAGTTTCAGCTTTTTTTCGAATGGGAAGCAGCGAAGGTTATAAAATATTACACCTAGTGGCAAAACAAAAATGAAGGTGAATGTATAAGGTGTGTGCATATATTAACAGTTGGCTTTAGTCATACCTTGATTTGCACTAGCAATGCAGCTTAGCCAAGCTCCCCAGGAGAGGCAGGGCAAGAAGAGTGCTTGAACGGACAAGAAACAACCAGCCATGCCGGATGAATTTGCCAGAATGCTACCCTTCTCGACTTTCGTCTTAATTCAAAGCTGAGGTGTCAGTGGTATCCCACTGAGTTCAGTTTGACACGTTCTGATATCAGTTGTCGTGTTGATTAATTTTCCAAGTTAACAACAACAGCAAGCAAAATTAAAACCTGCTCGTTATTTTTTACTTCCCTTCAGCGTCAGTTTTATTTTTCAACTCTAATTGCCTTTAATGCAGCTAGCCACTATTTGCATTAAATTTCTTAACATCTGCCAAAACGGCCGTGCGTTTTGAAGCTTTCTTGTTAAATATCTCCCGAAAAAACTGAGAATTAAAATATATTTTTTAAAAAAATTATCATGTTTTAGTTTTTGTCATTGTACTCGGATTGTGCGTCTTGTTTAGTTGGAGTTTGAGCAGCATTATAATATGAGCAGAGTCAATTAATTTCAAAGTAACATTTTACCTAACTTCAATTTAGTGGATATTTTTAGTTTGGCATATTTTTAATAATATTTAAGAGCCGAATATCATTGCGATTGAAACTTTATCTTAGCTGCCAATTTTTGTTTTACTGTTTAATACGGATCTTTTGGAATAAAGCCGCTTTTTACTTTGAAACGTTTAGTGAGTTCTCTCCTTCAAAAAAAAGTTTATCGGCGTAATACATGCACTTGTTGGGTGCCTTTTATTAAATTTGAAATAACAAGAATATTACGCAATTCAAGGATCTGCCCTGATCTGATTACATGTACGTATCCTAGTTGCGCGCCCGTCTATATAGGAAAGTACTTACAGTTACAACATGCAGTTAGTATACCAGAAAAAATCTCGATTTGCTTGAACAGGGGCCACGAGGAATTCATGGACGATTACTATACCCTGCGAGCAGAGGCTACATCAATTTTTTTTTTGCAGTTAAAGTTAGTGTGTAGCAGTGCTTGTCGCTCGGCAGCTCAAACCGCGAAAATGTAGACGAATACAGAAATTTCCCGAAATTCTGTGCTGAAACTTGACTAGAATACGTGTGAAAAAATTCTCGAAACTCCGAGCTGAGGGTGTTTATATTTGTTTTGATCAACGCTATGTAATGATCAACCTGACTCACTGCATGGAATCTTGCGTTTCCCGCTTTTATTTCACCTATTGTATGTTTTATGTGTGAAAACGTTCAATATGAATCGGTGTATTTCAAAGAGCTTACACAAAGACTAAGACTACAATATGACCGACGAAATACAGAGCGGGGGCAGCTGTAGTGTCAACTATTACTAAACTGTTGTATTCCCCGTTAGGAGGAGTTATTTTAAATTACTAATTTTACTAAAAGAGAATATCTCTTAACTGTTGCATGAATATCGAGATCAAACTTGATCTTCGCGAAAGACAGCTGTTAACCAAACGTTAATAAATGCTTCAATGAAAACAACTGGCAAGTTTTGTGAACTTACAAATGTCTTGTTCAAATTCAGTCGACAATTAAACAGAACGTTTTAATAAAAGGTTTGTTTGACAAGTTTTAGGGAAGTTTACCATTTAAACTTTCTAGCATATTAACGGCAGTTTTGAGAAAATATATTGAAGCAATTAGCGCATTTTATTTCGGTTTATGACCACCCCTGTTCATTTAGAGACGAAAAATTTTTTCATGCAGAAGGTCCCTTTTATGATAGCTGCCGTAATATTAACGGTTTATGAATAAAACAAGCCCCCTCTTTAAATTATTAAAAATGAAAACTGCGCATAGCAAACAGCTGGCCGTCTCTAAAACGCATGTTAAAAATCGATTTAGTTGAATGTTGGAAAGTATTTAATCTTCTCTTAATTCGTAGATAGTTTACCGAGGTGTATGTCTATTATTTCGTTTTTCCTTCTTTCCTCTGTTTATGGCATTGCGTTTTTGGCCCTATGAAAGAGAACCCTGATTCCGGAATCCAGGAAATTTTTCCTGTGAAATCTGGAATCCTTGGCTTTGGAATCGGGAATACACCTCAAGGAATCCGGAATCCCACGAACGCGATTAGAATCCAGAATCCAAGTTCCACTGACACACTCTAAAATTAGGTGTGTTTCCCTAACACACCTTGTGAGTTCTCCAGCACATAAAGGTGTGTGGTGGTGACACACCTTTATGCTGTTTCATTTAAAAGTTCAGACTAACACACAAGAGTGTGCACACAAACACAGAAGGTGTGTAATTACAACACACCCTGTGATCATTCTAGAACTCACCCTAAATTGATGAGATGCAAATGTTCTTAAAATGGAGAAATCTGGCAGATCCACATAACACACCTTAAATGGCAACACATCTTCCCTATTTCAGGGCATCTTTGATACCAGACAAAGCTAATTGATGACATCAATGAAATCAACGAATAATCAATGACTATATAATTAATGAATAATCAGTTGATTGGTCATTGATTATTGCCAATGTTCAATGAGTAATCAATGAATAATCAACAGTCCACAAAATTTTCAGTCATTGATGGCACTGTTTAGTCATGGTCGACATAATCTTGTAGCTACACAAACCATTCCAAATCGAGGAAAAAAACAAATAAAAGCAACTTCTTCAAGGTATCTGTCACAGAGCAAACTTTACTTAGTCTATAACAATGGCATCTAAAAACATCAACCTCGTCACTTCAGTAGTGTGCTGATGTTGAACCAGACCTTGACAGTTCTCCCATCAAGGTTATTTCATCTTGAAAATTGTTCAAGTACTCTTTGCATAATACATATGCAGCATAATATATATTATTATCATTCGATGCAAACTTTTCTTCCTTTTCATTGGCTGAAAGCCCACCAAGTGACCTGCAAATAACTGCCTACAAATAATGGTCTGCTCATGCGCAATGTTGTCCAACTATGTTTGGCTGCAAATAATATTCTGCTCATGCGTAAACGAAACCATATTCATTAAAAAACAAACTTGGTGATCGAATGATAAAACAATTATTGAACTCGGTTATCGCAAAATATTGTGATTTGCCAGTGTCTCGCACATCAATTATTTGCCTCAGCCTTCAGCTTCGAAAAATAATTGATCTGCTCGCCACTGAAAAATCACGATATTTTGCTCAACCTCGTCCAATAATTGTTAAATATTGACAAATATCAATCATCAATTGTCATCAATTGAGCACACCAGGTATATGTGTAATCAATGAATAATTGATGGTTAATCCTGCTTGGTAGGTAATCGATGTGTAAATCAATAGCATCAATATCAATGACATTGATGTGCAATCAATTGGCCACAAAATTTTGGGTCATTGATTACCCATTGATAATCGCCACTAATCAATGACCAATCAGTTGATTACTCATTGATAAGCCTAAAAATCTTTCAGTAATCAGAATTTGAGACAATTACATGCAACGTACATACAGTTATATCGAACATACAGTCTTTATTAACTCTCATCCACTAAAGTACATCTTCAATACAACATGTGTCCTTCTCCACAATAAATTTCTTGCCATTCTTTTGAACAATATGCAATACTCCATACCATTGTAAGTCATGGCGCAAAACAACTGCTTTATGGTCAGTCCTCTCAACTTCATATGCCATGAAGTGATGGTGAAAAGAAAGAGTTGCAAGTTCTGTCAAAATAAAAAATTTCTCATCTTCCCAAACGATGATCTCATCTACTTGTCCATATACAGGATAGTCATTCTCCACATCATCCATTTCGCGTAGCCTCAAGACACATCCAGGTCTGTACTCAATACCATGAATCCCAACACGCTTTACCCTGAACATTAAAAGACGGCAATTAACATCTGTCACAATATCAGTCAAAGTATAAATCAAGGTAAATCAAGAGTGTTTGGAACATAGACAGAAAGAGGATTTGCAGGTGAAACACAAACTTACCTGCTTCCCACAAATCTCTCAGGGACATCACCCAACCCTGCAGCATCACTTATTAGCTGAGCCTGGGGATGCTGTTTTAGATCAATGCCATAGTCACCTATAAATAGTAAACAGCAAACATTTAACCTTCTGTTTACAATTTGATATTAATATTACAATATTAGAATTGAATCATCTAATTCTGAAAACCTGTGGTAATGGGATCCACTCACCTGGACCAACAACATCTCCTGCATACAGATATTTGGAGGTTGTATGTCCAGTTGATGTCAAAAGGTTCCAGCACATGTTCCTGAATAAAACAATCAAAACACAAGGATACGTTAACAATCCCCTAATAATTCAAATTTCAAGCTGTCACTTTTGTCTAGACTACGACTAGTCCCCATTTTTCCTCAGGGATAAAGAAAACATCCAGTTTCATTTCAGAAGCCTCTCCTCCCTTCCAAAAAATGTATAAATGTAAAAATAGTGTTTGTCAAGTCCTTAAGGTCCTGAAAATGTATTTAAGTTCTTGGTGCCATAGTTCAATGAAAATTCTGCCATGGTATATGACCAGTAACACTCTAGTGTATTTCAGAAAAAACTAATACACTTACCTTTGGTGACGAAATGACAGAGTTCTTGGAACGTTTTTAAAATTCTTAGAAATCACTCCCTTGAAAAAAGTGTGCTTGGCCTCAAATCGCATGGTCCAAATGTTCCGTGCTGGTCCAAACCTATGTTAAAAAGTGTAAAGTTTACTGAGGGAATAGTAAATATGTTGATTGAGTGAATACAAATATTGTTGAGCGCTGTATGAGCAAATAGGAATTAAGGAACACATTAAGTGTTCTTAAGAACAAGAAAAACAAGTAAGATTTAATTGACACTTAATTATAAGGTGAAATTAATGCTTACTACACTGCAGGAGACAAATAGGAAGCTAATAATGAATTCATAATCACCTGGCTATGTCATCTGGAATGTGGATAACATAGTGCATTTTGGGTATGATCGAGGCTTCAGGGTAGAGTCTTTTGAAGAGGGCATGGTGTTCCTCTATGAGAACCCGCAAGTATGGAACGTCATCTTTTCTGATGGCTGGAGCAGTACAGAGTTGGACAATATTCCACAAAGTCCGAAGGCAACGCCACTCCTCCTTCTCCACATCAACTTTGTCCCCAATTAATATAGGGACAAAGCGAAAAAGACACCACATCTGGGATGCTGTAACATTCAAAAGAAAAAGAAATACTGAAAATTCATGTCTGCGTCAATGACAACTATTGCCCTGCAAGCCCCTTTTCTAGTTAATAAATTTTAGAAGTATAAAAAGAATAACTATGCCAAATCAATTAAGCAGGTGGTCCTTTAAACTGACTTCGCTTCTGAGGAACAAAGACTGGAGTCATTGCATTAATGTCATAACGGAAGATTATTTTACAGATTTTAAATTTGATGCTATCTCCACCTCAACTGTGTGACATAGAAATAGTGACTTTGTATACAGCTGATTGTACTATTCTTACTAAAGTAAATATTGTAGAGATACTAGTTTCATAGAGGTCTTCCAAAGGGTGGTCTGGTGTCGCTTTGTTGTTCCTTTACAACTCTGTCTCTCGCTAGTTTTTTTTGCGGAAAAATGCTATCTATCTATCTATCTATCTATCTATCTATCTATCTATCTATCTATCTATCTATCTATC
Source organism: Porites lobata (assembly GCA_942486035.1). Classification (NCBI taxonomy): domain Eukaryota; kingdom Metazoa; phylum Cnidaria; class Anthozoa; order Scleractinia; family Poritidae; genus Porites; species Porites lobata. The sequence goes on from CALNXK010000352.1 coordinate 49,776, forward strand.
TATCTACTCGGTATTGAGCACTGCTTCTCTTGTGTAATGAAAAACATGTTAAGTATGATTATTAAATAATTGAAAGAAACTAACCACTCTGTTTTGATTTAGCATCCTCCAAAGCATTCAGTGTCTCCCTGGCAATAGGTGTTGGCTTGTCCCTGTTGTGCATATAGCCATAATTGAAGCTTTCCATTCGGTGGTTTAGCTCTTTGAGGGTCAAGCTTCGTTTGTCATCAATCAGCACCTTCAAAAAACGCTTGGTCTCATAAGGCACAACCCCCTCAAATAGAATGTGCATGATGTCTTCAGGGAAACACTGGCACACATCGAAGTTGGCAACCCTGTTCATCACACTGAGCCCATTAACTCCATATGTAGTTGAAAGGGCATCACGAACATGAGGTGCATTGTCTTGATCCTCAATCATTTCACAGATTCGCAAGTGATCGGTCAGGTTTCTTGCTTGAAATTCTTCTGTTCGAAACTGGAAAAAAAAATCATATCATGAGGAAACAGTGCTATCCTGAAATAACATAAAACAAGTCACCAGTTCTCTGAGAGCTTAGAATTTACATACAGTATGTACAGCATTCATGATCAGTTGCAATTAAAATGTCACGTTCAGGTTAAAATTATTTGAACCAAGTTTGATTTGAAATTTCCTTTGTTTGCTTTCATTATTATAAGGAGACAAAAAGAAATTACCTTTCTTCCAGTTTCTTCCTTTGTTCCCATGCAGTGTCTGCATATTCTAAGGGCTCCACCAACACCTTCTTTGAAACAGCTGACACAATTGCTACCCAGTGTATCACCAGTCCATAGTAGAAGGCCTCCTCGTAAGTACCTCTCTTGTCCATGAATCTTAAAGCAATGTCCTTGTTCCTTTTTACGTGGGAAGAAAGTCACCATGCAAGCAATAAGTTCAGATGTATGATATTTTATAACCCACCAATTAATTTTTGTGTGATTTTATTGGCTATTTTGGATCACAAAGCCAGTCTTTTCAAAATTTCTTCAATTTCAAACAGAAGAATCCAATCACAATTTCAATAAAATTAACTCAATGTCATTTGGAATCGTCATCAGATCACTTTTGTTTTCAACATTTTCAACTTTCAACTGTGTATAACGATATGAAAATTAATCGGAGGGTTATGAAATAATAAACCCCTTTATGACTTGCTTTATGTCCAGGGGTTTCATAAGTTTTGAAATAGCTGTCTGAGCTGACTAATGTAGGCCGGGTCCTGATGAAGTAGGCAGCAGTTAGAGGTAAATTTCTCACAAAGTAGGTGGTGGTAGCTGGCTTCTAATGAAAACACTGAAAGTCAGTTATTTAATGGATTCTTTCTTAAAATTATTTGTCATTTCAAAGGCCTTTCAAAGTGAGTAAGAATGGCATTTTCTTTTTGAAAGATCTGTACCAAATACACATATCTCCACTTTTGACCAGATGAAGAGTGAGAGATAAATGCACAGCTGCAATCCTTCTTGAAACAGACTTGAGACCCCTGTTACATGAACCTCATGTCTCCTTACTAGCTCATCTAGGCGAACAATGTGGGAAAATGAATCCTGCATGAAATAGACTAGGAAGAAGATCTTAAAAAAAACCAAACTCAGTTAATTTGAAAGGCTTTTCAAATAAGCAAACATACTTTTTATAGTTCATAGGCACTTCCCCTCTTAAGACAGACACCCAGGACCATGAAATGCTAATGAGGAAATTTCGTAGCTAGGCAGAGGCAACCTTAAGTTAGGGAATTTCCCTTGCGTTGGGTTAAAACCTTATTTATAATGAGTTTTTGTAGGGTGAAATTTTTTTGTTAACTAGTGTAATTTATTTCTGATTTTCTCAGGTTCGTTCTGAGCTGTGCCGCATACTTGACAAGAACTGTGTGAAAGGTGCAGAAGACCGTTTAGTGAGTGCTCTGAAAGTCACTCTGAGGCATAGCGACGAGAAATTGACAAACACGCAAGTTGTGGAAGCTGTACATGTCATACAACAGCGAACCAAAAGAAAAGGAAGCAATTCAGCAGTGTTAAAATTTCAACATGTAAGTAACATCTTTAAATAATTTATTTTGCATGGTTACCAAGCTTCCACATATTGTGATGTATTTTTATTTTACCATACCAGAAGTAATCGTAACAGCTTTGATACCGTGAGCTCAACATCATGCACACTATCACCTGTTTTATTGCTTTCAAGCATGTCATAACTTGTAGTTTTCTACTCAAGACACTGTTTCCTAAACATACAAATTTACATCAGGCCAATAATCTCTTCTTACTTCCATTATACATTTCAGCCGGCAACACCACCAGACAAGTTGTTCAAGGATAAGAAAGTGGAATTTTCGTTGGTGTGCACAGGAACAAGTGAGGAAGTAGAGCAAGTTTTTGTGTGTGGAGAGGACCAGGCTTTTTTCGAATGTGATTGTGAGCTGCCAAGAGCATTAGTTGATTTAATTGCAGCATATTATGTTTTTGATGTCAAATACCCCCAGTGTTTCTCAGGAGTTCTTTACTTTTTCCCAAGAGGTTGTATTACTGCAAGTTGATAGTGAATTTAAAGGAACCAAGTATGCCACCTTTATGGCGGAGTTTAAGAAGGAGAGCCAAAGAAAGTAATGTAAGGCATTAGTTGATTTAATTGTAGCATATAAGAGTGGTTTTCAATTGAGCGTCATAAAACCAAAACCAAAGTAATTACTCTGACCAATCACAAAAGTCGTAAACAGCACAATGAACCAATCAGAATATGAATTATTGCATGTAGCCGACTCCAAGCACGGGGAAATGCAAGTCGTGATTGGGTTTGGTTTTGTTTCTTAGTATTGCTTGAGAAAATGGTGCACGTTTTGTCAACCAACCACAGAGCAAAGTAATGCAAAACCTAAGCAAACAAGAATCACTTTTGACGCTCAGTTGAAACCGCTCTGTTTTTTTGTGTCAAATACCCCCAGTGTTTCTCAGAAGTTCTTTTTTTTGCCAGAGGTTGTATTACTGCAAGTTGATAACGAATTAAGGAACAAAGTGTGCCACCTTCATGGTGGAGTTTAAAAAGAGACCGAAAGACAGTAAAACAAGTTGCATTTGACATTTTTATGAATGTGAGACAAGTAAGAATATCGTTAAGTGCTTTTTGAAGGTAGTTCCCAGAAAACCCTATATCAATATTGGAGGACAGCAATAAATTCAAGTTTGCATAAGTACATGATTATTTATTAAACAATCTGTGGAATCAAGAAAACATCTCATGTATAATAGGCAAACTTAAGTAAGCTAATTCAGAATGTTTTAATTAAAAACAGTTGTTAATGTTAAAATTTGTTTTTAAAATGTTAATAAACTACTTCTGGACCATTGCTGATGTTTTTTGCCTTATGTAAATGTCAATTTATATTTTGGGGTACCTAGCAATGTGTTTTCTTAAGACACATCAAAAGATATGTTTGTTGGCACATCAAGATGTGTGACAAAACACATCTTTCTTGTGAACACACCTGAAAGTGTGTCAAATTTAGGACAAGCATGAAACACAAGTTAAGGTGTGTTGAGGGAACACACCAAGGTGTGTTTGGATAACTCACCGAGGTGTGTTTGGGTAACACATGAAAAGGAGTGCGTTTATTCTCACCTTTTTGTGTGTTCTTTTGAGGACAAAAATAGGTGTGTTGCAGTAACACACTTTGTTTTAGAGTGTGCAAACACGGGTTTTTCATACATTAAAACGGTGATTTTCGAGCGGTTTCTATAATGAGGGAGTAAAGCTGGGTCGCACGATCTTTCCGAAGGTTGATCGTCATATATCGGATAGGTCTTTGTGCCATTCTTCGTGGTAGTGTAAGCAGGTGTTTAGAGGCAGGCCGGAGCTGCATTTTCATGTCAACACGATAAATTAAACCGATCCGGTGCAGTGTGATAATAGCGTAAGACTAATAGTTGCCCGCTGTTATGTTCAATTCTCTTTTAGCTTAAAAACAGAAGAGACCTTCAAATTCTACGGCTATAGTCAAATTATACCGACTTGTTTTTTTCTCGGCCACTTCTGTTCACACACCACAACGGTGATTTCGACGCGATTCCTGTGACGAAGGGAAGCTAGGCTGCGCCGATCTCGAAAACGGACCTTCACATATCGGATAGGTTTTTAGCCATATTTGAATGTAGCATGACCACTTAGCAGGTCTTTCGCGGAAATAAATAGGAGAGAGAACTGGAACCCAAAGAAGCGGAAGTAAATATTCAGGACTGAGGACTGAAATTAAGAGCACCAAACCCATTCGGCCAACAACACTAACACGATGTTCGGTGTGTGAAAGACTTGTTGCCGTCCCGGACCGTTGCTGTTCATATTATACTGAATAGCTTTTCGTGGGACCGCGAACAGCTATTCGGTATAGGCCACAGAACTGAGACGACTTCGAACAGATGGAGATTTTCTCAATACTAAGCAGTGACTATTATTTAAAGTAGTGCGAGCGCGTGAACCAAAGGCATTTTGGCGGGGAAATGTGATAGCCGTCGTCATTCTTCAGTTTAGCTTGAATAATCCTAGTGCAGGGAACAGTTATCAAATTTTAGAGGTTTTAACATGGGGCTTAACCTCTTCAATAAAGACGAAAATGTGCTAATGTTTTTTGTAAAAAAGAGGTACAATAAAGCCTTTCCATGATGTCTATTTTTTGAGGATACGCGAAAAACCGTAAGTCAAATCTCGTCCTCGAATTTATGAAAGGTCTCTAATAAAAGAAATTCCACGGGCCAATGTAACGCAATACGCGTATGCTGCGAATAGTACACCCACCTCGGGCCGCGAGATAAATAAGGCAAGTGGATAAGCAAGGGCGGGAAACTTTTGTCTGATTGGCTCCTGGGAAATCGTTCTTGACTAGTACTAGCACATTTGTATGCCCGTCACGCATTGCAGACAAGTTAGCTTCACGCGAAATAGGATGAGATTAGCCAGCGCGCCCAACCAAAACTGCCATGCTACGCTGGCTAGGATGAGATGGTCTGATCTCTCTTGGTAGACATCGTTCTTCACGTGCTCCAACTGGCTTGTCCAGCTCCGAATTGTTTACAATGTCAAGCGCTAAGCTAAATTCCGTACTTGACGTTTTATCTTAGTTCCGATGGGAGAAAAAACTTCCAAGGATTCTTTAGTTATTGTTTTTGGTAAAAACTAAAAAAAAAACCGCACCTGAGTTGTCAGGGGCCAATAGTCTATACCACTTGACAGTTTTAAGCAGTACCCAGACAAGTGTTAAGTGAATTCGCGTTCTTTCAAACTACGTCGCGACTGTTTCAGCTCGCTCTGTATGTCAAAAGCGGCTCTCTTTAATTGGTTATTGAACTACAACAAAGGATCTTTTTCTTATGAAAATGCGTATGTCTGTTTTTTTTTTGTTTTCTGTTTCACTGTCAAACGATGACAGAGTTGAACGTTCACAGGTAAGTTTCAAACAAAACTGTGATTTTGCGTAGGTCAAGGCAGCCTCCAACGCAGGCGTTTTTAGGGGAGCTCGTATTTCGTCTACCAGGGTTCCAAGGCGGATCAGGAATATAACTAGCGAGGAACTAATAGGATACAAAAGCCTAACTACTTCTGAAAAACCTGGGTCTTCATCAAAGGAAACAGTAGTTCAACAACTGTCATCCCTGAGTCAAATTTGTAGTGATCCTGTTGTAGGAGTCTTGATATTAAAAAAATTGCTTTTTGCTCACTTCTTGGAGTACCTCTCAATTGCACATATTAGTTTTGAAAAGGGAATATTGTTATGGCAGTCCAGTCTAGTGATATTTAATCTTGAAAAACTGTTAGCTGTTAGCCAGAGCAGTTTTTGAAGCCTTCATGTACTTCAATCTTTTATTTGCCTATGCATGCCTTCTTTTGTGCTGGCTGTATTATTTTCCCTTGAGTAGTACTGTTATAAACAGTAATAATCATTGGACAAAGTTTGGTGGTATCCGGAATAAACAAGGTCGAGGTAAGTGTTGTCAGCCAAACTGAAGGCTGATGCTGATAACACTTACTGAGACCTTGATTATTCAGGATTATCACAAGAACCAAATCTAAAAATTGTGTTGAAAAAAATAATGACAAACACACTATCGCAAAGAACCTGAATTGATGTTGTTCTTGGAAATTATGGATTGCACGCGAAACCTACAGATTAGTCAGGTATGTGCTAGCAGATAACTAGCTGATCTGTTGGTTGCCCTGGTTTCCAAAATTAGCTGTAGGCTCTTAACCAATCAGAGGACAGATAGTGAGTACAATGTAAAATGGAAGCGGTTATCAGTACGTCTCAAGCCCAGTTTGGTGACCAGTTCATACATGTAGGTCCTAGTGGCTGAATTTGGGTAAATTTTCGTGACACGCCTCCCTTTATATTATGTTGGCTCATGCATTGTTGCATTTTTTTGGAGTGTACAAAATCATTATGGTGAAGCAATGCGGTCACCCTTCCTCCTGGCTGGGTGGGTCAATCTTCAAGCGAGGCCAACTTTTTGTTTCTCACGTGCTAAACAGTTCACCACATTTTGTAAGGAAATGTCCCTTCTACCCATGACAACTTGTCTCCATATAAATGGGGCCTTGGGAAAAGAGCAGCTGCTTGGGTGTCACCCAGCTGCATCACAACCTTGCATCAACTGAACTGAACAACCGTCAGATAGCCTGAGAAAACAGCTGACTTTTTTCAACACTACCACTGGTTTCCCTGTGAAATGACGTCTGAGAAATGACTGCAGAAATTTCATACTGTTGAGGTGCCTGGGTAGTGCTTCTGATTGGTCATAAGTGAAGGGAAAATTGCAGTCAGAAGCACTACTCAGATCTGGGTAGACTCACGACGTCGCCAGTATGAAATTTCTGCAGTCATTTTCAAACGTCATTTTGCGGAGAAACTAGTGTTGGCGTCACCAAATTTTGGCTGCTTTCTTCAAGTGACCATTGAGATTGTTGTCGCAATCAAAATCTCGACGATAGCAACCAAGGAAAAGGTCTCGACTTACACTGGATTCCACAACACTAGACAACTTGGGTTTACTACCATGCACAGAACTCAGTTTAATTTTAAAGTTTCAAAGTCAGTTGGTTAAACAACTGACGGCGAAGAACGTACAATAATGAACAAAAGCTACAACCGAAAGTTACTTTATACTTAGGCTGGTTTAAAGCAGCAGCAAGCTAATCATAAGTACCTTTTGTTACCTAATTAACAAGCATAATTTATAACAGTTGACCTGCACCATTCTAAAGCAGCTCTGTGACTGGTCTGCCATGAGCACTTCTGTTTCGAATGTTTGTCCTTCCTTGGAGCGGAGGGCAAGTGCCCGAAATCTGGGCGGATATACCATTATGGTCCCTGCTCCAAACACCAGCTTTTAAAGTGTCTTTTCGGTGGTGACTTGATTTTATAAACTCAATGGATGAAACTCTTTTTTTGTGAGTTGGTCTCTCTCACCGATGCAGTACCACAGATTGTGTTGAAACCATAAATTCATTCAACCACATTATCATTTTAAACTGAACCAACGAATCACAGAGATGCGCATTTTCATGCCCGTTTTATGAGGAAAAAACATTTCTTTGAACTCGATAACCAACCAAAGGGCCGCTTTGGATTTGTGCAGGGCATCGCCTGAATGCATTTTCTTAGTCATTTGGTATAAAATAAAAAGGCATAACACTATTTATATAAGCCGTTCACAAAAGTGTTGATGCACACACGCGCGAGTCCACCTGGTCTCGATTTCTTCGATCCTTTCCAGCAGTCTGCGCTAGGTCCGTGCGTGATTTAATGCCTGTTGCCGAAATGAAGGAATGTTCATGTCTCCCCGCATTGCTGAAGTCCCTTATTAAACTCTCCACCTGGCGGACATTTGCGTGTGTACTGACTCTTACAAAAAACGCAGTCATAGGCCACTTACGAGTTCCAAAAACCCTCACTTTCAAAATGAGGCCAAGTGCACAACTTTTCTTGTGAAAATGAGTGTTATTTGCATAATTCATTTCCATATCAAAGACTGAGCACTTAACCTCGTTTTTATACAGAGGCCCAGGTAACTCAGAAATTAAATGGCCTGTTGCGAACTACAAACCTTGAATTACCTTTATTAAAATGCCTACAAAATTTCCTATGACATTATGCAATATACGTAGCTAAGAAATATTGTATAGTAATGAACAAGTTTCAAAGTGTCGAAGCTTCAACTCTTAGGCTCATTGGGGGTGCAAGATTCCATTTTGTTCTTTGCTTTTTTCCATTCTAATTTTTCTCAAACAGGAACTGAGCCTGAAAGCTGAAGCAAACGACACTGCAAATTCCAACTATAAAATGGAAACAAATTTATCGTAGTGCTGGTTGTACATCACAACCGGCTATGAGGCTGACCGGTTGACTATTTGCATACCGTAATTGTTCGAATAAGCGCCCGCCTCGAATGAGCGCCAATCCTAAAGGCAGAAAAAGTTATTAAGTGCCCAACCTCGAATAAGCGCCCACCACCTAACATCCATCCAGCAAGCTGTATCTGCTTCTCGGCCACCTAACCCATTTGCCGGCTTTACGATGTGCGACATCCAGGAGATAGCACCAGAGAACTCACTTACTGACTTCCCTAAAGACGTAGTTTTCTTCAGAGTAGTTTACAGAAACCTTGCTTTGATGTTGTTTTGTTGCAAAATAAACATTACTACAGTTGCTGAAAATGGTGAAAATTTGATAAGCGGTCAGGGCGGTTAATCGAATAAATACGGTACACCTTTTTCATGTTTAGGTCAAGATGACGAGATTGTTGGGGACCCTCCATATAAAAACGCCTAATTTTGAGCTGAGACTGAGCCAAGACTAAACTTGCTTATTTTTTAGGCGAATTGAGCCTCAGAACGTTCTTAGGATGTTTTTAAATTACATGTTGTAAACATTAACGAAATTCTCTTATCTAGTAAAACCATCTGTTATCAAAAGAGAATTAAACTAATGAGTGTTAATTGTCAGTCACCTAACATGCCGTAAAGCTGGAGGCAAATTCCAACTATAAAATGGAAACTAAATTTATCTTAGCACTGGCTGTACATCCCAACCAGCTGTGAGGCTGACCGGTTGGCTATTTACATACACTTTTTTATATAGAGAGGGTCCCCAACAGATTTTTCAGATGCGGGATTTCCTTAAAAGTTGCAGGACGGGATTCAGGATTTTAAAGCAAAATGCATGGGGGCGAGATATATTCAGGATGTGGGATGCCAATAGACCTATTCGGTTAACTCAATGTTGTACCCAATTCAAACCCTTTGGGAATAAAACGTTTTGTTTCAGGAATTTCCATATCATATAAATGTGAAAGCCACATTATAATGCAAATACAATACACAAAGAATCTTATCCCCGGTAGATTTGAATTGGGTACAACATTGAGTTAGCCGAATAGGTCTATAATGACCGTTGGGATTACGGGATTGAGCGAAAATTTGGATCAGGTTGACGAGATTGAATGGTGACCCTCTATATAAGAACGCCTAACCATAACTTAGCCTTACTTAAGGTAAGTGGTTGTTTGCCTCTAGGAAAACCAAAATAAACCCAGTGACAGATCCAGAGGGAGGGGACTTTTGACTTAACGAAATTGACGAAACCTGGACAAAGCTATTTTATCACTTAACTCAAGAGACGAATGCCACAAAGCTGGGCACTGCACGAAGAATATCACGTATCATGGCAGCTAGGTTCTTTGCAGTAGAAAGGAATGTGTAACGGTTTGGAATGATGTACTAACGAAGTAAGTTATTGGCTTCAACAGTGTGCACAACTTGGTCCCCCGTTATTAAAATTTTCTGGATCCGCTCCTGAAATCAATCATAGAGTGGCGAGTGCACGCTTTCCCACTTTGCACTGGTTGCACGTGTCAGAAATCATTGTAAGTTTCTGATGTGTTCCTCTGTCCTTAGAGCTTTTTGAGTTCTTTGTGCCCGCCGTGATAACATAACAAATACAAGAGAGAACTGAATGAAATGCTGACATTTTTAAAATCCTTGATATATTTGCGGGTGATATAACTCAGGGGCACTTAACGACTGTTTTATGTAAAATATCTGTTCGGAGAAGCAAATATTGCCAAGAATTTTCTATCTCTTGATGACGCCTAAAACTTTCCAGATGACCGTTCCATTCATGTACAATTTTCGTAGCTTATCTCATTAATTCCCTACGATTTCCTGAAGTTCAAGTTTCGCATTTTACTTCCCAAGCAGGTTATTTTTCGCAGAAAAACTAAACCTAACATTTTTGGATTCAAAAATGTGATGGAGAGAGGAATTAGAAAATGCCTCATTTTCGTAATACGTCCAATTTCATCTAAAATTTTTGGGAAAATATACTCAAGCCCTTGTAATTTCGAAAAGACTCAAGTTCCCCCAGGATGACCGAACAGATACAAATTCTTCAGCTCCACTTAAAATGCTTCTGAACGGTACTCGGGATAGCCTAAAAGTGTTTTCAATGTATTTAGGGGGAAACCGTCGCTGGGTGCCCCTGATAACTGTCTACTGAAAGGCGCACCAATACTCGGGTATATGTAAGCTACTGGAATGTTCGATACGATATCAATATAGTGTCATTCTCAAGTATCGATACGTACTCTTCAGGGAAATCTGGTTTGGTATAGGTACGCCTTTCAAAATTGCTTTTACCTTTTATTTTATAGCTGGCGAATCAGAGCTGCTAATAAAAAAAAAACACTCTCTCTCATTTCTTCAATGAGGCTTTTCTATCACCGTTATCTGATAATAGTAAGCTGCAGCTCTGTTTCTCTTGGCGTGTTATCTGTACTAGTGTTACGATTAATGTTACCTGTCTTACAGAGACCCTCAAGAGAAAGAAAAAGGCTTAGTCCGCGGCGGACGGATAAGGGCGCAAGAGATGATGGGAAGTAAAGAAGAGGGAAAACTGGATCGAAGAACGCCGGAGGAGCTCAAATAGGCCATTTGTACGATGATGTCATTTTACTACTACGACCAGAATCCTTTTCGTTTTCCCTTTCATATTTTAATTTGGTAATCCCAGCGAGGTTTACATAACAAAAGCCCTAATTTGCACAAGAAAGCAAAGTCCTGAAGGATTTTGGTCGTAGTAGTAAAATGGCATCATCATTTAAATGGGCTATTGCGTTATATTAAAGTCATATCGTCATAAACAAACAAAAAACAACAATGAAAAGCACCAAGTCAAAAGCTCAGGATACAGTTCTTTAAGTGGTTGTTTCATAGAATACTTCGATATCTGTTGGCGTGAAACTGTAGCTTCCAGCATAGAAATTACACCTAGAACCATATAAAGAATACCCTGGAGGGAGGGGGTATCTATAGCCACAATAAGTATAAGAATCCTGGTTACTAGTAGCGTTGTTTGATATGACAATATCACCAAAGCCAAATCTTGGTCCAAATGAACCAAACGATGATGTAGCCCAGTACCGACAGTGCTTATCTAGCTTGACTCGCAGCTTAACAGGATTGTACACAGCGTGTCGTCCAGAACCATTGTTATTGGTCAATGAGTAGATAAAAGCTTTACTTGAATATCCAGGCGTAAAACTTCCAGCTGGGAGATAATGAAGACATTTTACAATTCTCACAAACCTTACTAAAGGCGCTCACAAAAAATGAACTTCTAGGAATATTCAGTGAATCGGACTTCAGTTTAAAATAGTGAGTGCAAGTCCAGCTTGACATACAAACATCCCTAGACAACCTATTCATAAACGCATTTTTAAAATTTGCTGTATTTGTATAAATTTTTCAAAGTTCCTAAAAAAGTGTCATGAGCCACACATCCATTTGTTGCCTTGCTGAGTTACAGTAATGACATTGTATTGACTTTGACAATTTGAAAATTAGTGGGGGAGGAGAAAATTATTTTAGAAAATTAGGCAGTTTTAGTGGAGTAACAAATTGCTATGAGCAGAAAGAGAACTCTCCCTAAACTGGATTCCCTCAGTGTTAGTAGCAAAGAGCGCGGTACAAGCTAGAATGTATAACGTAATATCATAACTGAATTCAGAAAAGGGATTTATGCAAACTAGAATCGTAACTGAATTCAGATCTATCGAATTATGACAGAGCCTGAAACCTAATTGAAGTCCATACAGATGACAGACAGTATCACACATGCATCTGATACTTTTTTTTTTTAGCCTCTGCATGGCTGAACCACTTGATTCGGTGTTTCGTTCTGTTTTTAAAGTAATTTTGCTCATAAATGTTCACGGATGTAACTACCTTGATTTTTACACGGGAAAATTTTCCTTTTTATCCTTCTGATTACCTTGACCCGGGGGGTAGTTGGTAGTTCTTAAGCCACACTTTGCTTCATTAAAAAGAGTCCGTAGTTCATAGTTACAGAGCTTTAAAGATAATTCAGTAAAATTAGGCTGGGACCAGAGGCGTCCTCTCCTTTCCAGTGGCCCCTTAATGGGTTTTGTAAGGAGAGGGCGAAACCAAATTTTGCAAGATTTTGTTTATGGATGTTGTGATTTAAACCTGAAATCAACGATAAAAAAGTAACTTGACGTTTCGATGGTTTCTTGTCATCATTATCAAAAGATAAGAAATTAACATGATTCCTGGAAATATATATTATCTTTGATAATGATGACATGAAGACAAGTTTCTTTTTTATCATTGACTTATGTTTTAAAATGTATTTCAAAATCGATTCTTATAAGATTTAAACCTGACCGGGATAATTTAATTTAAATTGTGAATTAGAGAAAAACATACTTCTGGTAGTTGTATTCAAGTGACGCCATAATGAAAATGGCCAATTCTGATTGCTGAGGAATAATTTTCTCGCCTTGAATTGTACGTAACCAAAACTCAAGCCAAACGCCGCTGTAATACTTTACCGTTCTTCGTTGTTAGCAAACAAAAAAAATGTACATGTAAATGTACTCACGCGGTGGGCTTTCCCAGGATACGCCACTGTATCCACCAAATATGAAACTGCCGACTTGAATTATGGTTACAGTGGGTCCCTTGTCATCACAGTTGCCGTGGAACGTAGACGCTGCCCAGCCGTCCTCTTTAGCGTGCCAACACCTCACAAACCTATTACGGACTGAGCTATTGATCACGGGCTCCAAAAACGACCTCAAATTCTCCAAATACCTACTGTCGTTGCCAAGAATAGTTGATGCATCAAAACCACCTTTGAAAAAGAAAAGACATCTCTGGTTCTTATCTTTGGTATTAGCGCCAGCGGCACTAAGCGGCACTCAGCGTAGTTGTACACGGATAGTCATGCCAAAGGTATATGAGACTCTCTTTGGGCGAAGTCGCGACGATCGCGGCTATTGATGAAACAACGATCTTAGAGTTAAAGACCCCGTCCACACTTATCCGGATATTTTTGAATCCGCAACTTTATTTGCGCATTTGGCTTCCTTCCACACTTATCCAGTGAATCATTTGTTATTCAGTAACGTCACAAGATCGAGCCCAGTTCGTTACCGTGAATATTCAAGACGGTGCCCAGCGCAATGTCACACACTTCTTTACTTTTTGTACTTCAGTTTCAAGTCTTATAACGTGTGTGTAGTTAAACCTTGCTATCATTACTGTAAACTTCAATAATGCCAACAGCGGCTCGACATTTTGAAGCTTCTTTCCATGTAGGACGGACGAAACGAAAACGAAACGGAATAGTGCTTGATGGGACAATTTTCTCAGTGAAACATTTACTGAAGAAGATTGGCGATAACATTTTTGCAAGAGCCGAAGATCGCTTTGCCAATTAACTGAGAGTGGATACGTGTGGACAGGCAAATTCGATTTGAATACGGATTCGTGTAGACGTGAAAATTTTTGAATCCCGAAAGAAAAATTTGCGGATTAAAATTATCCAGATACGTGTGGACGAGGCCTTAAACGTCGCGGCGAAGATAGTATTGCCTTTTCGATAAAGTTTGACAACGTTGCTCCAGCGACAATGGCATGGGGAATTTTTTTTCAAAATGTGCGCTGCACGTTCAGGTTTTTTTCTGTTTATCAGTCAATACTATTGCATACTTTTTTTTATTTTCTCGTTTCCTTCGCCGTCATCGTGGTTGTTCCAACTCGCCAGTAGCGTTACCACGCAAAACAACTCTTGATATGCGATGATTTCGTTGAAAAGCTGGCGATTGATGGGAAATTAAAAGGGCGACGAAAACGACGTCCGCGGTTACTCGCCAGTAGAGAGGCTCGTATATGAAAACAGTTAAATTTACTACCATGAATGCTTGCTATAACTCTTACTAAGTTAACTACGGTTCATTTGCCATCAAGAATCCTCCTTGTGAGCTTGAGCTCTGCGTTTAGGTTCACCACTTTTTTTGCATATATGCGGCCACTATAATCGAAAAGTGCTCTACAGGAAGAGAGCTTGTAATCTTTGCCGGGTATATTACGAACAAATAGACCAATTCCGAATTGCCCTAAGCCTCTGTTTCAAGGCGAGGCTAAGTTGCTCTCCAACAACTTTTTCCATACAAATCTTCTTATTTTTCAAAAAAATCCAGACTGTCATAAAATCTCATTCTTGAATGATGGGGGCCTGGCACGACAATTTACCCGCGCCGTTTAGATTCTCTCGACTATCTCCCAGTTGGCCTGCTTACTCTGTTGGTTAGAGCGTTGCACCGGTATCGCATAGGTCAAGAGTTCGAATCCGGTACAAGCTTGAATTGTTTTCAGGCCTTTCTTTTCGCAACTGCATTAGTCATTATAATAATTTGATTACCAAGAGTAAGGGTGGATTTCCACTGTCGCGTAATTTTCACGTGCGTGTAAACGCACGTAAATTTTACTCGCGTAAATAAAATAGAGACAAGGTACGAAGCCGTGTTGCACTTAAACGTGAAGTTGGACGAGGTTTCACTTTTACGCGCGATCCTTCATATATTGCCTCTCTTTTAACTGGTAAATTTTTCCTCTCGTACGCACGTAAAAATTACGCGACAGGGGGCCTAAAGTAAAGGGCCTAAAGTAGTTGCTGTCTTCGCTAAACGTCAATAGGATCCCAAGACGCACTACCAACTAAGCCATCAACCCCCATTCCCCTGCAACCTTCACTCGCATCATTTTATATTTCTTGGCTTAATTCACTCACTTATATTAATGTACTTTTTCCCCTCATCTCCATAATATGGTGCATATGTTTGGTTGCAAACACAGCTATAGGATCCAATGGTGTTTGTACAGTTCAAGGCACTAGCGTCGCAGCCATGTAAGTTGTCAGCACATTCATCTACATCTGAAAAAATAAAATGCAAGAACTACACATAAACCTACCTCCTACATTGAAATCACAGAAATCAAAGACAGCTTCCGTAAGATCGCTGAGATCGAGCGCTTAGTGCTGTAACAGGTGACCTGATCTTGGCTTTTTAAGTGTAAGTGTAACTAGGGAAAGAGTATTAAAGGGACTACTACCAAGGCGTGTCAATAACAATGACCGAGACCCTGTACAGCCCCCGAAATGATCCCGACCCCGAAATGATCCCCAACCCTGAAATGATCCCCAAATCGACCCCGAAATGATTCCCATTTCTCTTCACGTCGACCCCGAAATTTCAATTCGGGGTCGATTTGGGGATCCTTTCAGGGTTGGGGATCATTTCGAGGTCGGGATCATTTCGGGAGCTGTAGATCAGGTTTTATGAGCCCGCGAGACTGAGCAGCCCACCCAAACCCTTGTTTTTACTAAAACCGCTGGACGCCACAACCTGAGGGACAGTCAACCTGGGGTCAATTTAATAAAACTTTTACACGTGGAATTTACAAGTGCAGCCATTGTTTTAGAGTCTGAGAACAAAAGCTACACTTGTAAATTACGCGTGAAAAAGTTTTATCAAATTGACCCCAGCGCTGGTTGAGGTCATTGTTATCTAAGGTCTTCCCAAATTTTTACCTTTACAAATGCTCCCATTGCCTGTGTAGCCACTCCTGCACATGCAGTTGTAAGAGCCAGCTGTGTTTATACAATCCGCATTTTTGTGGCAATCATGGCTTCCCTTTTCGCATTCATCGATGTCTGAATAAGAAAAAATAAGAAATGAATATCATTGAAGTCTTATCATGACATTTATCAGCAAGTTTTACCTTTACAAATGCTCCCATTGCCTTGGTAGCCAGGCCTGCACATGCAGTTGTAAGAGCCAGGAATGTTGGTACAGTTGGCATTTATGTGACAATCATGACTTCCATCCTTGCATTCATCAATTTCTGGAGGAAGTAGAAAATATTAACACAGGAAGAAATAATAGAATTAATTTGTTTTAAAGCTTACCTAAAGATACACAAAAGAAGTATTTAAACTATCTTTAATTTATTTACTAAAGACATGAAATACACTTTTCATAGACTTTAAGGTGAAAATTAAAGGCTAACTTATGAACCATTTCATAACCGCTTTAAGTTAAGAAGAAAGGTAACTGAAAGGTTCATTTCATAAACTTTAGGAACTGCTCCTAAAGCGTTCTAAAGTAACATTTAATTAATCTTTTGTGTCAACTTTAGTATAGCTTTAATTTTTCAAAAATGCTTAGTGGTATATCTTTGCTTTGCCTTTAATTCTACTTTAATGTAGTATTAAAGACTCATGTCATCTTTAATTTGTCTTTAATTCTATTTTAATGTTTTATAAAAGCCCCAAGTCATCTTTAATTTGTCTTTAATTCTATTTTAATGTTTGATAAAGGCACCAGGTCATCTTTAATTTGCCTTTAATTCCATTTTAATGTTTCATAATACTCCGCGTTTGTCATCTTTAATGTGCCTTCAATTCGATCTATTTTAATGTTCATTAAAAGCCCCAAAGAAGAGAATAAGATAAAGGGATTAAAACTGGGGTGTCTCAGCTTGTCGGAGAAAAATATCATAAGTTGAACACTGGAATCCATGACTGCATGGTTCCTCTTAAAGAAATAAATAAATACAGTGAAACAAACAAAATCTACTTTAAAATCAGTTTATTGTCAATAATGTCTAATTCTTATTTTGAAATTATTCACTGCCTACTTTAATGGAAAAACCACTTTGTGGTGAAAAAAAAGAAATAGACCAAGGACCACAACTTCAAAAAGTTAAAAGTACATCTTTATCAAATAGGTTTGATGATCGTTAATTTATAAAATAAATTCACAACACTGTTCATTGTCAACTTATGAAGATAGTCCTGCAATCACACAGATGAAGTGGTTGAAGAATCAAGATCTGATGCTTGAGCATTAAGGGACCATTCACGAATTTCAGGAGGGTCACGTTCTGACGGCTCCTTACAGTTCTAGGCACAATCCTGTCACGTGCCCTCTTAGCCTCTTGTTATACTTTTTATCAAGCTGCTTTTTGATTTTTCGCAGAGCTGTGCTCTCCCAAGGGAGCTTTTTGATCTTATAACTGGTTAGTGCCTCCTTGCCATCTTCGTCAGCTTTATAACAGCTATCCTTGCTGCTCATTGTCTCCATCACCAGGACCTCTTCTTCCATTCTCATGGTTGTCGCCCCATTTCACCATGTCAAAGGCAGCTGTCCTCCTTGTTAACTTCTAAAAGAAAGAGACGGAATAAGAGTAGGTGGTGGGCCAGAACTCATTACAATACAATCCAACTGATTCCACCATTGGATATGTAACAAAAGAGTATAATTAGATGAGACTTAAACAATATCCAGACTAATCTCTCTTATTATTCTGTACATCACAAAAATTAAATCTTATAATAAATTGTTGTTTTTTGAATGAAAAGATATGGTCAGTAGATATGTTATTTACTGCCTTTTCAGAGATAACAAGCCACTTAAACCAACTAAGCATCCAAGGTTTACATCAGGTTACTCTAAGAAATCATGCAACATGTGTGTCCTCCTTTCATGATCTTCATATTTTTCAGAATTTTTCAGTCTTCTAGTCTCATTTAATGACTGAAAATATCTTTGTAGAGCAGCTGTTGTAATGGTAAAGTAAGGTGTCTAGCATTAGCTCAGGCTTACATCAGTACAGGGGACTGTATTCTAGGAAATGATGTATTGTAGGGGAACCAATTACTCTAACTTATAAAATTCAGGGTGCCCAGCAAATAAAACAATTAAGATTTTCTTCTTTGCTTAAGGACAAAGGTAATTCATCACTTATAAACACTGTGGCCAACCTGTCAATGTTTTACAAATGATATGAAGCTACCACTGGATGGTTAAAATCTTAATTGATGTTATATTTATATTATATCACGTGATCTGTTCCAAAATTAAAATAAACAGGAGATGGCCTAAATTTGTCCGACTTTAATGATGTGTGACTATTATACATATGAATACAGGTAAATTTACATTAAGCAGTCCCACTTTCAGGCTGTTTAAATGGTCACTTCTTAAAACAATTAGCATACCGCTGCACTAAATGAAATTGTGCATTCCTTGTAATGAAGTGTTTTATTGTTGACTTTTTTTCTCTCTTCATCTGGAGGAATGGAAAACTCCTTGAGGTAAGGATTAATCCCTCGCTACTCTCACTCACTACTGTATCTTTGTAGTGTTTTTGTTAATGTCCCTTAAAGCGTTTTGAACCTGTATTAAATGGGTCAAACTAACCCGTCATTTTGCCCCTTCCCAAAGGGTGACCACAGCAATTATAAAGGTTGGACTGTGAATTGCCTTATGTGAATGACAGTGTACCTTCCATCGCGGCCCTTGTCTATGGACACCTTTCCTCTCCTCCATGTTGGTGTAACACTTGGGCCATTACTCTTTGGAAGATAGTAGCGTTGTTGTCAGAGCTTACTCTAAAAAGATATATCACCAAAGCAAAGTCACTTTCTTGATCTTTGATACATATTGTCTCTTTGGCAGTTATCAGGTACATATTATTGGCATCAATGTTCAATGACACTGGCATTTTGAACTTCTGAAGGAAATTCTTTTTAACCCTTTAACCCCTAGCAGCGACCAGCATCAAATTTATCCTTACAGTATCATAGACAAATCAAACAGAATAAACTAAAATGATCACCAATGAACAGAGAACAGTGTAAAGAATATGCAAGTTGATTTTTGGGGTTAAAGGGTTAATCTACAAAAAAGGCAGGTGAAAAACTAGAGCTAAATTGGGTTGGGAGGCATAATACAATGGGTACTATTGTCATTCATGAGGTGGAGGTGTTCACTGTTGAACCTTCCAAGTTCTGTAGTGGCTTCCAAAGAAACATCCTGAGGTACTAATAAATCCTCCTGTCATTACTATTTCAGTTGGCTTTTATTTTATACTACGTGTAATTGACCTGTTCCAAATCTGCGTAGATTCCCTCCAGGTGTGGCCTACCATTGATGTATGTGCAGTAATTTACTTTCTCTTCAAATTAGAACTTACTTGGTTTTTTAAGTGAAGCTAAGACCTGTTTGGTAGTTAAATTAAAATTTGATAGATGTTTATTATACTTACTCTTCATCAAGGTAGAAGCCGTGAAAGTCTTCCTTTTTAGAAAGGACCTTGTATATTTGCCTTAGTGTTCTCTATAAATGAAAGAAATCACATCCCTTTCTCAGTTTGACAATAATATGCTGGTCAAAAGACATCCCAGGTTATGACTCTCGGGGACAGGAGCCAGAATTTAGCATTAAAAATTCAGCTGTCTGCTTTGGTTTCGTTTTGATGTCATTTATGTCTCACTCAAGAAACAGGTGGCTTGAAAAAATTAACTCCTGCAATGCAAAAAAAAAAATGACGTTCCACGCTTATTGTCAGTTATTGTCACCACCTCATATGCCCATGTAATCGTACAGTAATTTATTACATGCATACATTTTTTGTGGCGGCCGAGGTAGAAAATACAAATGAAATCTTCCTTAATCTTGTTACACAAATTTCTTCCTTGTGTATTAAAACCGTGCAGGTTTTTTTCTCAAACAAAGAAATAAGTAAAATGAAATAAAAGTGACCTATTCAGCCTAAAGTGTCACGAGTGTCGTGTATCTGACCGAACGATAGTAATTTATGCAAGATTTGCGCGCCAAAACCATTCAAACCAATTTTACGCCTCATTCTGCATGTCCACCTACTTCAGTCATTTCAGTTTTGTAATGTATAATTTTCATGTAATTTTTTTTATAGAAAATCGTCTTTGCGTCATTCAAATGCACGTTTCTTTTGATACTTACCCTGCATGCCACAGGAAAGGCAATTGTATGAGCGGCAGCCCTGCGTCTGGAGCGATGTCTTTCGCCAGGAGCTTCTCGCTCATTTAACCTTTGCTCAATCCTTTGCAGGACTTGTGTTTGATTTCTTCTAGCTGCCTCGTGTTCTCACCGCAGCTTCTCATTTTCTGCGGCGAGTTTTCGGTTACTTTGGATTAGTTCCTCTAGTAGCATAACACAATCTTCAGCAGATCGACCTTCCATAGCGAACCGATTTCTAGCTGCACAATAACAATAAAAAATTCCGAAGATCTACAAGCTTTCTCGCTGTACAATAACAATTATAAATTCCGAGAAAAAAAAGTATTGATGCAAGCCGTAAGCGCTAACGATCTAGCCTTTTAAAACCGACAAACGAACTCTCAACAGTTGAAGACGAAGGAGTTTAGAGGATTTGCCCGCTATTTTTCGAATATTTTTATATTTGGTCCCCTGTTGCGCCAGCGCCTCGCTCTGATCTTTTGTCGCTGACCAGTAACACAATGGCTCAAACTGGCGTCACTGGCGGGAGATCGGTGGGAAAATCACAGTTAAACGTTGTTGAAAGCGTGTGGGCTTGTAATTTTGGAATCAAAAGGTAATTTTTACGTAGTTCTATTTATCGTTAATGTATAAATAGCGATGCATGTTTAATACTTCCGGAAAAAAAACCTACAGAGCGATTTATTTAAGCTAATTTAAGCTGACATCGATTTTCTCTCAGTATAAGCTCTACCATCAATTAAGGTTATTCATATGCATCTGGTAAGCAGAAAACGCTCAAGCGTACACAAAATTTACCTAGAAAAGCGAGTTGCGTTTCTCTTGTACTCACTCATCACTTTCTCATATAAGGGGTATCTTCTTGGAGAGCCTATACTCGAAAAACAGTAATTATTTCACCGTCACCAAAACAAAGGCAGGTTGCCAGAGGCCACCAGGCTGGACCAGGTGCTGATAATGTGAGATTTTTACTTATGGTGCAGAATACCAGTGACGGCTTTTAGTCAGATCTTTGAGTTTCTGCACCCTTTCCAGTCAACACATATTAAGCAGCAGATTTTGTGTTACTTGAATAACATGGTGCTTTCAAATATGACAGTGGCCATAGCTTTCTAGAGATTCAACAATTATGATGTGTGATTTTATTGCCGTTTATGGTGCAGAATGCGAGTGACGGCTTTTTGTCAGATCTTTGAGTTTCTGCACCCTTTCCAGTGAACACATATTAAGCAGCAGATTTTGTGTTCCTTGAATAACATGGTGCTTTCAATGACAGTGGCCATAACTTTCTAGAATTTTAACAATTTTGATGTGAGATTTTATTGTTTATGGTGCAGAATGCGAGTGACAGCTTTCTGTCAGATCTTTGAGTTTCTGCACCCTTTCCAGTGAACACATATTAAACAGCAGATTTTGTGTTCCTTGAATGACGTGGTGCTTTCAATGACTGTGATGTGAGATTTTATTGCTTATGGTGCAGAATGTGAGTGACGGCTTTTAGTCAGATCTTTGAGTTTCTGCACCCTTTCCAGTGAACACATATTAAGCAGCAGATTTTGTGTTACTTGAATGACATGGTGCTTTCAATGACAGTGGCTATAGCTTTCTAGAGATTTAACAATTGTGATGCAAGATTTTATTGCTTATGGTGCAGAATGTGAGTGACTGCTTTTAGTCAGATCTTTGAGTTTCTGCACCCTTTCCAGTGAACACATATTAAGCAGCAGATTTTGTGTTCCTTGAATAACATGATGCTTTCAACGACAGTGGCCATAGCTTTCTAGAAATTTAACAATTATGATGTGAGATTTTATTGCTTATGGTGCAGAATGCGAGTGACGGCTTTTTGTCAGATCTTTGAGTTTCTGCACCCTTTCCAGTGAACACATATTAAGCAGCAGATTTTGTGTTCCTTGAATGACATGGTGCTTTCAATGAGTGATGTGAGTTTTTATGCTTATGGTGCAGAATGCAAGTGACGGCTTTTAGTCGGATCTTTGAGTTTCTGCACCCTTTCCAGTGAACACGTATTAAGCAGCGGATTTTGTGTTACTTGAATAACATGGTGCTTTCAATGACAGTGGCCATAGCTTTCTAGAAGTTTAGCAATTATGATGTGAGATTTTATTGTTTATGGTGCAGAATGCGAGTGACGGCTTTTTGTCAGATCTTTGAGTTTCTGCATCCTTTCCAGTGAACACATATTAAGCAGCAGGCTTTGTGTTCCTTGAATAACATGATGCTTTCAATGACAATGGCCATAGCTTTCTAGAAATTTAACAATTTTGATGTGAGATTTTATTGTTTATGGTGCAGAATGCGAGTGACGGCTTTTAGTCAGATCTTTGAGTTTCTGCACCCTTTTCCAGTCAACACATATTAAGCAGCAGATTTTGTGTTCCTTGAATGACATGGTGCTTTCAGTGACTGTGATGTGAGTTTTTATGCTTATGGTGCAGAATGCGAGTGACGGCTTTTAGTCAGATCTTTGAGTTTCTGCACCCTTTCCAGTGAACACGTATTAAGCAGCAGATTTTGTGTTACTTGAATAACATGGTGCTTTCAATGACAGTGGCCATAGCTTTCTAGAAGTTTAATAATTATGATGTGAGATTTTATTGTTTATGGTGCAGAGTGCGAGTGACGGCTTTTTGTCAGATCTTTGAGTTTCTGCACCCTTTCCAGTGAACACGTATTAAGCAGCAGATTTTGTGTTACTTGAATAACATGGTGCTTTCAATGACAGTGGCCATAGCTTTGTAGAGATTCAACAATTCTGATGTGAGATTTTATTGCTTATGGTGCAGAATGCGAGTGACGGCTTTTAGTGAGATCTTTGAGTTTCTGCACCCTTTCCAGTGAACACATATTAAGCAGCAGATTTTGTGTTCCTTGAATGACATGGTGCTTTCAGTGACTGTGATGTGAGTTTTCATGCTTATGGTGCAGAATGCGAGTGATGGCTTTTAGTCAGATCTTTGAGTTTCTGCACCCTTTCCAGTGAACACGTATTAAGCAGCAGATTTTGTGTTACTTGAATAACATGGTGCTTTCAATGACAGTGGCCATAGCTTTCTAGAAGTTTAACAATTATGATGTGAGATTTTATTGTTTATGGTGCAGAATGCGAGTGACGGCTTTTAGTCAGATCTTTGAGTTTCTGCACCCTTTCGAGTCAACACATATTAAGCAGCAGATTTTGTGTTCCTTGAATAACATGGTGCTTTCAATGACAGTGGCCGTAGCTTTCTAGAGATTCAACAATTCTGATGTGAGATTTTATTGCTTATGGTGCAGAATGCGAGTGACAGCTTTTTCAGTTGTCAGATCTTTGAGTTTCTGCACCTTTTCCAGTCAACACATATTAAGCAGCAAATTTTGTATCACTTGAATGACTAATTGCACACAAATGGTGCTTTCAATGACAGTAGCCGTAGCTTTCTAGAGTTTTGACAATTATGATGTGAGGTTTTATTTTTTCTTTGACACAGGGTTATGCAGCAGGCGATGGAGTGTCCACCGATATCAGGCGAAAAGACTTTTTTCAGTTTTCTTTCAGGAATTCACAGTTACTGCTTTGGTACTGAGATGAACTTTCAGTGACATTGTGTGACAAAAAGAGAATAAAAAACGTAATTCATAATAACACCAGTTAAACTTTTTGTTAGTAGTATTATTCATTAGTTTCAAACGATGCTAATAATTATATGTATGTAAAAGAAGAAATCATCTTGCCACTTTTTACTCAGCTATACTGTAAAGCGTCAAATGAAAGGCCTGGGTGTGTTCTGGATTTTTCTTATGAGCTTTGCAACAATTGTTACTACAGTTGAACATTCCTGTTGATGGGAGCCATCACAACTTGTTTTTGTTCCTCTACATCCACTTCAGCTGAGGCGAATCTTGAAAATATCCTTTGGACTGGCATAAACGCCGAGGGTCCTCCTGGATAGAATGACGCTGATTGGGTTGCCATATAGAGTAGTCAGGTTTCCTCACGCGAGCGAGCGAGTGCACGTGGTTTGTCTTGACCCAAAAGGTCAACTTAATGTCACTTGAAATTATTAAGTTTCAAGAATCACAAAGATGTTTTGTTAAGCTTTAATTAAGTAATTAAAGACTCTGAAATACAAGCGTTCTTTCTGCGTTACTTTTACGAATGTTTAAGTTCAAATTAAAGATGAGTAAAGATCTAAGATCATTTAAATTTGCTTTAATTTGAAATTAAAGGTGCTACATTTTAATAGCTAATTTTGGAATAAATTAAAGACAATTAAAACGAGACCTAAAGGTTATTAGTCTTTAATGTAACCAAAAGGTCAATTAAAGGTAAACTGAAGGGACAGAAAACCTTTCGGAAATTTAATGTCACAATTAAAGGTAATTAAAGATGGAACAGAACTTTTGGTGAGCTTTAATTTTTCACTAAAGACACCAAAATGAAAGCGTTCTTCCTGTGTAAGTTACAAAGAAAACATAACTACTTGCAGAAAAATGAAGTGAAGGCTTGGATAGCTAATTATACCATTACAAATGCTCCCATTTCCTGTGTAGCCAGGCCTGCACGTGCAGTTATATGAGCCAGGAATGTTGATACAGTTCGCATTTACGTCACACTGATGAGTTTTATCCTCGCATTCGTCCAGGTCTAATATAAAAAAGGAAAACAATACAAGCCACCAACCTCACACATCGTATATAAACCTAGGCATTTAACGCAACAAAATAATCAATTTTGTAGCATGCTGATTGAGAGAAGAGCAAGCATAAATCCCGGGGGGAACCCCCTACAATGACCCATACGGGGTGACTCCGCCCGAATTGCGAAATGGGTACCTTTTCCATACTTCAGGTGTGGTTGAAATATATGAGAGGGTAGGGAAATCTGTGTCATTTTGGTCTGTAAAAAGACCTAAAAGGGCTAACAGTAGGATTTTATGGCTGTGAAAAAGTCGAGACAATTTACTGGTTTTCTGATTTATTCACAGTTTAACGACAGTGCATTTACAGCTAAAAGTAATGCAAAGTTTCAAACTAGGTATTTGAAAGGGGTACCATTTGTTAATTGAAGGTACTGGGTAAGGGAGGGGTACCTTTTCTCTCAAAAGAAATATATAGAAAGGTACTGGACCTCAAGGCGGAGCTTTACAAGATGAAACTTTGCTGCGGAATTCCTCCTTCCCCGGGGGGCACAGATCTTTTCTATCCCAGACTGCAGGCATTCGCAAAAGAACCTCTTGTCCGTATATCCAAAAAACACTTTTCATTGTTTAAGTCGGTAACAGGTGACCATCTTGGTTTTAAGTCTAAGAATAACTATTGAAAGCGTATCAAAGGGAGTACTACTAAAGGGAGTTATGAGTCCCGACTCTTTAAAGGCGCATCACAAAAATTAACCGGCAAATTTTTACCTTTACAAAAACGCCCATTGCCTGTGTAGCCAGGCCTGCACGTGCAGTTGTAAGAGCCAGCTGTGTTTGTACAATTCGCATTTTTGTGACAATCATGGCTTCCCTTTTCGCATTCATCAATGTCTGAGTAAGGAAACGAAAAAAACAAGAAATAATTATAAATTAAGTCTTACCATGACATTTATCAGCAAGTTTTACCTTTACAAATGCTCCCATTGCCTTGGTAGCCAGGCCTGCACATGCAGTTGTAAGAGCCAGGAATGTTGGTACAGTTGGCATTTATGTGACAATCATGACTTCCATCCTTGCATTCATCAATTTCTGGAGGAAGTAGAAAATATTAAGTTGCAAAGAAAACTAAACTACTTGCAGAAAAATGAAGTCACTGAAGGCTTGTATAGTTAATTATACCATTACAAATGCTCCCATTTCCTGTGTAGCCATGCCTGCACGTGCAGTTATATGAGCCAGGAATGTTGGTACAGTTCGCATTTACGTCACACTGATGAGTTTTATCCTTGCATTCGTCCAGGTCTAATATAAAAAAAGAAAACAATTCAAGCCACCAGCCTCGCACATCGTATATAAACCTAGGCATTTAACGCAAGAAAATAATCCATGTTGTAACATGCTGATTGAGGGACGAGCAAGCATAAATCCCGGGAGGAACCCCCTATAATGACCTATATGGGGAAGCATCGCCCGAATTGCGAAATGGGTACCTTTTCCAGACTTCAGGTGTGGTTGAAATATATGAGAGGGTAGGGAAATCTGTGTCATTTTGGTCTGCAAAAAGACCTAAAAGGGCTAACAGAAGGATTTTATGGCTGTGAAAAAGTCGAGACAATTTCCTGGTTTTTCTGATTTATTTACAGTTTAAAGACAGTGCATTTACAACAGCTAAAAGTAATGCAAAGTTCCAAACTAGGTATTTGAAAAGGGGTACCATTTGTCAATTGAAGGTACTGTGTAAGCGAGGGGTACCTTTTCTCTCAAAAGAAATATATAGAAAGGTAAGGAGCTGGACCTCATAGCGGAGCTTCACAACATAAAACTTTGCTGCGGAATTCCTCCTCCCTCAGGGGGCACAGATGTTTTCTATCCCAGACTGCAGGCATTCGCAAAAGAACCTCTTGTCCGTATGTCCAAAAAACACTTTTCATTGTTCAAGTCTGTAACAGGTAACCATCTTGATTTTAAGCGTAACAATAACTATGGAAAGAGTATCAAAGGGAGTACTACCAAAGGGAGCTATGAGTCCCGACTCTTTAAAGGCGCATCATAAAAATTAACCGGCAAAGTTTTACCTTTACAAATGCTCCCACTGCCTGTGTACCCAGGCCTGCATGTGCAGTTATAAGAGCCGGGCGTGTTTGTACAAGTCGCATTCATGTGGCAATCATGGCTTCCCTTTTCGCATTCATCGATGTCTGAATAAGAAAAAGAAAAAAGAAAAGCATATAAATTAAATCTTATCACGACACTGCCTTGGTAGCCATGCCTGCATGTGCAGTTATAAGAACCAGGAATTTTGGTACAGTTCGCATTTATATGACAGTCATGACTTCCATCCTTGCATTCATCAATTTCTGGAGGGAGTAGAAAATATTAAGTTGCAAAGAAAACTAAACTACTTGCACAAAAATGAAGTCACTGAAGGCTTGTATAGTTAATTATACCATTACAAATGTTCCCTTTTTCTGTGTAGCCAGGCATGCACGTGCAGTTATATGAGCCAGGAATGTTGGTACAGTTCGCATTTACGTCACACTGATGAGTTTTATCCTTGCATTCGTCCAGGTCTAAAAAAAAGAAAAAAAAACAATTACAAGCCACCAACCTCGTACAATGTATATCGGTCAGTATAAAACATAGACTACGGACTGCAGACTGGGTATAAAATACGGACTAGGTATGACTAGGTATAAAACGCGGACTGGAAAATATGGACTGGCTATAAAACAAGGGCAAGGTAAAAACGCAGACTGCGGACTTCGAACTGGGTATAAAATACGGACTACGGACTACTTTGGTGAAAACGGTGCTAATTGGTTCTAGGTAAGGAAAAATAAGATCAGAAGATCGCTAAATAGCAAGACATGTAACTGAGTTAAAGTTGTAAATTCTTGGTGAAGGTGTGCTGCCCAGTTCTCTGAATCATGAGCCGGATCAAAATGCTATTTTCTTCACCCATTTTTAGACGTTGTTTGGGTCTCTAACAATCATGAAAGGGGTCAGGATCAGGGGGGTACCCCCTTATATAATGGAAGGCTATGGGCCTTTTTGGTCTGAAAACACTTTGCCCATTTTGGTGTGGAATCGGGTATGGTTTTCGAGGGAACTACGGGAGCGTACATGAATGGACGTATTTATCGTTTCAATTCCAAATGAATATAAGAACGGAATAGAAATGTGCGAATTCGAAATGCATTTGGAGAATTTTTTTGTTTCCCCTCTAACTTGGTAATGATGACATAATTTCTTCCTAATTAGACCTACCCTGTTCAAGGCTCTGAGATAGTTGGGTCCGCTGAATTGAGAAAGCAAAAACACGACAATAAAACGGGAGAAAACTGGGGAGTCTCCCCAACTATCTGAGAGCCTGGAACAGGCTAAATTAGGCCAGGTCCGAAAATGGGTATGGATTTTAGAGATCTGGTCTGAAAAAGGGGTGTGGAAAATGACATTTTTGGGTCTGCAATAAGGTCAGGATTCGGAGAACCGGGCACCACATCCCCACCAAGGATTCCCAGTAGTAGCCCCCTCCGGGGATCAGTAGCAGGGAGTAAATCATGTCATCATAATCATCGCTTAGAATATAACGTTGGATGACTCATTTCGGTTATTATTCCCGTATGTGAGTAATCCCTTCCCCTAAATACTGCTTTTGTGCATCGCGGAATGCCCTACATTGACCTTCTTGTCTGGGTTCTTCCTTCAGTCCTCATATTCCCAAGGCTTTATTTGAAACAAAATTGTGGCATCCGATAAGAATTTTACTGATCTAACTAACACCAATACTATTTTTTAAAATTGCTGCTTCTTAATTATTGGTCTAAAACAGCAAATTGAAATCTCTTCAAACTCTTTCTTTTTAGAAAATTGAGAGTTTAATTTCAGTTGCCTTGAGTACCGGCGTAACCTTCCTTCTCTGTGGGAAGAATAGACTACGTGAACAGCCAAGGGAATGTTAAAGCTGGGACTACTGTTTTTGGTAGTCCGCTTTCCATTTCTCTCAGTTTTACCTTCTAAAGCTGTTTTTATATATATAGTCCGTAGTCCGCGTTTTGTATCTAGTCCGTGTTTTATACTCAGCCCGGAGTCCGCATTTTATACCTAGTCCGTATTTTATACCCAGTCCGCAGTCCGTGGTCCTCAGTTCGCAGTCTGTGTTTTATGCTGACCGCATCGTATATAAACTTAGACATTCAACGCAAGAGAATGATCAATTTTGTAGCATGCTGAGTGCTTCAGGGAAGACTGATTGTTTCACTCATTGCGAGAAGAGCAAGCATAGATCCCGAGGGGTACCCCCTATAATGGCTTCTATGGGGAAGCTTCGTCCGAATTGCAAAAGGGGTACCTTTTCCAGACTTCAGGTGTATGAAAGGGTTTAGGATTTCAATAGTTAAAGTACATGAGAGGGTAGGGAAATCTGTGCCATTTCGGTCTGTAAAAGGACCTAAAAGGGCTAACAGAAGGATTTTATGTCTGTGAAAAAGTCGAGAAAATTTCCTGTCCAGTTTTGTGATTTATTCACAGGGAATGGAAAGTTCTAAACTAGGTATTTGAAAGGGGTACCATTTGTCAATGGAAGGTACTGTTTAAGGGAGGGGTGTCTTTTCTCTTAAAAAAAATATACGGAAAGGTAAGGAGCTGGACCTCAGGACGGAGCTTAATTCCTAGGATAAAACTTTGCTGCGGAATTCCTCCCACCCGCGTGACACCGACGTTTTCTATCCCAGACTGGCATTTGCAAAAGAACCTCTTGTCCGTATATCCAAGAAAACATTTTCCTTGTTCAAGTCTGTAACGGATGATCATCTTGGTTTTTTAAGTGTAAGTGTATAACTAGCGAAAGAGTATCAAAGGGAGTACTACCAAAGGGAACTACTATAAACCCTGACTCTATAAGGGCGCGTCATAAAAATTAACTGGCAAATTTTTACCTTGACAAATGCTCCCATTGCCTTGGTAGCCAGGCCTGCACGTGCAGTTGTAAGAGCCAGGAATGTTGGTACAGCTCGCGTTTATGTGACAATCATGGCTTCCATCCTTGCATTCATCAATTTCTGGAGGAAGTAGAAAATATTAAGTTGCAAAGAAAACTAAACTACTTGCAGAAAAATGAAGTGAGGGCTAATGGGTAGCTGATTATACCGTGACAAATGCGCCCATTTCCCGTGTAGCCAGGCCTGCACGTGCAGTTATATGAGCCAGGAATGTTGATACAGTTCGCATTTACGTCACACTGATGAGTTTTATCCTTGCATTCGTCCAGGTCTAAAAAAAAAGAAAAGAAAACAATACAAGCCACCAACCTCGTACATCGTATATAAACGTAGACATTCAACGCAAGAAAAAAATTTATTTTGTAGCATGCTGAGTGCTTCAGGGAAGACTGATTGTTTCACTCTTTGCGAGAAGAGCAAGCATAAATCCCGAGGGGTACCCCTTATAATGGCTTCTATGGGGAAGCTTCGTCCGAATTTCGAAAGGGGTACCTCTTCCAGACTTCAGGTGTATAAAAGAGTTTAGGATTTTAATAGTTGAAGTATATGAGTGGGTAGGGAAATCTGTGTCATTTTGGTCTGTAAAAGGACCTAAAAGGGCTAACAGAAGGATTTTACGACTGTGAAAAAGTCGAGAAAATTTCCTGTCCAGTTTTGTGATGTATTCACAGTTTAAAGACAGGACAATTACAGCAGTAAAAGAAATGGAAAGTTCTAAACTAGGTATTTGAAAGAGATACCATTTGTCAGTGGAAGGTACTGTGTAAGGGAGGGTACCTTTTTTCTTAAAAAAAAAAATATACAGAAAGGTAAGGAACTGGACCTCAGGGCAGAGCTTCCCAGAATAAAACTTTGCTGCGGAATTCCCCCAATCCCGGGACAGAGATGTTTTCTATCCAAGACTGGCATTTGGAAAAGTACCTGAGTCCGTATATCCAAGACAACAGTTTCCTTGTTCAAGTCTGTAACAGGTGACCATCTTGGTTTTTTAAGTGTAAGTGTAACTAGCGAAAGAGTATCAAAGAGAGTACTACCAGAGGGAACTACTATAAGCCCTGACTCTATAAAGGTGCGTCATAAAAATTAACCGGCAAATTTTTACCTTCACAAATGCTCTCATTGCCTGTGTAGCCAGGCCTACATGTGCAGTTGTAAGAGCCAGCCGTGTTTGTACAGTTCGCATTTATGTGGCAATCATGGCTTCCCTT
Organism: Porites lobata; assembly: GCA_942486035.1. Taxonomy (NCBI): domain Eukaryota; kingdom Metazoa; phylum Cnidaria; class Anthozoa; order Scleractinia; family Poritidae; genus Porites; species Porites lobata. The sequence continues at coordinate 80,838 of CALNXK010000352.1, forward strand.
TTCGCATTCATCGATGTCTGAATAAGAAAAAGAAAAAAAAGAAACGAATATAAATTAAATCTTATCATGACATTTATTACCAAGTTTTACCTTTACAAATGCTCCCACTGCCTTGGTAGCCATGAATGCCCGTCCAGTTGTAAGAGCCAGAAATGGTTGTACAGTTCGCATATATGTGACAGTCATGACTTCCATTCTAGCCTGCGTAGCATGCCCTTGGAAGTAGTGAGCGCAAGAAAGAGGGGGACACCACCCGTTTTTTTCTTGCTCCCAAATACTTCCCAGCGCCTGCTACGCAGGTTCACTTCCATCCTTGCATTCATCAATTTCTGGAGGAAGTAGAATATTAAGTTACTAAAAAAGCTAAATTACTTGCAGAAAAATGAAGTGAAGGCTTGGATAGTTAACTATACCATTACAAATGCTCCCATTTCCTATGTAGGCAGGCCTACAAGTGCAGTTGTAAGAGCCAGGAATGTTGGTACAGTTCGCATTTACGTCACACTGATGAGTGTTATCCTTGCATTCATCAATTTCTGGAGGGAGTAGAAAATATTAAGTTACAAAGAAGACTAAATTACTTGCACAAAAATGAAGTGAAGTCTTGGATAGTTAATTATACCATTACAAATGCTCCCATTTCCTGTGTAGCCAGGCCTGCACGTGCAGTTGTAAGACCCAGGAATGTTGGTACAGTTCGCATTTACGTCACATTGATGAGTTTTATCCTCGCATTCGTCCAGGTCTAATATAAAAAAAGAAAACAATACAAGCCACCAACCTCGCACACCGCTACCTAGACATTCAACTCAAGAAAATAATCAATTTTGTAGCATGCTGATTGCTTCAAGGAAGAGTGATTGTTTCTCTCATGTCGAGAAGAGCAAGCATAAATCCCGGGGGGTATCTCCTACAATAGCTTAAAAGGGGAAGCTCCACCCGAAAGTGGTACCTTTTCCAGACTTCAAGAGTTTGAAAGGGTAAGGATTTCACGAATTTAAGTATACGAGAGGGTAGGGAAATCTGTGTCATTTCGGTCTGTGAAAAAGTCGAGAACATTTCCTGCTTTTGTGATTTATTCACAGTTTAAAGACAGTACATTTTCAGTTGCTAAAAGTAATGCAAAGTTCTAAAATAGGTATTTGAAAGAGGTACCATTTGTCAATGGAAGGTACTGGGTAAGGGAGGGATACCTTTTCTCTCAAAAAATGTTATATAGAAGGGTAAGGAGCTAGACCTCAGGGCGGAGCTTTCCAGGATAAAACGTTGCTGCAGAACCCCCACACAGATGTTTTCTAACCCTGACAACGTTGATTATTTCTTAGTAAGCAACATTCATATGTCCTCCATTTCTGGGTAGGATACACTTTGGTTTTTCTAACCACCTCGAAGGATCTCGAAGCAACGGGCCACGGTAAGTTTCTAGTTTACTATCTGGCGATTCCGTCTATGAGAGACGTAGACGTAGACGTATTTCCAGTTTGTTTCTGCCCGAAAAGTATTCTTTGTGGCGCAGTCAAGCGAAAACAGGACTGAATATGTCTGCGTTTGCTGGCCACATAATTACCTGTTTCGCAGAGTTCTCCCGTGTAACCAGACTGGCATTCGCAAAGAAACCCCTTATCCGTATATCCAAGGAGACACTTTGCATTGTTCAAGCAAGGTTTGTAGGCACAAATATTCTAGTGAAAATGAAAGCGTAATTTAGACTCATGAAATTTTAATATTATATTGTAGACTTCGAGCAGTTCCCTTTTCAGTCTGTCGAATCGAGACTTGGCAGAGCTCGAGAGAGCGAACCAGTCGAAAAGGAGGGTCTGAATGGGGCTTAATGTTTGGTGTTACTCGTCCATAATTTTGAGTGTTTGCTGTTAAATTAGCCAATTTTTTTATGTTTACTGTTTCCGAAGAAATACTGTCAAGTGTTTGGAGGGTTCTTCGGACATCTTCGGCAATGATCTGACCTCTTCGTTAGTCTTCAGAAATCTTCGGTAGCCTTCGGAAATCTTCTCAATAATCCGGAATTGTCGCAAAATGGCCAAAAACTCCTTGGTATACTATTGGCCTTTTAGGAGCCGTTTTTGCTTCTATCTGGGAGAAAATTACTGTTTCATAGAATCTTTACTGTTAATGTTAAAATGCCTAAAATGTTACAAAGCCAAAAAATGAAGTGTTTAGTGTTATCTAGGTACCCCCATTCAGATCCTCGCGAAGGGAACTGGAGAGGGGCTTTTTCCTTTTCCGGCTTCCCCCTTGTGCGTTTGCCTCGCTCGCTCGCTCACACGTAACATTCTCGCACGCGCGACCATCCTGAGAGACTGCAAGTAGTCAATGCTCCCAATTACCATTCTCATCATTATTTTATGTCTTATTCATCGCCGCTCAACAGATCTTTGGCTAGACTTTGTAAAAGTCCGTTTTGGTTAGTTCCCCCTGTCTGGAGAGAAGACAGACAAGTGCAATCTTCGGAAGAGAACCCAAGACACGAGCGGTCACTATAACAGTAAACCGAAACAGGAAACCGCATATGAAAAGTCTCTGACACTCAAGGGTCGTCATCACTATCTTTTGATCGTCATTGTCATCATCACGTCCATAGCTAAAACTTCACTTTTTGGGCTATGAACAGTTAAACGCTTACCACAAGATAATTCAAAACCATTGCCGTCATTAATTTATTCCAGTGAAATTCGCCATACCTGTGTACCTTTATACGTCCAACGTTCTCTTCGTTTTAAATCATTAGGATGCTGTATGTGATCTGAGTTACACAACTCACAGACCCTCATATCATTAATTGCTGGACCAATGTTGATTGCCACGCACTCTCTCCGGTAAAGACATTCCGTTTCGCATGATTTGCTTGCTCCAATGGAAAGGTTTAAAAAAGTGTGGCCTTGAAGATACATATAAAGGCCATACTCCCGATCAAAAAACTTCAAATACCGAATGTGGCCACAGGTATCTAAAAAAAAAAAAGCGATTTTAACGTCTATTTTATTTTATTTATTTTATTAGCTTTGCCCTGAAGAATACAGGAAAAAAAAAGACACTGAAGATATGCAAATACTAGTAATAAGAACGTAAGAATACACTAATAATAACTTAAATATTTGGGCAGGGACACCGCAACAGCTAAAGCCAATTACTACGGACCCAAAAAATAATAGGATATAAAAGTAGCAATTTAAATCACATGCAGCAGCTAATTTCTTGGTCTAAAAACCTGGCTGTGTTACATTTCAAGCAAATACTTTTGAAGCTCCTTGGAGAGTCCGGGTCATAGTTTATTGCTAGAGCCCGCGAGTAATAACCGTAAAGAACAGATTTAAGTTCTCAAAAGTAACATTATCTAGGTCAAGTCTAGTAATAGGCAGGTTCCAGATTCTAGTGGTTCTAATGAAAAAAGATTTCTGAAAGGTAGAAGTCCTGCATTTTTTAGGCACAAGAGATTGAGAGCTCGTTACGGATATACGGGTCCTTCGCGCGCACTCGCGCACGAAGGGAACAACAGACGGATCTAAGTGAATCATATTATGTGTAGCCTTGTAAAAGTATACTAGATCTAGTAACTCGTGCCAGTAGCACACAGGAAGTAGGTTTACAGACATTAGTCTTTATTTGTAAGAGATATTTGTTAAAAAAAGGCAAGCAAAGAATGAATTGGATGGCACGTCTTTGGATACTTTCGAGTTTAGAAATTAGTTCAATGCCTTGGGGCGCCCAGATCTGGGTTGCGTAGCCAAGATGAGCACGAACTAGCCCGAGGTATAATGCGCGCCTTACGGAAGTACTGTGAATAAACCTAGAGTTCCTCCTAACGAAACCTAACAACTTGTTTGCGCGTGCAGCTTGGTGAGAGACTTGGCGTGCCAAGTCAAGTCACAGTCCAAGGAGACGCCAAGGTCACGCTCTACGTCACAGGACGTGATGGTACTGCCGTTAACCTCGTAGCTCGTACAGATGGGCTTGCGCTTCCTCGTAATGGTCTGAAGCATTTCTTATCATTGAAGGCTAGGCCAGAGGCAGCGGACCATGAAGACAGATTATCCAGATCTTGTTGGAGAGCGGCGCCATCATCCTCAGACATCACTACCTTGTATACTTTAGTGTCATCTGCAAACATTGCCACTTTGCTATGAGGATAGAATCTGGGTTTTTTTCACATATAACAAGAAGATAGCAGGTCCGAGTATTGAGCCCTGTGGGACTCCAGAGGTGACAGGTAGGTCACGTGCTGTCGCGCCTATTATGGTAACACGTTGGCGCCTGCCACAGAGATACGCGTGAAACCATGTGAGCAGGTTCCCTCCGAAGCCAGAACCCCACAGTTTTTCCATAAGGAGGTCATGTCTAACCTTATCAAAGGCTTTGAACATGTCTAAATACACACAATCTACTTGACCAGCTCTATCAAGAACAGCACCGATGTAATCTAGGGTCTCTAGTAGATTTGTGACACATGAACGTCCACTCCGAAACCCGTGCTGACAGTCCGCAATCAGGTCTTCTAATCGATCATTGATGCGGTTCAAGACACAACGTTCGAGGACTTTAGAAATAATGCAAAGTAGGGAGATAGGCCTATAGTTTTCGACATGATCTTTTTCATCCTTCTTTTAGACAGGCGCTACATTGGCCAATTTCCACTCAGACGGTATGTAGCCTTCCCCCAGAGACCTGTTGAACAGCTTTGAACAGCTTGCATAGTGATGGAGCAATAGTAGTGGCGGTTTCCTTTAGGATTCTAGCCGGGATCTCATCTGGACCAGTGGCTTTGTTTGGGTCTAGTAATTTTAGGACAGCCTCAACTTCGCCGACGTGCAACACAATATCGCTAAAGGGGGGTTCTGCAGCAGGAAATTTCCCTGCGCCGTTATCTACTTTGTCCTGTTGAGGAACAGAGAACACTGAAGTGAAATAGTTATTAAAAATGTCTGCGATTTCTTGTGGGGTGTCAGCGGTTGCACGTAGGTTACCAGTCGCCATGGAGACACTTTGTAGTATGTTGCGCGACTTTGAGCGAGTTGTTAATAGGGGAGCACCATGGGTAAGAAAATTTGGTAAACCATTCATCCCAGAAAATTTGGTTATGACGTAGCGTACGCCCGTCCGTACACACACTTCATGTAAGCCGATGTCAAATGTCACAATAGATCTTGCACAACTTGACTAGCCTCTTAGTTATGTAAGCCATTCGTATGAGTACGATTAGATTGACAGCTGTCAAAATCAGACATCCGCTGACAATTATCACATGACCGTCTCGCGGGCTCAGATAAAAGACCAGTCGTTTTGCCCCTATATATAAGCTGATATAATATGTCACACTTACCAATTCAACATAAAAACGAAACTACGCCGGGCAAAGCTGTCAGTTGGCTGACAGTCGTTTAAAGTTACATTGGCAGGCCAAGTTAAGGTCCATTGACAGCTGTCAAAATGGGACATGTGCAGACCGCTATCAGAAGGGCTCAGGTTCGCTCAGGTACACGATCTGACATTTTGCATTACATGCCGGACGGAAATGTCCTACTCACACTCGTGGTCTGTTAATTCGAATATTCGCCATTCTAATGAAGGTTAATTGACAGCTGTCAAACTAGAGTATACGCTGACCATCATCACCTGAGTGGATCTCGGGCTCATTTTTCTATCTATTGAGGTCACGTAGTGTTTAAAGTTTTGCGCTGATATTTTATTTGATCACGGGCTCAATTCGAAGCCCCATAGCTTTATAGAAAATCTGTCCATCCTAGAAAATTCGGCAATCACGTGACCGTACACCGACCACCCGACCCTCCGTCCGTCCGCACCACAGGCATACCAATGTTTAATCTCACACTTTCTAGCTAGTTTGGGAGCCTGCAACCTGATATTGTACATCCATGTTTTGATTAATTGACACCTGTCAAAACAGTGTTTCTGCTGACCAGTATCGCCTGACCGTATCGCGGGCTCAGGTATCGACCTTTAAAATGCATATGAAATAAGTCGTGTTTCATGAGCCGCACTTTTAAAATGTTGATTTCGAACTGATCTCGGACACGAAAATTCAACCGGCTTTTACATTTACATGCAGGGAAGGCAATCGCTTTTGACTTTTCTCACTGTCACGCGTTGATCACGCTCTACGTCCAATTTTTATGTTCTGATTGGTCAAAATTTGACAGGTGAGTTTATGCGGAAAATTTTTGCAGCGTCTGGTAACTTGCTTACTGATAGCTGGAACTGAGAGAGTTTTGTGTCATCTTGTGATGTTTTAAACTGTCTTTTTCTACTTGGTGTACAAAATGAAATACAGCTGCTATCAAGATTGTTCTGTACATGTAATTCGTGGCTGGTTTGTTTATTGCGCTTTTTGTTGACAAATGCACCGCTTGTCAAAGTCATTGGAAATCCGATTTCGGATGGCATCGTTTTCAAAAATGAGCTTACTCACTTGCCCTTGCTTGAGGCGTAAGAAGGTTGAAAAGTCTCAAGCGATTCTGGAACACTTGATGACCTTCAGAAGCAGCATCTCGACTGGTAAGCTTGAGCCATTATTGTTTTTGATGTTTTTTTTTTTTTTCGGTCTCCTGAAGTCGAGCGTATGGCTTATGCGGCTTAAGTTAAAACACGAGCAATGATCTAACCTACAATAGTATCAGGTTTAAAAAGCCTTTAGACATTTTTTGACCCGCAAATTCAAAGAAAAGGTTCCGAAGATTATTTAGTTATGTTTTGGGCTGTAAACAGAAAGCTCTGAGCCATTTTCTTGCCTCGAGTTCATCTTGAAAAAGAGCGAACACCGGGAAGCTGGCTTAAAACATAAATAAGCTTATGCTTGCCTGACTCATGATTTTCCTTGACACTTTCCTCTCAATACTTCTCTTCGTGATTGAAAATTATTGTCTCTGTACATGTTTCACCGAATTAAACTTATTTTATTGATGTTAGTAGTCCCTCTCGCAGTTTTCATCGCTGCACCGGTTGTTTCCAGTCGAACATAAACATCGCATGTAGGAATACTCAAAACGCCGCGCGTAAATATCACTCGCTTTTAAAGATTACACAACAAAATCATACACAGTTTAATGAATAAAGGGAAATAAAACCTAAACAGAACAATTTCTCTATCATGTTGAAGCGTAAATGGTAACTCTATTAATCGCACTGCAAATTTGGTGCCTGTCAAAAGTGAGAACCCGTCCGGCTGGCCGAAAAGTGATTTTATCGTTTTCATTAAAAGCCCATAATTATTGCACCGCATATCACATAGGACCAGATTTTTCTAACAGAAAACGTTTTATAATTCAATGCTATAATTTGTTGTGCAAAGGAAGCGCGTGCTTTGATCGTCGTGGATATTGAATGAGTGCAAATTCTCTCGCAAAATTGTGAAAAATTGCAGAATTATAAGTTTAAATAGGGCAAAAAAGAACAAATTCTGTCCGAGGTCTGTGTACTGTTTACCTGAGACGTGATGAGAAAAAGTATGTTTAAAAGGCTGGTTTACACGCCACCAGATTCGTAGCCAAGATTTACTAGTAAACTAAACTTGTCGAACACAAAAAATCCGGCCTGATTTTTATTTTGGCCTTTCTTTTAGACAGAGGAATGCAACGTGTAAATTGGCTGCCACCAAGGACTATCGTGGCGCATATGTTTCTTAAAATTATATTTCGGGGTTGTCCAATTATCCATAGTCTCTCTAACGGAGCAATGTTGGAGAGACTGGTGAATGCCACATTATGATGCTACAGCTAATGCAAATACAATACACGAATAGGTCTATTTGTTTTCCAGGCCTAATCTACTGTGATCGAACATGATTGCTATTTTTCGGTGTACAAGTAACTTGATGTAAAATTTGTTTCACTCTTGGACGGTCGAATTCTGATTTTTCTCTAAAATCACTCAGCCTTGCCTCAAAAGTCAAATGAATGTGCCCTGATCTGTGGATTACAAGTTTATTGTTTGATTTAAATTATGAATTTATTAACGGGAGCTTCGCTTTTAGCCCTGGCTAAATCTATATATTACTGACCAGAGACGTTTGGGATTGATCTTGAACTCGATGTTAACAGACTCAAAGAACTCAGCTCGTCCCTGCTTTCTCTGATCGCGCGCTTTACTTGTGAACGCAGAGTTTGAAATTTGACTTTTAGTGACTCCGACGGGTGCAATTTTAGTTTCCTGCGTACGGTTTCCTTTTTCTTGATAAGATTGACAACGGCACCTGTGAGCCAGGGCACAGGGTTTCGACCTCTCACTCGCTTGGTTGGAATATTGTCTTTCACCGCAGCAAGAAATAGGTCTTTCCGGGTCTGCCAGCAGCTTTCAAGGTCGCCCTCACCCACCACACTTGTAAGATTAACTGAACGCCGAGCGTCTCAACCACTCAGTCTTTTTTTAATATTCCACTACTAATTTCACCCACGTTAATTCAGAAAACACGTTAAAAACATCAATGCAGTCTTTCGTTCTCCCACGCTCCTCGACCGTGATTGTTTATAAATGAATAACCGATCCTTTGCAGACTGCTTGCTGGACAAAAACATAACACCACCACCAACAACAACAACAAGAAATGTGAAGCAGCTAAATATTCCACAATGACATTTAAAAACTTTGGAACTAAAAGGGAGTATCTGTGAAATGATTAGAAGCTATCGATCGCCGGAGAGAGAACTGATGTGAGGTATGTTGGAAGCTTTAGTTATTTTTTTTTTTTACTTTCAGACTTTTGCCTACCCCAGCGAGTTTTTGAATGAAAAAAGGGATTTTCCCCTAAAAATTTCGCCAGAAATAATAGCCTGCCATGTCGAAGCCGTTAGACAACCTACAGGAGCTTGCCCACCGACCGAAGTAAATAACAAAACGAAATAACTAATTAATAAGTTTCTTGAAGGATCACTAACTAGGAATTTAAATAAAGTACGTCATGACAACCGTCAAACTGTCGTCGCTTAATTTCAGCCTTCCTTTTAGTTTATAATCTTTTTTGCAGCGAGTAAATTGTTGCAGGGCAAGCTTTGTCGTCTCCACGGAAACGTCAAATTGACGTAGTTGCACACTCGTTTAATTATTGATTTAAAGTTCAGTATAAGAGAAAGAGCCTATAAGGCCCTTAAACCATCTCCATCATCCTATCCCTTCTAAAATTCGACACCGAATTTCCAGGGTTTTTTTTGAAAACAGTTTTTAATTTCCAACAGATGTGGTTCAAGAAACACATCCCCCATCCCCCTTGGGCGGGCACAAAAATTGTAGGCTAATCTATGTTGCCGTACATGATCGTTTGTGTCGTAAGCACAACAACGCAGCTGCATTTTTCTTGTCACTTTTTTCCCTTTCCTACTTGAATATCATGCCTAAAAATACGCTTCTAAAATTGCACTAGATACTGATTTTCTTCAAAGTTTGGTTTCTGTTAGTTTAAGGTTAGCCTCAGTGCAGTCTGGACTCAAAGAATGTCCGATACTGATTCCAAGTAAGAATTTTAGCGTTTGTTCTTACTTAAGGAAAGGCTCAATTGAGTCATTGAGTGTCCTCAAAAAAGAAAGGTTCGCATGAATAACTTGAAGTATGATTCATAAAAGTGCTAACAAAACTTTTTCCTGTCATAACTACGGCCGGTCTGTGTTTTTCTCTCATTAACCCTTAGCTTGAGCTATGAACTTTTCAGATATTCGTTGTAGTTGTTCTATTTTAAGTTCTCAACCATTTTCTTTCCTTATGGTTGTAACAAATTTAGGGGTATGTAGTCAAACATTTTGAACTAAACGATAATGACTTTTAAATAAAAACATAAAAGTCATTTCAAAAAGACTTGTGAAACCGTCTTCAAGAATTTTGTTCCTGTTACATCGTAATCTAGCCCGCCTTGGCTCTTTCTCTTATACTTTTTGTTTTTAAGGCACTGACATTATAAGTAATACTGTATCAATGACTTCAGCCAAAAATCATGGAACCTGACTGGTTCGTTTTGCTTAGCATAGACTGTGTAGTCCTCTCCCATGTTGAGTTTCAACTTTTTTTGCAAATGGGAGGCAGCGAAGGTTATAATAGTAAGCTGTAAGTTTAGTAAAGTGTAAGGTCTTGATTATGAACAAAATTGAAAAAGTCCTCCTTAAAGGTTTTTTTGAAAATATTACACTTAGTAGCAAAACGAGAATGAAGGTGAAAGTATGGTGTGTGCATATGTTAACAACTGGCTTTAGTCATACCTTGATTTGCACTAGCAATGCAGCTTAGCCAAGCTCCCCAGAGAACACAGGCCAAGAAGAGTGCTGGAACAGAAAAGCAACAACCAGCCATGCCGGGTGAATTTGTCAGAATGCTACCCTTCTCGATTCTCGTCTTAATTTAAAACTGAGATGTCACGAACTGGCAACCCAATCAGTTCTGTTTGACACGTTCTTTTATCAGTTGTCGTGTAAATTAATTTTCGAAGCTAACATTAACAGCCAGCAAAATTAAAACATGCTCATTAATTTTGACTTCCCTTCAGTTTCAGTTTCATTTATCAACTCTAATTGCCTTTAATACAGCTAGCCACTAATTGCATTGAATTTCTTAACATCTGCCAAAGCGGCCCGGAACGTTGAAAAAGTTCTCGGTTAAATATCACCCCAAAGAAATTAAAAGATATTAGTCATCATGTTTTTGTTTTTGTTATTGTACGTTGGATTGTGCGTCGTGTTCAGTTGAAGTATGAGCAGCATTATAATATGAGCAGACTCAGTTAATTTCAAAGTAATATTTTACCCAACTTCAATTTAGTGGATATTCTTAGTTTGGCATGTTTTTAATAATATTTTAAGTGATATTTTTCCTAGTGAAACTCTATCGTAGCTGCCAATTTTTGTTTCACTGTTTAATATGGACCTTTTGGAATAAGGCCGTTTTTTACTTTAAAACGTTTAGTGAGTTCTCTCCTTCAAAAAAGGTTCATGGGCCTAACACGTTCACTTGTTGGGCGCCTTTGAAATGACAAGAATATTACTCAATTAAAGGATCCACCCTGATACTACATGCACGTTTTCCTACTAGCGCGCGCGTATATATAGGAAAGTACTTACTTACAGTTACAACATGTAGTTAGTATACCAGAAAAAAATCTCGATTTGCTTAAACAGGGGCCACGAGGAATCGATGGACGATTACTGTACCCTGCGAGCAGAGGTTACATCAATTTTTTTCAGTTTGCAGTTATAGTTTGTTTATTGGGCAGCTCACACCGCGAAAATGTAGACTCTGCTCGTAAGGTAGACGATTACAGAAATTTCCCGAAATTGTTTGCTGAAACTAGACTAGAATGCGTGTGAAAAAATTCTCGAAACGCCGAGCTGAGGGTGTTTGTTTTGATCAACGCTGCGCAATGATCGACCTGACTCAGTGCATGGAATCTTGCGTTTTCTGCTTTTATTTCAGCTATTGTATGTTTTATGTGTGAAAACCTTCAATACGAATCGGTATATTTCAAAGAGCTACACAAAACCCAAAGCTACTATGACCGAGAAAATACAGAGCGGGGGCAGCTGTAGTGTCAACTATTACTATACTCCCCATCATGAAGTGTTTTAATTTATAGATTTAGCCAGGGCTAAAAGCGAAGCACTCTTTAATATTTATAGTTTCCTCAAAGAAAATATAAAATCGACTAATACTAAAGACAAGGTAAAAAACAACAACAATGGATCTAATTAGCCAGAAACAACTTTACACGTGCGGAACACTTTTTGTTCTCATCAGCCAGACACGTGCAGCACACTTTTTGTACATTTCCTCGCCGTTGTTTTGCACGACTAAAGCGTGAAACTTCTTTTAACTTCCTATTTACACGTTTTATGGAGAAAATATTTGGGCTCCTGTTTACTCTGTTTTTTCACTGCCGCTCATTTTCACCTTGGTAGCTGCTAGCATTTCTCATTTTCTCACCGCCGCTATGTATAATTCTCATGTTTTTCTTCCAACGAAATTGGTCTCCATTGTTATTTATTTCTCGCTCCAGCTGTTTTCTTAATATCCAGGTTAATGTAGACATTAAAATTTAGTGGAAAGAAAGGCTTGTTTTTTTGCTTGTTTGTTTTTTTCTCTTCAAAAGTCCGGTCGGCCATGTGTTTTACCACCGAAACGAGCAGGGGTGCTTTAAATGTAAAATTTTACCTCAGCTATAACATACTCCTCCCCCGAAGGGCCGACTCCTGACTCCCTTTCCCCTCTCCCAGAGTCTGTACGGTCAACGTTCGGTCGTCATAACCAAATTTTCTTGAATGGATTGATTACCAAATTTTCTAAGCTATGGGGCTCCGCTTAACTAATCAAGCAGTGGAGAGGAGAAGTCGTTACGTCACGTTGTATAATAAAAGCTGTTATCAGTACGTCTCAAGCCCACTTTGGTGACCAGTTCATACATGTAGGTCCTAGTGGCTGAATTTGGGTAAATTTTCGTGACAGACCTCCTTTTATATTTGGCTCATGCATTGTTGCATTTTTAGGAGTGTACAAAATCATTGTGGTAGAGAAATGTGGTCACCCACCCTCCCTTCGGCTGGGCGGATCACCCTTCAAGCGAGGCTAACTTTTTGTTTCTCACGTAAACAGTTCACCACATTTTGTAAGGAAATGTTCCTTCTACCCATGACAATTTGTCTCCATAGAAATAGGGCCATTATATAGGAAAGGAGCAGCTGCTTGTGTCTACATCAAGGCCTGTGCCTACCCACATGGCTACACCCAGCTGCATCGCAACCTTGCATCAACTGAACTGAACAACCATCAGATAGCCTGAGAAAACAGCCGACATTTTTCAACATCACCACTGGTTTCCCTGTGAAATGACGTCTGAGAAATGACTGCAGAAATTTCATACTGTTGAGGTGCCAATACCCAGTTCTGGGTAGTGCTTCTGATTGGTCGAGAACCAAGGGAAAATTGCAATCAGAAGCACTACTCAGATCTGGGCAGTGACACAGGACGTCGCCAGTATGAAATTTCTGCAGTCACTTCCAAACGTCATTTTAGGAAGAAATCAGTGGTGGCGTCCCCAAATTTTGGCTGCTTTCTCAAGCGACCATTGAGATTGTTGTCGCAAATCAAAATCTTGACTATAGAAGCCAAGGAAAAGGTCTCAAGTTAAACTGGATTCCACAACACTAGACAACTTGGGTTGACTACCATACACAGAACTCAGTTTAATTTTAAAGTTTCAAAGTCAGTTGGTTAAACAACTGACGGTAAAGAACCTACAATAATGAACAAAAGCTACAACCGAAAGTTACTTTATACTTAAGGCTGGTTTAACACAGCAGCAAGCTAATCATAAGTACCTTTTGTTACCTAATTAACAGGCATTCTTCATAACAGTTGACCTGCGCCATTTTAAAGCAGCTCTGTGACTGGTCTGCAATAAGTACCTCTGTTTCGAATGTTTGCCCTTGCCCAGAGCGGGGGGGAAGCGCCCGAAACCAGGGCGGATATACCTTTATGGGCCCTGCTCCAAACATCAGCTTTCAAAGGGTCTTCTCGTTGGTGACTTGATTTTATAAACTCAATGGATGAAACTTTTTTTTGTGAGTTGGTCTCTCTCACCGATGCAGTACCACAGATTGTGTTGAAACTATAAATTCCTTCAACCACATTATCATTTTAAACTGAACCAACGAATCACAGAGATGCACATTTTCATGCGCATTTTATGAGGAAAAAACATTCCTTTGAACTCGATAACCAACCAAAGAGCCGCTTTGGATTTGTGCAGGGCATCGCGTGAATGCATTTTCTTAGGCATTGGGTTGAAAATTTAAAAAAGGCATAACACTTTATATAAGCCGTCCACAAAAGTGTTGATGCACACACGCGCGAGTCCACCTGGTCTCGATTTCTTCGATCGTTCAAGCAGTCTGCGCTAGGTCCGTGCGTGATTTAATGCCTGTTGCCGAAATGAAGGAATGTTCATGTCTCCCCGCATTGCTGAAGTCCCTTATTAAACTCTCCACCTGGCGGACATTTGCGTGTGTACCGACTCTTGCAAAACATACAGTAACAGGCCACTTCCGAGTTCCAAAAGCCCTCACTTTCAAAATGAGGCCAAGTGCATCACTTTTCTTGTGAAAATGAGTATTATTTGCATAAATCATTTCCATATCAAAGGCTGAGCACTTAACCTCGTTTTTATACAGAGGCCCAGGAAATTAAATGGCCTTTTGCGAACTACAAACCTTGAATTACCTTTATTAAAATGCCTACACAATTTCCTATTACATTATGCAATATACGTAGCTAAGAAATATTGTATAGTAATGAACAAGTTTCAAAGTGTCGAAGCTTCAACTCTTAGGCTCAGTGGGGGTGCAAGATTCCATTTTGTTCTTTGCTTTTTTCTATTCTAATTTTTCTCAGACAGGAACTGAGCCTGAAAGCTGAAGCAAAAGACACTGCAAATTCCAACTACAAAATGGAAACAAAATTTATCGTAGTGCTGGTTGTACATCACAACCGGCTGTGAGGCTTACTTATTGACTATTTACATACCGTATTTATTCGAATAAGCGCCCATCCTAAAGGCAGAAAAAGTTATTAAGTGCCCAACCTCGAATAAGCGCCCACCACCTAACATCCATCCGGCAAGCTGTATCTGCTTCTCGGGCACCTAACCCATTTGCCGGCTTTACAATGTCGGACATCCAGGAGGTAGCACCAGAGAATTCACTTACTGACTTCTTTAAAGACGGAGTTTTCTTCAGAGTAGTTTACAGAAACCTTGCTTTGATGTTGTTTTGTTGCAAAATATACATTACTACAGTTGCTGAAAATGGTGAAAATTTAATAAAGGCCCACTCTCAAGGTCCAAAAATTTAATAAGCGCTCAGGGCGGTTAATCGAAAAAATACGGTACACCTTTTTCATATTTGGGTCAAGATGACGAGATTGAATGGGGATCCTCCATGTAAGAACGCCTAATTTTAAGCTGAGACTGAGCTAAGACTGAACTTGCTTATTTTTGAGGCGATATGTGCCTCAAAACGTTCTTGGGAAGTTTTTAAATTACATGTTGTAAACATTAACGAAATTCACTCGTCTAGTAAAACCATCTGCTAACAAAAGAGAATTAAATTAATGAGTGTTGTCAGTCAACTAACATGCTGTAAAGCTGGAGGCAAATTCCAATTATAAAATGGAAGCTAAATTTATCTTAGCACTGGCTGTGCATCCCAACCGGCTGTGAGGCTGACCGGTTGGCTATTTACATACACTTTTTTTATAGAGAGAGGGGCCCCAATAGGTTTTTCAGATGCGGGATTTCCTTAAAAGTTGTAGGACGGGATTCAGGATTTTAAAGCAAAATGCTTGGGGGCGAGATTCGGGATTGAGAATATGTTCAGGATGTGGGATGCCAATAATAACCGTTGGGATTACGGGATTGAGCGAAAATTTGGATCAGGTTGACGAGATTGAATGGAGACCCTCTATATAAGAACGCCTAACCTTAACTTAACCATACTTAAGGTAAGTTGTTGTTTTCGTCTAGGAAAACCAAAATAAACCCAGTGACGGATCCAGAGGGAGGGGACTTAATGACTGGACAAAATTATTTTATCACTTAACTCAAGAGACGAAGGCTTCAAAGCTGGGCACTGCACGATTAGAATATCGCCTATCATGGCAGCAAGGTTCTTCGCAGTAGAAAGGAATGTGTAACGGTTTGAAATCATGTAGTAACGAAGTAAGTTATTGGCTTCACCAGTGTGCACAACTTGGTCCCCCGTTATCAAAATTTTCTGGATCCGCCCCTGAAATCAATCATAGAGTGGCGAGTGCACGCTTTCCCACTTTGCACTCGTTGCACGTGTTAGAAAAAATTATTAGTTTCTGGTGTGTTCCTCGTGTCCTTAGAGCTTTTTGAGTGCTTTGTGCCCGCCGTGATAACATAACAGATACAAGAGAGAACTGAATGAAAAATGCTGACATTTTTAAAATCCCTTATATATTTGCGAGGGATATAACTCAGCGGCACTTTTGATTTTTAACGACTGTTTTATGTAAAATATCTGTTCGGAGAAGCAAATATTGCCAAGAATTTTCTATTTTTTGATGACGGCTGAAAGTTTCTATATGACCGTTCCATTCATGTACAATTTTCGAAGCTTATCTAATTAATTCCCTACGATTTCCTAAAGTTCAAGTTTCGCATTTTACTTCCTAAGTTAGGCTATAGTTTTCGTAGGAAAAAGGAAACCTAAAATTTTCGGATTCAAAAGTGTGATGGAGAGAGGAATTAGAAAATGTCTCACTTTCGTAATCCGTCAAATTTCATCTAAAATTTTCGGCAAAATTATACTCAAGCCCTGCTTGTAATTTCGAAAAGACTCAAGTTTCCCTAGGATGACCGAACAGATACAAATTTGACAGCGCCGCTTAAAATGCTTCTAAACGGTACTCTGGATAGCCTAAAAGTGTTTTTAATACCGTCGTTGGGTGCCCCTGATAACTGTCTACTGAAAGGCGGACCATTACCTAGGAATATGTAAGATACTGGAAAGTTCGATACGATATCAATAGTGTCATCTCAAGTATCGACACTTTTCAGGCAAATCTGGTTTGGTAATGGTGCATCTTTCAAAATTACGTTTACCTTTTATTTTATAGCGGGCGAATCAGAGTGCTAATAAAAAAACCACCACCTCTCTCATTGCTTCAATGAGGTTTTTTTATCACCGCTATCTGATATTAGTAAGCTGCAGCTCTGTTTCTCTTGGCGTGTTATCTATGCTGGTGCTACTATTAATGTTACCTGTCTTACCTACCCACAGAGACCCTAAAGTGAAAAAAAAAGGCTTGGCGCCCGTTTCTCGAAAGTTCCGGTAACTTTCCGGGCCCGAAATCAAATATTCAGAATAAGAGCGCGGGTCCTGGCTAGCAGACTACTCCATTTTGTTTCACTAACTGATAGTTTTATCATGCTAGATGCAAAACTATTGAAGCCTCGATCTTTAATGTAAAAGGAGACAGCTTACCGGGCCCGTTAATTATCGGGACTTTCGAGAAACGGGTCCTTGGTCCCCAGCGGAGCGGACAGATAAGGGCGCGAGTGATGATGGGAAGTAAAGAAGAGGGAAATCCGGAGGAGCTCGCATTGCGTTATATTTAAGTCATATCGTCATAAACAAACAAACAACAACAACGAAAAGCAGCGAAGTGAAAAGCACAGGACACAGTTCTTTATGTGGTTGTTTCATAGAATACTTCGATATCTGTTGGCGTGAATCGGTAGCTTCCAGCATAGAGTTTACAGTTGCGACCAGATAAAGAATACCCTGAGGGGAGGGGGTAGTACGTGCCACAAGAAGTTGAAGAATCCGGTTTACTTGCAGCGTTGTTTGTTATTAGAATATCATTCGAGCCAAATGTTGGTCCATAAACATTACACCTTGTTACAGCATACTGGTAACTATCAGGCTTGACTTGCAGCTTAACAGGATTGTACACCGCGCTTCCAGGACCGTTGTTATTGGTCAATGAGTAGATAAAGGCTTTACTTGAATATCCAAACCGACAACCACCTGGGAGATAATGACGAAATTTTTTACAATTCTTACTGACCTTAGTAAAGGCGGTCACAAAAAATCTGCTTCTAGGAATATTCAATGATCCGGACTTCAGTTTAAAATAGTGAGTGCAAGTCCGGCTTGACATACAAACATTCCTAGACAACCCATGAATTACTGTTATTTTTAAAATTTGCTGTATTTGTATAAGGTTTTCAAAGTTCCTGTTATGAGCCATACATCCGTTAGCCTGAGAAAACAGCCAACATTTGGCGACGCTACCACTGGTTTCCCCTCAAAATGACGACTAAGAAACGGCCGCAGAAATTCCATACTGACGACGTGTCACTACCGCCTGGGAAATTTGATTCAACCAATCAGAAGCATTACCCAGATCTGGTAGTGACGCGTCATGAGTATGGAATTTCTGCGCTTGTTTCTCAGACGTCATTTGGCGGGGAATCCAGCGGTAGCGTCGCCAAATGTCGGCTGTTTTCTCAGGCTACACATCCATTTATTGTCTTGCTGAGAACAGTAATGACACTGTATTGAGTTTGAAATTAGTCGGGGAGGAGAAAATTATTTTAGAAACAGTTAGGCAATTTTAGAGGAGTAACAAACTACTATGAGCAGAAAGGGAACTCTCCCTAAACTGGAATCCCTCAGTGTTAGTAGAAAAGAGCATGGTGCAAACTAGAATGTATAACGTGATATCATAACTGAATTCAGATCTATTGAATTATAACAAAGCCTGAAACCTAATTAAATTCCATAAAATACAAATGACAGACAGTATCACACATGCACCTGATCATGTTTTTCAACCTCTGCATGGCTGAACCACTTGATTCTGTTTCATTCAGCTTTTAAAGGTAATTTTGCTTATGAATGTTCATGGATGTAACTACATTGGCGTTTTACAATTAATGGAAAATTTTCCTTTTTTAATCCTTGTGATTACCGTGACCCCCGGGGGGGAGGAGGGGGTAATTCGTAAGCCACAATTTGCTTCATTAAAAAGAGTTCGCAGTTCATAGTTAGAGAGCTTTAAAGATAATTCAGTACAATTAGGCTGGGAGCAGAGCCGTTCTCTCCTTTCCACTCGCCCCTTAATGGCTTTTTGTAAGGAGAGGGCGAAACCAAATTTTGCAAGATTATGTTTACTGATGTTGTGATTTAAACCTGAAATCAACGATAAAAAAGTAAATTGACGTTTCGATGGTTTCATGTCATCATTATCAAAAGATAAGAAATTAACATGATTCAGTAAAATTAGGCTGGGACCAGAAGCGTCCTCTCCTGTGGAGTGGTCCCTTAATGGGTTTTTGTAGGGAGAGGGCGAAACCAAATTTTGCAAGATTTTGGTTATTGATGTTGTAATTTAAAAATGAAATCAACGATAAAAAAGTAACTTGGGGATGGTTTTAGGTCATCATTATCAAAACATAAGAAATCAACACAATTCTTGGAAATATATATTTTCTTTGATAATGATGACATGAAGACAAGTTTCTTTTTTATCATTGATTTTTGTTTTAAGGAAATGTATTTCTAAATCGATTCTTATAAGATTTAAACCTGACCGGGATAATTTAATTTAAATTGCGAAGTAGAGAAAAACAAACGTCT